>WEIV01012166.1:161163-182929 GCA_013390005.1 Calyptomena viridis
CATGGACCATGAGTGTGTTTCTCATCTCAATAACTTATAAAACAGCCCTGGTATTGGTATCAAAGGTACTGTGGCAGTTTAGATGACTTACTGTGCAGGAAAGTCTGAAGTAGAAAATTAGCCATGCTACCAAAGGTAGGTAGACTGTTTATACTGAGAATAGGATTCAGCTCAAAGACAGATCTATAGGAAAGATTAATCACACTCAATTTTTTTTTTTTCTCTCTCTTCTGAGTATGAAAAAATGTTTAAAGTGTGTCTTATCTAGANTTAAGACAGGCTCACGCAGCTGTGCATGGGTAGGGATTAGTCCTTTCATTGAAGCATTGTGATTTGAAATAGGAGTTGTTAATTTTGGTTGACAGTGTCTTGGCAGAGAGGAGACAGACAGATCCCTTCTCCTCCCTCAGTAATTCTTGTTTCTGCTATTTTATTAAAACAGCTCAAGATATTTGTAAGCTTCAATGAACAATTCTTCTCAACTTACTCCCACACAAGGATCCATTGAACAACTTGCATTGTCTCAGATATTTTGAAGATAAACATTTCTTCAGGAATGCTCGTGAAACCTTCAATCACTAAAGTTCAAAATATGATAAATATCACCTTTTTCAGTCCATTACTGAGGGTAGTTTCTCTGCCACTTGCAAAGATACAAGCTAGGAAGAATAACATTGCCTTTGAAAAGAATGTCAAAAAACTAGAGTAGTATAGCAGGACCTTGGCTCAGGAGTGTGGTACAAACTGTGAGTTCATTCCTGAAAGGAATGTTAGACGAAAAAATATTAATCAGTATCATATTAATGATACAAGTAACCTTTAACATGAAGGAATCACCTTTCTCTAGGTTTCTTAGGGGTTATTTATTTTCATACTCCTTAACTACAGATAACCTTTACCTAAATCTGACAGGATGATTAAAGTATTTTAGTGGATAATACAGTGAGAATTTACTAAATAAAGATTGTGTAGAGACCAATTTCCTGAAGTGCCCTGTTTCCTTAAGTTCCTACTTTAAAATAGAATTCAGGGTTGATTTAGGCTTTTGTGAGCCTTGCACCTCTAATAATTTGTGGGAGTAAGGCTCCTCCATCCCTAAAAGTGTATTGCCTTCCAGCTGCATTAGGTAGCTCTAATGTAATTTGCTTGGATACAAAAAGCAGTATAGTAGCTTTGCATGGCGGTTTGCCCGGACTAATATAGTAACTTCTAGCTGTGTTAATTAGTCACAGTGGAGATCCACAATAAAGCTTGTTTGTTCAGCACTTGCTCAGGTGTCTTCATGCTGTACTGCTTTATGACATACAGGTATAATCCTTGGTGCTTCTAAAACTCTAATTTCTTGTCTAAGGGAAAATTAACTTAAAAATATCCATGCAGATTCCATATTTTGTAGTTGCCTGCTGATTTCCAGATCAGATGCTCTCAGTCAAGGCCAAACCTCCCCTGCAACACCTCACTCCATCAGCAGGGAACTTTTGACAGCATTACATGTGAGCTGAAACAGTTTTTAGCCCTTGCAATGCTTTAAATTGTGAGCCATAAACTCCCATTTTTGTGCTACATGGCTCTGTTGATGTTGCAGAACTAACTCAAATGAAGCATAATTTAAACATATTCAGAAGAAAGGTTGCCTTGAGTAAATGATTCCCTGTAGAAGCTGTGGGAAGAGGACTCAACAGGACCCTTATATCTATAATTTGAGGAATTAGGCTTCCTTCAGAGTTGTATTCATCATCCAATTTGGAGTCAAAGCTGCAAATACAGTGGGAAGCTGTAGCGATCAGAATGCAACCAGTTTTATTCTAGTTGAGCTCTGTCAGGGATAGGACTATTAGGAGTTCATCTTCTCCTCTGCTGGAATTATAGTGAGATACAAACTCAGAGGAGCAATAAGTGACCCACACAGTTCACTCCTTTTTTTGGCTTTCTAAAGCCTCTTCTGCTGTGTTTCCACCATTCATTAAGCTAGGAATGATAACAGGTGAAATGTTTAAGAATTCAATATTTTGAGAAAGAGAGGGAACTTTGTATTTGGCCTTTTGTGTTGTTGGTTTATAAGTATAATTTTCTTCTCTGTGCATGTGGCATTGGCGGAAGGTGCCAGACTGACATCCCCGTGGAAAGAATAACTCTTTTTATGCACAGCTGGAGTCTGAGTACATCAGAGGTTTTGGGCTAGTAAATCTCCTAAATCCCAAGAAGTAAATTCCTAAAAAATGCTATTGGTAAATGTTAATTATTTTCCCTGAAATGGAACTCAGAGTAAGAGAGACAGGAGATAAAGAAACATGGACATGCCTGATAATTTTGAACGTATCACCAGCAAAGGCCTCTCTACCAGGCTGATAAGGAAGTGTCCTGTTTTCTCATCTTGTTTTGAATGTGCCTACCAATTTCCTATCAAATGTCAGAGACTCCAGCCACTCTGCAGCTGACCTGTGCAATGCAAACACAAAACTGCAAAAACTCAGCCTTCAGTTCCTGATGATGCATTTTCTTTCAAGACAAAACAACCGTGACAGTTTTTCTTAAAATGTGAATTTTCTACTCATGAAAAGTAGCAGTTCGGATTTCTAAAAATAACTGGCATCTTTGCATGCCAGAGCTGAGAGGTCTAAAGAAATGTGCCAATTAATTGACTAGGAAACTTAAAAATGGAAACCTGTCAGATGGATGTGTCTGGACCGTAGATTGGGAGCAAAGGAAGATGGAGAGCAATGTGTGTGTTGGCATTTCTACCCAATCATGTAGCTTGGAGTAGGCACTCTGAGCCAGGTGATACTAATGGGGAAGGAGCTATTGCTCCCCATCCTCTCTCCTTTACCAATCTCAAGTGACTCATTGCTTTGGAAATTTTTGGCTAACATATTCACTCATTTCTCACAGAAACTAAGTGTTGCAGCTAGAAATAAAACAGAAGATGGCTAGTAGTGACATCTTTATGAAGAATTCATAACGTGTGATTTCGCATCTCAGAAACTTCAGAAGAGTTATAATTTATTCCTGCAATATGTCTAATACTTTTGGTATAAAAACTGCATGATCCAACCACTCATATTAACAGCAGTACTGAAAAGTGTTTAGTGGTTATGAACCCTTAATCCCAGCATGCACAATACTCAGGTGGCTGAGCTGCCAACTTCACACTTGAGAGAGGAAGAATGGGCCACCCTGGTAACAGCAGGGAATACGAAAACTGATTTTCTTTGTATTTGTGCCCTTGACATTCTCCTTGTGCAGCTTACACACCTTTTGTTTCCTTTTTGATTCCTTTACAGGTTTTCTGGGTGAATAGGATGCAATGCACTGGCTTTTCAAAATTATGAATGGTTGAATATTGGGGCAGGACCTGTGTTAAGTGGCTCTGGCTTCCCTCTCTCCAAGTGCCTAAGAAGCTGACTTTCACCATAGTGGTGGAACTTCTTCAAGTCTCCTACCTATCTCTACCAACAGTTTTTATCAAATGCATATGAACTTTATCCCTGGATTGAAATACCACCTGTGTTCCAGTAAAACTAAGCTGCTTTTTAGCAGACAAATTTGGCATCTTATCTCTAAGGTATAAAAGTTATTCTGAGCATGCATCAGGATGTTTTTGTCATTCCAAACAGTTGGACAGCCGAACACTACCTTTAGTGCTGATATATTGTCTTTCTGGCCAGAAATGTCCAGGAAAACTCTTTCTCCTTGGAAAACTGACTTTTTAACAGAAGCATTTTACAAAAATATGTCTACTTTTGATGGATAATTTTGATATTGCCTCCAAAACAAATTCTCCGTCAGTCTCAAATATTTTGAATGTGAAAATTCTTTACGGCAATTGTGATTGATGGTGTCTGTATGCAGGTACCCTGCTTCTCTAGGTCTTTGCTCCCAACTGACTGCGTTGTTGACTATCATCTCCCATAATGCACATTCCTCAAGAAGACAGGTTTATGATGCCCCATGGGAGTCAGAGTTTGCTCTAAAGAGATTCCCTTTCACAGAGGAGAAACAGACTGTGAAGAATTAGGGAGTCACTTCCCATAAGGCACTGCAGAAACATTTCCAACAAAACTTTTTTTTTGCACTTAAAAAAAGTATGTTGATTTTTGGGGGTAGACCCTTTTCTGATATCCAGCCAGCATATTTTTGGATGTTTTCTTATAAATTATTCAGTTTTCCTGTGCATCCTTCTTGCCAACAAAACTCTTAGGTTGGAGACAGATATCTGAATGTTTTGCAAGGGCAGTCTGCGCTTATAGCATAGAGAAGATGATGAAGTCAGCCAACTCAACCAACCGACACAGTGCTGAGCTGTCCACAAAAAAGAAGCGTTCCAGAGATGGATCTATAGCAACAAGAGTCTCACAATCAGCATATTGATTTGGTTTTGAGGAGTAATGTGTCTGATGCCACATGGAGTTAATCTTGTTTGTCACTGCTTCCCCATGCATTTAGTTTGTAGTAGGAATTATCACACAAGTAGCTACTGATGAGATCTTCTGCAGGACAGAGACAGGTGTGAGTGATCTGGGAAGGTCTCAGCAGGAGAGTGAAGTTGGAGGCTAAACAGAGACAGGAAATCTAATCCTTTCTAAGTAACACCACAAGATCCAACATGAGATAGATAAATAGCTCAACTTCTGGTTGGACTTCTAGTGGACCTACTAAAGAGTTTTCTTACTTCAGTTCCAGATTTCTTCATTTTAGTCAGAAGATTCTATCACCAAAGATTTGTCTGTATTGACAAATTCCTATGTATTGATACACAGTGAGTCCAATCTAATTCCTTAATGATTACAGGTTCCCTGCTCATGTCTGTGTTTTTTTGAGGTTAACTCACAACCCAGTGTTTCTGCTCCCTTGTCTTGCCAATAACTTGGCTTTGCAGTAGTTAATGGTATTTCACTGCTGACTTAGGGCATCTGTGCCTGCATGAACTTGATGCTCACCTCGGCCTTCAGCAACAGGAGATTATTAGTCACTGACCACAGACATTGCCTGTGAAAGGTCCATGGCCCTGAACTATTGATTGGTAGAATAAATGCTAGACTGAAAGTGGAAAAAAGACACCTTTTCTGTTCACCTTGAAAAGGTTTTGAGCACACTCAAAAGGGCCAAGTGCCTTTTTAATACAGTCCTGAGTTAGCAGCAGAGTTTCACCCTCTACAATTTTGCTGCCACTCTTTTATTCTCATCTATTCCAAGAGGGCCAGGATTGCTCCCAGTGTGAGGTTTGCCTCTGATTCTGCTGAGAGCAAGTACTGGCACTCTGTGGTTCAGTAGCTACTGGAAGAATGTGTCAGGGTACATGCTAGAGGAGAGATGCCAGCTTCCAGCTCCTGTGTCTGCTTAGTTCCGTCAGGAACTGGTGCATACAACAGCTAATTCACTGCTTGAACTCCTTGATTCTAATGAGTGAACTTGTACAACATCTTCCTTTTCACACTCCACCCTGAGTCATGTTAGGAAGACTACAGGGTGCCAGCTTTCTAGTGTCTGTGAGAAGCAGAGCAGTGTTCACACTTCTCAATGCATTAGTCATTCAAATCCACCCTCAGTCTTTCTTCTGTCATACATTTATTTGTTCATGAGCAGGTAAGCTCAGAATGAGTTAGAATCCCTTCTTAGAAAGAAGCAGCTGTGTAAAGCAATTCTGTACATGTTTCAATATAAAAATCCTGCAACTCCACTGACGTGTGTTTCAATTCTATCTGTGGCACCTGTAAATCTATCAGATTTATAAGACACCTGGAAGTAAAAGTTTTTTGCATGCTTGGGGAATGCTTTTGAGAAGTTTTCCTCCTCATTCCTCCACTATAAGGAAGAGATTCTCCCAATATTAGCAAGAAAGAAGGATGAAGTTCAACTATCCAAACCCTCCTTTCTCCTTCTGGTTCTTCTTAGCACTCATTTGCACTTCACTCCTTAAGCTTAGTTACAGGCTGTGTAACCACTGCACACAACACATCATCTGGAAAGATAGCTGCTGCTGTCTTGTTTCAGGAGACGGTGAGGATGGAGAATAAAAACCCATGAAAAACAAGATTGGATGTGGAAGATGTTTTGTTTCTCCTTACAAACAGCACTTCTCTCATGTCAAGTCTCAGAGAGTTAAAACACGGCAATAATTTTAGCTCTGTGATGAAAGAACAATGTCATCAAACCTGTCTGGTTTTCAGTTTGCTTCTGCAAGTTTTATGTATGTGTATATGCACATATATACATACATCTATATAACCTGAAGAGAGTCAATACTTGTAAGAAATGTGCAAAGTCATCAAAGAATGTATCTCATTCTACATTGTCTGTAATTAAACTCTTAAAAAACAAGGGTCAAAGTATCTGCACAATCCCCAATCCCAGCATCAGGGTAAGATTATTACAGACAGTAGTCTTTTCTCTCCCAGTACACAAATGCACAGAAAATTAAAGGACTAGGATCACTACCCTGCAGGAACAAGTCTTTTGCTGCTCAAACCAGTTTTATGAAGGAAAAAAATTCTAGAAAAAGGAGATTTATTTCCTCCAAAATGATGCATTCTTTACACAGACTGACAAGAAGTATCTTGTGAACAGTATATTCCAAACACAACAGTAAAGTCAGGAACAGAAGAGCAACTTCCATCATTTGAAAACAAGAAAAGATGAAGAAGCACTTGTATCTTCAGTCTTTCCAAACCCCTCTCCAACTGTGAGTAGGCCTAACAAACAGACAACTCTTCTACAATTTCTTCCCTCTCCCTCTCTGAAGCATTGGCATCACGGAAAGTAAGCAGCTATGCTGTCTCATAGACCAAGAGATTATGTTGTGGTCTTAGCATTCTCCTTCCCACCTCTAGGAATTTTGATGTGCTGGCTGTGCCTATTCTCACATTGAGTGTTTTCCCTGAGACATCAGTGCCTGTGAATTTGAATGAATGAAAGTTTTCTCTCATTTTCTTGGATCCATGGCCTGCTGCTGGAGAGTGCTGCACAAGCTGCACTGGAGAGACATTTATTAGACAAACAAAAGGGTGGGAGCTAAAACCTACTGCACCAGCCAGGCATTTTTCCTCAGCTGAGAAGAACAGAGGGGTCCGATGGTGGGAAGAGGCAATTCTCAGCACCCTGTAGCCCTGCAGTCCGTGCCAACTGCCAGAGTTTTTCCTGCTTTTAATCAGTTGCCCTTACAACTCAAGCCTGCACACCAGCTGTCTCTCACCAGAAAGGAACTACTTTGCTTGACAAAGCATCTCAATGATGAATATGTTTTTCGTTTGTGGCTGCTTGTCTCATTCTTCTCCAGAACTTGGACATGGCTTTGGGAGAGGTTCTATTGGCACCATGGGTTGAACCAGCAATGAGACACCAAGCCTTCTCCTTTTCTGAGAGAGAACTTATGTCTACATCTGTGTTCTGGGTTGAACCAGGAAGATAGTTTTTGGAAATGATTTTTCCACTTCACATTGGAGGTTTCAGAACATGCAAATCCTGCCCATCTCATATGAAGTTAGAACAGAAAATGTGCCAGAGGAACACACTCAGTGTGCTTGTGCCACTAATAGGTGTTTGATCCAAAGAAACAAATGCAAACTAATCCCAAACACAACCCTCCTAATGAGCCTGCAGTAACAAAAGGTCTGCAGCATTAAATATTTCACCTTTTGAATCCCTTCTATAGACTGTACTATTTAGCAATGTAGACAGATGTTTCCTTCCTTCCCATCCTTCTTTCTTCCTGCCTGCCTTTATTAATAGGAAAATGATGTAAAATCTTTGTTATCACCAAAACATGTCCTTCAAAACCCAAGCACTGTCTCAAAGAAAACCAGCACCTGACTATCTTGCTATTCAGAAGGAGCAATCTCCAAAATCACTTTGCATTTCACCAGGGGTGGATCCCACTCCCTCAGACAGATCTGATCATGAAAGTGACTCTGAGTTACAAGGAGAGGCTGCTGGAGTTGTGAAATTAGTAAATGGTACTATTCTATTTGGAGCAATGTAAATTCAGCCAGTGGCCAAGCATGAGAGAAGCATCTTATTTGCTTGATTGTGTTGCAAATGTAATGCTAAATAAACTGACAAAGCAAAAGAAAACCACAGAGTTAAAATGCAACAAAATGTTCACAACACTTATTTTTTTTTTCCCCAAGTTGCACAAAAGAAATGTGCCTGAAAGCTTTGCCAGAAATTAGGAATACCACTCCACCACTACTATCCCTAGTCCAGATTTGGACACAGACTGTAAATTTCAATTAAAAATAAATTGCAATTACATCTCATATTCTGTGATTAAACTTGGGTGCATATGTTCATTGCAATTTAAGGAAAACTTAGCTTTATTTAGCTTTACAAGCCACAGCTCTTTTGTGATTACGAATACTCTCAGATAGTTTATCCTTAAAGCTGTTTCCCATGGAGGACTAAGGACAGTGAAGTTACTTGATAGTTGTCAAAGAGAGTTTTTGTGGGAAAGATGATATATAGCTCATTACCTAAGCCATATCTCCGAGCTTTTGATTATCTATTGGCTAATAAGGATTTCCTCATGGAAGTAAGCTAGAGACCATCGTGTTAAAAAGTCTGAAATAATGAGTCAAAAAGAGGGGAGTATAAATAGTGTAGATCTTCTGTTGTGGGACCTAAATATATATATGTATTTCTTTATAGAACTCATAAACAAAGGAGAAAAATAGTTCTGGCTAAAATAATTGTGAAAAGCTCACTCTTATAAGCCTCACTGAAAAAAACTTTTATCTCCAGATTCATTCGCCATTATCCTACAGATAATGGAACTATCTGTAGGAAATGAAAAAACCCACAAGGATTAAATATGGGATTCACCTAATCTAATTCATCACCTTGAAATTTAAGTTTCTAAATTAAAGCTGTCCTCCTGGTTCTCTATATTGAATACAGAGTGGGAGAAATACCTCAAGAGAGTAATTAATCTTCTCTCTCCTAGTCATCTGTCTTATACAGGTACGAGTTGCCTTCAAAGAAGTGTGCATGTCTCCATGGATTGCTAAGAAAATCCAGACAGGTTTAGTAGAAAAGTCTGGGCTATGAAAGGTCAAGTGTACACAATCCTGTGGGTCCAAGAGTGAATTGGTCATGCCCATGGAGAGTGGAAGGCAGTGATTTATTTTGATTTGGAGAATAACTCAGGATGGGACCCAACATGTTTGATATGAAGTCATCAGATACAAAATACTAACAAATTTGTATACTTTTCCTACTACTGTCATAATATGACACTTTGTTTATTTCAAAGTGATATTGTCTTGTAAAGTAGTTGTCTTATGAACACATAAAGAGAAATTCTGAAAAATGCAAGTGCATGGACATTTAGGGGTTTTCTTTTCCCTTAACTCATTTCATTATTTACTGTGAGTGGTGAAGCGAAATGCACTGTAGAAACATTCACTTCTACAATGCGTTATGGATTTCCAGTAGTGAACTATTAAGTGTTTTCCAATTAACACAGCATGAAAGAACCATCACTTCTGCAGATTTCTGCGTTCACACTTTCATCTAATGAGAACCAAGATAAATTATTCCATTTTTGGTGAATTGGCTACCAAATTGACCCTGGTCAATAGCTCACTTCAGGCTTCTGTAATTCAAATAAACTTGTAGTATGTTGAGATCCACCAACTGCAAATGTCTAAAATTCACTCATGCTACTCCAGAAGCTAAAGCCAGAAGAAAAACACATCTATTCTGCTCAGACTTATATTTTTTCCCTTCTCTTACTGTGAAATATAACACTTGCATCTACCTACACTGGTATTTTTCCCACAGGTGCAATAGGGCAGAACTGGATCTTGTGTCTTAAGGGAATTCCTTAGTGATGGAATTAGCCTTATTAACAGATGCCATAATTTCTCCATCTCAAAATGCAAAGAGGCAATTTTGCTTATGCCCACACCATGTTAAATAAATGTTGTCCATAGAGGATTCTGACAGTGCACTTTCTATTCCGAGCCCATTTGTACATTCTCTTCAGAAGAGGCAGCACATGAACGAGGCTGCTTATTTTTGCTGTCAGCATCCAAGGTGGATACTACAAAAGAATGGATGAGGATATTTCTCTGCACATCAGCACTTCCCAAAATTCACCTCAATGATTGCACACTGTGAAATTTTAGTGCTCCTGCTGGGTATGTAGCATAACGTGTGAAATTCCTAGATGAGAAATCTTCTTTAACAGCTATGGGATGGGGCTCTGAGAAATTTTGAGGATGTGGGTCGTGAATTTCAGAGGTCCTACAGAGCAGCTGGTTATAGCTATATCCTGAAATAGTGATTATGAATAAAAAACAGAAAGTGATTCTACCTACCTGAGTTTCTTGTCTCGATGAGGACGTATGAACTGAGTACACCCACATGTCTGGAGATGTGAGCAGTGATTGACATAATTATCTGTGCTCTCCAAACTGCCCTAGGAGCTCTATAATAATACATAAGAAGAGTCATAGCACTGTTAAGGTGCTGGAGAGCTACTTGGACATGATTCCATCCTGTGTGAGTGACATGGAAGTGCTACACCAGTGGGTTTTGGTCACATTGGAGAAAAAGTTGTCAAAATGCTGGAGCATTTGATCTTTAATATCTTATGTTTGATATGCCTCCTTTTAGAGTCCCATGTAGGGGTGCTGAGAGCACCATTGTCCCTCCTGGACCAGGGTTCAGGGAGTCCCTCATGCCCCAACAGGATCAGGAGAGGCCTGTGGGGAGGTTACAACAGGACCCATACCAGTTCAGGGCACCTCTCACCCTCAGCCCCCACCTGAGCCACAGCCCGAGCAAACAATTTGTGATGAGATGTCAAAAGAGATGCATAACATATAAAGAGTATTTTAAAATTACATTGCTAGCAACTGTTTTGGGTTTTTTTTCTGTAAAGTCAGATTCTTCATTATTCATGCAAGTCTGAGGGGTTTTTGTAGAGAATATTTTGGTAGAAACAGAGTATTTGGTGCTCATTGAGGCCTGCATGCACAATCCAGTCTTTCAGTATGATGGCAAGGACAGTGTGTCCTTGAGCCTGAAAAAATAAGAAGGTCTGAAGGACATAAACAAGAAGGGAGGATAGAGAGCCGGGTGTGCTGACTGTGAGATAGGCAGGGAAAGACAGTGGGATTACACGTGGTTGCTGTGAGCTAACGAATCAGTTACATGGAAAGGGTGCATGAACAAGGGCTATTGTCCTGTAGGAATGCTGTTTAAGTCGCGTGGACATGCCTGATGCTTACAAAAATGCTGAGCTATGTAGCAATAAACGAACATTGACTATACCTCTGTGAGGAGTTGTCTTTGATTCGGAAGCAGCTTCCCTTCAGGTTTTCATAGAAATTACACCCAAAGCAGAACTGCCTCAGGGACTGAAATCTGAAGATCTTTAATAAGTGATAAAGTGCTTGAAAAAAAAGATTCAAGTTTATGCTATGCATTTTCCTGTCTTTTTCTTGATGTTTTAAGATTAAATCCTTTGTCTCTCGAGATGCTCATGTATTTTCTGCCTAGGATGCACACATGGAGCAAAAGGAATGGAGAAAAGGGCCTGATCTGGGTTGTAGCATACCATTCTCCTCTTCAGCCTCCATCTTTCACTCAAGGAAAACAAGATCATTGCAGCAGTAACCTGATTCCAAACCAGTGCAGCAAAAATCACTTGCTTCTCTCATTCCTGTGAATTGCAATATCCTGCAACTTATTCCCAGATATTCAGACATCACTTTTGGATGACACAAGGTAAGATTTCTTTGCAGAAAGAACTTAATGGTCCAGGAAAAGTACTGCCTCAATGTGTAGCTTCCTGCTGATTAACAGTGGTATTTGACTTCTGTCAGGCTGTTGGGTCTCTGAGGGAATTTGAAAAATCTCTGTTCATGCTAATGTTAATTTCTACTTAATGTTCTAATACAAGTAGAGCTTGGCATTTGTGTTTCTAGGAGCTGGCCAATAGATCACTGTCATTTGCATGTTTGACCTCCAACAGACAGGAAGCCAAATCCAGCTGAAATTTTAATATTGCTTCTTGGAACACAAAAAGTAAGTTTTCTTTTTCAACTATAAGTGTTAGATGCTTGCTTAATTAAATAAAAATAGTTAAGTATGCCAGTTTTTCTTACATGTCTTTAGGAGAAGGGTTTATATATCCCAGCCCATGATCTCATGTATCATAAATCTTCAAAAAGAAAAGCTGGGAAGGATCTTAATTAGCCTCCTAATCCCATACCCTGCACTGAAAAAGGTGAGTAATATGTAGTGAGGCCACCTCTAAGAGATATTTGATTTATAATCTCAAAGAAAAGCAATTCTGCAGCTTATCTAGGTAACCTGTTGTAGTGCTTCCTTACACTCTTAGTTGAAAAGATTTCCCTTGTATCTAGCCTAAATCTTTGTTACTGCAAATTTAAAAAATTACTTCTTGTTTGACCCTTATTGAACTGTCTGAACAATCAAGCAATCTTCCTTGTTGTTACTGTAAAAACGATAACTACTGAAAGATTAGAATAATGTCTTTTTGTAATCTTTTCCAGATTAAATAAATACAATTATTTTAACATTTTATTTTAGCATGTGGTCCTAAATATCTTATTGTTCTCCAGACTCCTTTGGACTTTCTCTAATGTGGTGTGCACCTGCAGTTTATTATGTTTGTCATGTTGTTTCTGTACAGTTCTGTAACCCCTTGTTTATCCCTAAATGGACTGCTTGGTCATCCCCCTTTTCCTTCCCATACAATTGTACATTCCTGTTCTGTATCCTCCTCCTAATTATCCTTAACCCTTCCCCTGGTCCAAAGTTATTCCATCCCAAAACCATACTTGTATCCCGACTCCACCTCCCCTTCCAGAACTTGCCATGTCAGTCCTGCTTATTCGACAGCGAATAGGTTTGAGTTGCAGGCTACTGGCTTCTCTATGATGTAACCCCTTCCTAAACCCTCTTTACCTTGACGCCCATAGGTCCTTTCCCTCTCTCCTCCCCTAATTTTGTCCCCATATTTAAACCCCTGCACAAAGCTAGCAAATGCTCTCTGTGGTTGGCTTTTCCAGGGGTCAGTTTCCCCAATAGACTGTTTTCCTGTTTTTCAACCATGAAGAGTCGTTCTTAATCCCTTGCCCTCCAATAGCTGTGCCCAGAACACCAAAGGCAAAGAGGTTGAGGACAAAGCACTCTTCCTCTGAGCCTCAGCTGCCTCTGAACTGGTCATCTCCTGGTGAGACCTTGAGTTCTAGGGTGGCCACTCCTGCCCGGTGCCCCTCAGCCGGACAGCTGGAGCCAGTCAGGGCTGAAGAGGAGTTTTGGGTCCGTCCCCTGAGGCAGGCACCACGGCACTCTAACTTGTCTCAATCTTTCTTATAGTCTTACAGGTAAAAACTCCATTTCTGTCTTATAACCAATTCTTCTAATAATACATTTCACATTACAATCAATATGCCTTTTTAAAAGTAATATAAAATTTTCCTTCTTAATATGTACATGATTGGTTTTACTCCATATACTGCTTTACGGTAGCATACACTTTTTTTACCTCAGTGCTGGATTTCTTTCATTCAAATGTAGCATTTTTCATGTTTTTATTAAATTTCATTTGATGATTTCAAACCAAGCCTCCAGTTTACTGAGATCACTCTATATTTTATCATTTGAAAATACTATTTCACAGATGAGATGCCTTCACATACCTTCTGTGAAGCACCACTGACCTGAATAAGGCTTAATTTCAAGGGCTTTTTTGTGGAGATTCTGGATCAGATCCAGGTATGAAGTCATTACATGCTCAATTATATGCCAGTCTGCCACAACAGTGTTTCAAGCACGTGTACTGGCACTTTATGTGTCTGGGAGATAGGATGAAGAGGAAGGACTTAAAAATGCCTAAACTGACATTCCTGCTTTTCCATAATAATCTAGAAGAGTTTCTGTACTTCCATTTTTATTGATATATATAAATAAACTTGTGTATCCAACATTTATTTGCCCACACACTGTCTGTTTAGGTTTTTGCATGTTTCTGACATACAACAATCCTTCTGTACTAATTGGTTGGGCTCTTTAGGCTGCTCCAGTGGTCTTTTACATATAAATAATATCTTTTCGTATGATTTTTTTTCCTCTCCTTGCAATTATCTTTTTAGACTAATGAGTACTTGAAAGTGAATTGTATTTGAATCCAATAAGAGTGACTTAGTATTATGCTAATTTAACTCTTGGGTTCTTTTATATATTGTCCAGCTCCATTCAGGTTTAAGAGTGAAAAGCAGAAGTTCTATGTTGCAATTTTTACATGAATTTTCTCTTTTTACTGAAGTATAATGGTTGATATTTAGTTTTAATTAGGGTTTAACTGGAGGTGATACTGGATGGTGACTCCATTAGTCTTGAAAGGTGTCCTTGAAACAAATAAATATTAGCACCCTGGCCAAAGGAGGCACTAAAGGAAATAACAGTGATGAATTAAGAAAAAAAAGAAGAAATATCTTTCACACATCACATGGTTTTCTCCAAATTTATGATAAAAATGAAAAGCATTTTGAAGATGGGAAATTGCAAATGCAAAACTGTCTCTTCGTATCTCCAATACGTGTCACCACATGCTTCAGATGAATGTGACTGATAGAAGTGTTACCAGAAAACTGTGGCCAAAAATCAAAAAGAGACTGTTGGATTTTAAAATGTGTGATTCATTTTCATGTCATTAAGGCGAGATATGCTTTTTCTTTTTCCTCTTCTCTCTTTGGCTTTCAAATCTTTTCCATAGGCAGAGTTCTCTGGAGGCAAACTTAACCTTTGGTGAATTTTATCGCTCTCCAGCATCTGACTAGGAGGGGAGAGGAATGAGTTTTCTCTCTTTAAATGTCAGAAAGTCATGAGTTGTCACCTCCATGTATCATCTCAGTTTCTGAAGACACAGGGGAGGTTTCCTTCTGAGTGCTTTTCTAGAAAATCAGTGCAAAAATGACTAATCTAAAAGCAATAAGACACTCTGATAATGGAAGGCAGAGAGTTTTGAGAACTTTGACAATTACAAGTTTGGTGGACAGTTTTGCCTTCTAAAAGATCTTGATTTTCAGAAAATTCTATATATAAGAAATAAATCGACTTCCATACAGAGCAAATTAAACATGCAAAACTGAGGTGTGGAAAATCTGAAGCTGCATTCTAAATCCTTCCCTTAGTTACCAGATTTTAGTCATAATCTCTCTGTTGCCAAGGTCTTAAGGCCTATAGTACCTCTGATCAAATTCTCTGTTCATGAGACAAAGTTTCCTTTGATACTATCACTTGTTTGTCATCAGCTGAACCATTTTCCCAGGGAATTAATCAACAGGATGACATTCTGTATGAGCTTCTTGGCAGCCTGAAATGAAAGAAAGATGTCAAATTGGAACTACATAAAAATTTGTATTTAATTTGATTGAGAATAATAAAATTATATCAATTACTTTATCCATATAATTTTGATTATTTATTTTATGTTTCTTCTATTTTCACCAATGTTAATTTTATGTATTATTTTAATTATATTTTTATTTATTTAGAATTGTTTGACGCTACTGACAGATTCTAAGTTTGTGTCAAAGTGTGTAGCAAATACTAAGAAATCCTTAGAGAGGAAACAAAAATTATTGTTGATTGACTAATTTATTTGCTATGAAGTAAAAGATATTATATTAATTTTTACTGGACTAAAAAAGGTAGTCTTTGCTACTGTAAGAAACCTGAGCAATCAAAGAATAAAATGCAAAAATTCTGAGTAGGAAGCTGCAGTCACTAATCAGCAATGCAAAGCAGAATGACACATGCAAATTAAAGTGCATAAGGTATTTTTCAAGCCCTGAATTAAATTTGTTAGGACAAAAATGGTTGCAAACAAAAAATTAGACCTGCTCAAATTCCATTTTCTGTGTTGATTTGAGAATCATGAGGCTTGAATCTCATTTTAGGTCATTGAAATTTAAACAACTGAAGGGCAAAATCCAAACCTCATCATCTGTGATTCCTAATACCTAGAAATGGGAAATCCAGGCTTACTCGTGATGTTTCACAATGACTCAGAGCAACTTTACTGCTCCCTAGGCTACTTTCATGTTACTCTAGAGAGTCTATACCTTTGATGAGAGTCTGTTTTAAGGGGAGAACTGATGAATATGAGAGGAAAGGCAGCATGTCATGTACTGCATCTGAATGGAATTGATCACACCATGTTTTAAGTGGGCACCTGGAATTGTGTACAGTAGTAAAAAACCTCTAGACCATCAATTCAAATAGTCTTGATTTGGTCCTAAATGGTCACAGGTTTTTTTGTGGTCTCTTCAATTATGAAGTTGTCAAAAGACTTTGACTCATATTTTTTTCAATGCTGTGTCCGGTGTTGATTTTGGTAAATGAATGAAAATTAACTGTGGTTAAACATAATGGAACTGACTTTCTGGTGGGTTATTACTAGTTTCTAGTTCTAGTTTCCAGATAGTATTTGTTTTGTCTTGGTCACGAATGAGATCAAAAGTTGCTTAGAAAAGAAGTACTGTGATTTTTAAAAGACATTGTAAAGGAAGTTGTAGACATATCTACTTACCCTGAGGTCTCTTTGTTCTGGACTTAGCACAGAGAATATCAATGCCTTTTGTTTTGAATAACCTTCCTAATATCAGTAAGATTTCAAATGATTGTGGGCAATGATGTTTCTGCTGTGCAAGAAAAAACACATCAAATTTAATTTACCTTCTCAAATGTTTTTATTATACCCATTTACAATTATTTTGTTATACCAGTCCTGGAGTCAGTACTACTCATGATTGCATGCAGGGGACTTTTAAATCTCTTCTGTGTGAAGCAGACTGAATTCTAATGATACTATGATTTTTTTTTTTCACTGACCTAGGTTATTATAAAGGCCTTTGTTATTTTGCTACCCATTAAAGGAGGAGAAAATCTTCACATTTATAGATGGTGCAGCAACAATGTTGGAACTTGCAGGCTTGAAGTACTCATACCACTTATCTTTACAATGGATATTTTCTGAATTTCTCTGAATGTTAAAACTCTTTGAACCTCCAGAATCTTGAACAAGATTTTCCATTGGACATGTGAATATGTTTCTGTCTGTTGGATTTATTTTAAGAGCATGGTGATTGAGGAGATTATGTAAAGTGAAGAAGGAAAGATGAGCAAGGAACAAATTACAGCAGGTTGGAGGAGTGTGCAGAGAAAAAGTTTAAACCACAAAGTGGCAGCACTAATGCATAGAGAGGGGAGAGGAATCTAAGACAGATACCTGGGATGGTGGGAGGTGTCTGGAAGCTCTTGTGAATGATGGTAGACAGCATATTTTATGTGGGTGTCTGCCGTGATCTGTTTCCCCCCAGCAACACATGAGCTGTACCTAGTCTCAAAGTCATATTTCATCATACTTATAGATCTACATGCTTTTTATTTTTAAGCTTCATGCTCTCCAGAAATGTTACATTTGAAATGGTTTCTGGTCTGTTCTGAACATTCTATTCCTAGAAAGATATCAACAAATTAAAGGGACTTTTAAGAGGAGTGAGAAAGAAAAGCTGTGGAGGACTAAAAGCAAATATTCACAATAGGTAGCAATAGCTAACTGAGAACAGTGATAGCTGCCCATCGCCCAGCAACAATTTCTACGTGTTCTTACAAAATACCCTAATCATACTTCTTTTTTGGGGACACTTTCTGAAATGTGTAACAGTGTATTTTTATATTTACCAAGATGTAGAAAAGAAACAGATTTAGGTTCTGATTGCTAGAGCTTAGATAAGGGAAAGTGGAGAGGAGGATAAAAATTGTTTTAAATGCATGTGTTCAAGATTTCTCAAAAAGAAAAAAGAATATGGAAGAAATAATAATGATTAAAAAATTCCCTCCATTTTGAATGTGGTGAATGAAAAACTACAGCCAGATTAATGAAGGTCAGATGGGTAAACCCTTGAGCTTCAACTCTGTGGCAGCAGAATATTCAGGTTTTGCTCTCTCATTCATACATCCTTTAGGACAAAAAAAAAAAAGACACTGAGATCACATTTTGAGAACAATGGCAGAATTGAAAAGGAGTTTAGATCATGGTTTGGCTAACACAACCTCTGTTGTCACTGGTGGTCTGTCAGAGAGAAAGGCCCACTGTCAGAAACCAAAATGGTTCTGGGTGAGTGGCTGTGAGGGAAAACTTGTTTTCCATTTGTATGATGACAAAATCAAACCTGGAAGTGAGAGAAGCATAATGAATAGAGGACAGAATTAAAACTCCCCAGCCTTGGTAGATTCACTGTTTACAGTAGATACTAAAATCCAGCCACTATGTTATAGTTGTTCAAATCTTTATTATTTAGACACTCAGAATTCATCCATATATTCATGTTTGGATTTTAGGGTAATCAAATAGAAACCAAGAAATCTTCATAAAGTAAGGAGCACCTAATCTCAGAACATTAAATCAAAGCAAGATACTTTGATTTGAGCAGTCATATCTTGAACTGATCATAAAGTTCTGAAGTGATTCAATAATTTAGGTTTACTCTTACCCAACAGCAGGTTCACATAGCTATCTTTGTGTTGCTCCTACTTAGTGTTATAGATGAGTGTGTACTATATTGTAAACCATAACTTACTAACATAGATTTAGGGGAAAACATGATGAATTATGACGGGTTAATTACTACTTCAGATGATATATCTAGCATCAAAATACAACAAAAAATTGACTCTATGCTTCTGAATCCATACTTGAAAATGCCACTTGTTCACTGCAGGTACTTAAGTTGTACTTGCAGCCACTGAAAGCAGCAGACAATATGTTTGCTCCACTGATGCTTCCAAACTGTGCCTTTACTAGCAGTTGGTTTCTAATAATTTCTTTTAATATTTATTCAAAACTTGATATCAAGTTCCATTGGTACTTATCAAAACAGGAATGACATTTCTGGGCAAAACTTATTAAAGCAGTCATTTAGCACTGTCATCATGTATTATTGAGTGCACTTTAATTTGTCAGGTAGCAAACGTGCTTAGAAAGACAACAACAAAATGGATATGGAAAAAAATTTATGTTAATAATGCATGTAAACTGGCAACTATACACTGTATTAGCACTGTGTGCTTTGTGCATTTATATAGTTTTGACTCTCCAAAAGGTGCATCCTGTGGCTTGGCAGGGTGTATGTATCAATGTGAAGAGCACTTGGATGTCAAAAACAACCAGTTGTGACAATCAGCCAGTCAACAATCTTGAACACCTTCCAGCTTTGCTCCATTTATGGGCATCAGTAAATAAAGCACTGTTCTTAAGTCTGTGTTTTCATTTATTTTTGTCTGCCAGCTAGTGCCAGGCAACTTAATGGAGCCTCCCAACATTGCTTCCCTATGGAAATAACTTGAATCAACATTGTATTTTTTTTCCCGATCATAAAATTTTCCTTCTCTCTTTCACAGTCCTTTTGCTTCATGAGCAAACAGCTTCATAGTACACAACCAGAGGGCCCTTGTAAATTTTGCTATCAGTTACTTATATTTATTTTTGTGTTACTTTTTTGATAGTTACATTAAAGAGGAAAGGAGGGAGAAAGTCTAGTTCTGCAGCTGCTGTTCCTTGGTTCATTCTCAGAAGAAAACTAATGGTCTCCAGATAAATATTACAGCTGTTGAACTTTTGAAGTGAAATGTGCTTCAGTCAAGTCCTTACCACTTGAATTGGGATTTTAACATGGTCTTTTTTTTCTAACAGCAAATGAATACTTTTTTTGGTGTGTCTTGGTTTACAGCTAACTTCAAAAAATATAGCAGATTACTTCTACTCTGCTACCTCCCTCCTCTTCTTTTCTTTCCAGTTCTTTCATGAAAAATGACATTTTCTGTCCATAAAGATGAATGTTTTCAAAGAACTTTGACATCCGTAAAAAAACCCTCTAACTCCCCCCAAAATGACAAGTGCAACAACAACAAAAAAACTCCCAATATGCAAACAACAAAAAACCCCCAAGGACCTTACGGAAAATGTTCTGGACTGTGGGAGAGAAATTCTATAGCTGATGTCCTGNTCACATTTGACTTCAGGCAAATTACTTGAGCTCTCCAGTTCTGTATCTATATGAGCTCAGCAATATTTTTCTATAAGGATGCACAGGAACTAATATTCTTATCACTGCTGCTCCATTCTGTTTCAGTTTAGATAAAACTATCTTTAGAAGGATTTAATAGTGTTTAAGACAAAATTGGTTTTATACACAAGTTACATTTATACCAAAAAAACAAATGGAAGGAGAAAACATCTATGAATTTTCAGCTTATCTGAACAAAGACTTTTATTAGCTGTTTCCTTGGTAACTTTTTTGCAAGTAACCTTTAGAGATAACTTTGCATTTGGGAGTAGAGAATCTTGAAATAAGACAAAGGCTATTGAGAAGCGTTAATACAAAGACTCAATGTATCCCAAGAAAGCATTCACGGTGTCGCTTTCATGTCTGAATCTCTGAGGAAAAAAATATTCTGCAAAGAAAGGCACAGCATGAGAGCAAAGATGATCAGACGTATTAACTCACAGAGATAGCGACATCAAAGCACCTGGGTCCTGCTTTGGTTTTGGTTTTGTCGATACAGTTTGGTTTTTTTTCTGAGACACTTCACTAAGCTCAGTAGCACTTCTCCAGCTGGGAGACTCCAGGGCAAGGAGTATTTTGACTTCACAGTAGCATTTCCTAAGTAGTTTAGATGATGAGAGATGATGAAGGGTTATTTTTAGAATGAGATGATACAATTAACAACCACAATTAGAAAGCAGAGGCAGTCAAAAAATATTTCTGTTCCATAATTGTAGACAGGCAAGAATAATGCACAACATAATGGTGATGAAGTACCTTTCAGTACACATATCATATACCAAGGGTAAAGAATGAGGAATTTGTGTGACCTAGACGACTTACGTGTCTCAGTTCAAACTGTTGATGAACATTTTGACAAATCCTGAGGAAAACTCACAGGAATTACAACAACCTGTAAAAAGTATTCAAATGGGATATTTTTTAAAAATATTTGTGTCTTTCTAGGCCAAAGGGAAAATAAAGAAATTTGAATTTAGGTAATGATAGTATGCTTTATGGTTCCTAAAAAAAAAAAAGAAATATTTTCAAGGAGACTAGAATTTTTGGATGCCAAAAGTACCTGAATTATTCAAGTCATTATTAATTTTTACATTACTTAAACTTTTGTGAGGATTTAGGACCTTGTGACATTCTAATTAAAAATATAGCACTGTGAATTACAAAGAAGCAGCTGATGAATGGTATACCTGATAAATGTTAAGGAGTCGTTATTCATGGAGAATCTTCATTATAGGTTGTTCTAGTGGGAAAAATCACCATGGAAAATGTACCTACTACTGCTCAAGATTTTTATTCATGATCTGATAGTAAATGTATCATCATTGTCAATAAAATCTGTGATTGACACAAGAGTAGAGGAACAGTGAAAAACGGTGAAGTAGAGCAGGCAAATACAATGACCAAGACCAGCTGGTGAAGTGGTTTATTCAATAATGATGCTTTTTCAGTTCAGACAAATGCAAAATTTTGTCTGGGTAAGTATAAGGAATGCAGATCATTCCTGCAACAGAGGAGTAGGATTCCAGAAGATACTTAAAATCTATAGGGATCATAGTAGAGAAAGAATCATTGGATTCTGCATCGGTTTTCTTCATTAAAAAAACACTCTGTCAAGTCTAGTATGTGGCAGCAGTTAAAATAAAAACGTCTCCTTCTAAAGTACT
>WEIV01012166.1:193738-248089 GCA_013390005.1 Calyptomena viridis
CACAGAAAGCAAGGAAGCTTTTGAGTAGGGAGAAGACAATTTAAGAATAATTACCTTTCCTTAGGTTGTACCTGCAATCAAAGGAGGATACTAACTATTGCAAAGCTGAGTTCTCGGTGAGCAGACTAGAATGAGAGAAATTCCTCAAGCTATATCTGTAAAAGCTTCAAGGACACAAAAATCTGCAGCAATCAGGGCATCCAGAAAAGTTCACTCGCAAGGATAAATCACACAAGTGCAGAAGCTGGAAGGGAGAATTGGAGAGACCTACTGTAATGTGTGTCTTCACCTCTTGTGTTTAACCATGCTCTACTGTGCTGCTTTGGCAAGTCACATATTCTTTTGCAGGACTGACTTCTCTATCACCATCCCCAAAGGTCAGACTTTGGAATACACAAAGCCCCTTGCAAGACTCAGTGCCCATGAACAGCCTGAAGGCTCAGTAACAGAAGGGTTGGGTTGTAGAGTCTCCCCTTAGAGTGGTCAGACCATGAGCTTTTTGCCTTCAAGGATGTGTCCAAGGGATTCAATTACTTAACTGCCCATGGGAGCAGAGCTCATGGGGAATTTTACTCCAAGGGAAGTCAGTGATCAGGGTTCTTCTCTCTTTTTCTTGGGGTGTTAAATATTCTCTCAGAGTAAACAATCTGTTTGATGATTTTCCACTGACTGATACTTAACTCTGGGAAAGGACAAGCTCATTTTGACAAAATTGCTTCTGGATTAGGATGTTGCATACCCCATTGCTAGGGACGTGGCCTACTGCAGAAAACATTAAAATTTAATTATATTGGTGGATGCAATATTATTTGTGAAATAAAATTGCCTTATTAGGATATTTAGCCTTCTAGGATCTTTAGAGAATCATTAAACAAAGTAATTTCCTATTACCTTAGCTAAAAGGAATTAACGAAAAAGAAAAGTTATCAGAAAGGTCTAAGAGTAAATGATTATGAGTTAATAATGCCCCAGGAATTTAAATGTAAGATTCTGCTAACAATCAGAAGAAACAGCTATGTAGGATCAAACTATCATGCAGAGCCTCTCACAATGATTTATTCATTAAAGATGAGGAAAATTATTTTCCATTACTCCAAAGACTAACAGCAGTGAAAAATAAATTGGCATTTATAGTGCCTTATCTCTAGAAATGAACAGGAAAGGTATTTGTGACTTGCAAACGAAAGATTTATTTTTATTAAAAAAACTTTCCTGAATACCCATTTCTAGCATTTTCATACATAATCCAATTGTGTGATAACAAAAATCGTAATCCAGTCATTTAGGATCATCTAACATACTCTAATTGAAAACTTTGTAATTATTTCAGTGTTTTGAGCGGTCATTCTCAGCTGCATGCAAATGTTCCTTTCCTATTTGACTGAAAGCTCTTAGTAAATAAGTTCAGCTTTAATCCTTCTGTTTTTGGCAGCACCTGGAAGTCTCATATAACTGATAGATAAAGTTATGGCCATTTTACCTCCAAAAGCTCTTAGGAATTCTTGGAAGAATTGCTCCACATTCTGATGTCTGCATATCGGAAGGCTGTGAGACCAATGTGTGATAAGGCTGTCAAGAATGGAATAATATAGAACTTCCTTGGACCATTCTAATGAAAGATACCAGATGAATCTCTTTGGGTATCCTACGTCATCTGATTTTGGTTGCCTGTACTTCGACTTTTAGTGTTCTTTGAGATATCTCAGATTATTCAGGCATCTACAAAAGACATGCAAGTGCAACATCAGAACTCTTCTATGTTCTGGAAAGTAGCTATTTGGGACAATTAAGTTTGGGCAGTGGAATCCCATCTCTAAATTATTAGATGTGGGGTAGGTGTCTGAGCTTTTGTTAGAGATGGAGAAACTGATCTGTTACTAGTTCTTCTGTAGGGCATGGTTTACTTATAGTGCCTGTGTTGTATGTGCCAACTAAATGGGAGCAAGGTTCAGATGAGGCATTTAGAAATTTTTTAACAATCAGGACAGTCAACTGTAGGCCAAGCTGCTGACAGGTAGTCTCCATTTGAGGAGTTTTTCAAAACTTAGTGAGAGAAATAACCTGGAGGAACCTGATTGGACCTCATGGATGACCCTATGACCTCATGGATGAACAAAAGGTTCCTTGACACCTGAATTATCCCATGCTCTCTTGATTCTGGGATACTGTAGAACACCTTGAATAACACTGACACCAAATCCTGACCTTCTAGCAACTACATTGAGCTCTTGAACAGCTCTGGCAATAGCTACATACCCAGACCACATGCAGACAGCTGGATTTGGCTCCTAATCAGGACACGATGAATCCTGCTTCTCACATGACAGTTATGTATATGTGTCTTGGGGTGACTTTATGATNNNATATGCAAGATTCATTAGACATGTAGTTTTTCCACCTACTTCACAGTGTGTTTATCCATGTGTGAATGTGAGATGCAGTATGTAGAAGTACTAGAAAATATTTAATTTAATATTATTAAAGTTTTATTCTGTCTTTTGAAAAAATATCCTTTTATTGTCTTCTGTGCAATCAGTTTTCTGCTATTCGAGTCTAAGAGTAAATTAGAACATGGTAAGTGTTTTATTTAAAAATCAGAAGGTGAGTAAACTGCTTTGGTTAAAACAGCATCAAGAGGTGCTTTGAAGGGAGGATTTAAAGCCCTCAAGTTCTGAAGTGCATGATGAAATATACTGAATACTCTGTTCCAATGTAATTTAGTTTAATTATTAAGGAAAGGGGAACAATGTCTCCTTTTAAAGAAGTTTCCTTCAGAAAAGTCATGATTGTTCTTCATATCAAGTTTTTATTTTGGAAAATCAGGAAGAGAGGTGATTTTAGAAGCTTTCATTTTGAATCAGTTCTCTAGTATACACTGAAAAGAATCAAAGTGTTTTTCAAGTTGTTTATCTGACTCATAAAACCAAGAATGACAGTGCTGATGTTGAACTTTCAATAGTAGAGCTCAGTTGCAACTTGAGACAAATTTGGTAATTACATGGTCTGTACTGCCAAATCTTTCTTTTCCTTTGGTTGATCAACTCTGTGATGGGGTTATTGAGTTCCAACTCATAAATAGTAAAAATTTCTGTGGGTAAAATTCTGCCAACTCTGAGATATAAAGGAAGTATGAGAAGAGAAATATGCTTTAGAAGCTGTCTTCACTACACTCCTGTAAGGAAGCCAAAAATTTTCCCCTGTTGTAGAAATAAAACCTGAAGGTGTATAGATTCTATATCCTGTAAATATCTGAGCTAGTCATCTAGGGCTTCACTCAGATATCTATATAGATTCTATATTCTGTCAATATCCGAGCTAGTCATCTAGGGCTTCACTCAGATATCTAAATGCAGACATATAGTGCTATATGATATGCTTTTACAAAGCCATGTTGTTTCTAGATGCCAGTCCAGAAAGGCAAAACTCTTCTGAAGATTCTGTGTCAGATGTCACTCCTACACAGATGTCTTGGATCCTCCAGAGTACCTACCATGTCACTAGGCACACCTGTGCAGTTAACTGAATAATTGAACATTTAATCTCCCGTTATAGTCGAAGGAAAGTAGTAAATAACTCCAAGATGCAGTTCATGACCTTGTTCAGACATCTAAACTGTTCTCATGCATTACAAATGTAATCTGACATGTCTTTAATAATACTATGAAAGACTGAATAATATTCCATTTATATTCAGATAAATTTATTTTATGTTTATATTATATCAGATGCTGAATTTCAAGCCAGTATGACACAAGTGTGGCCAAGCAGTTCTTCAGGCATCCTTCCTGTAATGCGTGTGCCATAACACTGCAGGTTTTTCCATGGGAATGTGAAATTTTCAGGTGTGATCAGATGCTGGTGGTGATACAAAACACCAGCTTAGAGAAGCATTAAAACTTCTTCATTTTGAATTTTTTCCCAAACAACTATTTTAAATTTGAGCTCTGTCTCTCAGAAGTCATCCTGGGATACTTCTTCCTGAAAAGAGGTTGTCTGAGTAACAAGTGATAGGACAAGGGGAAATGGCCTCAAGCTGCAGCAGGGGAGGTTTAGTTTGGATATTAAGAAATATTTCTTCACCACCAGGATTATCGAGCATTGGAACAGGCTGCACAGTGAAGTGCTGGAATCACCATCCCTAGAGGTATTTAAAAGATGAGCAGATGTGGTGCTTGGAAACCCGGTTTAATGATGGATTTACCAATGTTATGCACTAACTGTCAGGTATACAGTTGGACTTGATCTGAAAGTTTTGTCCATGCTAAATGATTCTGTTTTGTCTTTTCTTTAAGGATCTCAAGACACCCACACTACCAGAAAGTCTCCATGTTTTCTGAAGGGCCTCATCTTAATAACCATAGGGGAATGCTGAGAGCCTGATATTGAATGAACCTGCTATAGAGCACAGCCATTTGCCCATAATTGAGTACGTCTGTGTTATTTACAGGAATTAAATACAAATCTTTTCAATTCTCTGCCTTTATCACATATTCACATAAATACTCTTTGTTTTCAATTTTGACCTTATTAAGGTCACGCTCTTTATTATCAAGAGAATGGNGCTCTTTATTATCAAGAGAATGGAGTATCATCTTTAGTAGATTAATTCTCTTTTTTAAATTCTGCGAAATGCAAGACAGCTAATTTAGAATTTGATATGGATGAAATTATGAGAGGTTTTGGAGGAAACAACCAATAATTTTAATTTAATGCTCACTGGTGAAACTAAAAATGACACACATTAATATAGTTTCATCAAAACCAAATATTATTTTGATCCTTATTGGAGTTTTATTTATANGATATTGAATGAACCTGCTATAGAGCACAGCCATTTGCCCATAATTGAGTACGTCTGTGTTATTTACAGGAATTAAATACAAATCTTTTCAATTCTCTGCCTTTATCACATATTCACATAAATACTCTTTGTTTTCAATTTTTACCTTATTAAGGTCATGCTCTTTATTATCAAGAGAATGGAGTATCATCTTTAGTAGATTAATTCTCTTTTTTAAATTCTGCGAAATGCAAGACAGCTAATTTAGAATTTGATATGGATGAAATTATGAGAGGTTTTGGAGGAAACAACCAATAATTTTAATTTAATGCTCACTGGTGAAACTAAAAATGACACACATTAATATAGTTTCATCAAAACCAAATATTATTTTGATCCTTATTGGAGTTTTATTTATAGACTTTTAAAAAAGGCAAACAAATGAATCTCTGAAAATTTACTTTTGAATTAAAAATACCATTTTAAAAATATGAGCAAAAATTATTTAGACGCTTTCTTCTTTTTTTCTTTATACAGTATACAAAATTCTTTTTTTCAGTATACAAAATTCAGAAAATTTAGAAATTCATAGTTTTGGTATCATTAAATCAGCACTTCTGAAATACTGACACACAAACTTTTTAACAGAAAGGATAACTGAGTTTAACTTTGATTACCTGTAACTCTCAAAACCCCCCAACAGATTGTGATTTTAGTTTCTTGAGCTTATAATTCACTTTTATGCTTGCTCACTTTCTAGATCTTAGTNTGACTTTTAAAAAAGGTAAACAAATGAATCTCTGAAAATATACTTTTGAATTAAAAATACCATTTTAAAAATATGAGCAAAAATTATTTAGACGCTTTCTTCTTTTTTCTTTATACAGTATACAAAATTCTTTATTTCAGTATACAAAATTCAGATTAGAAATTCATAGTTTTAGTATCATTAAATCAGCACTTCTGAAATACTGACACACAAACTTTTTAACAGAAAGGATAACTGAGTTTAACTTTGATTACCTGTAACTCTCAAAACCCCCCAACAGATTGTGATTTTAGTTTCTTGAGCTTATAATTCACTTTTATGCTTGCTCACTTTCTAGATCTTAGTTTCAGCCATCCAGATCACATCTTTATAGGCAGTTCTGCCTAAGTGAAAATGCTAAATACTTCTGCAAAACAATTTTTTATGAATCCCTTAAATTCATCTGACATCTCTGGTTTAGAACCACAAGTTTCCACACACTAGTTGCACATGGATTTTAAGGTTTACTACATGATATTGTTTTTACAGCAGAGTTGTCACTTCTATATACATAAAGGCATCTCGGGTGCATTAATAATGTGCTTCTCTGGGGCTAACTCTCTTTAGTAGATGTGTAAGCTGTCATATAACAGCATGGATTTATGCACTGTGGATAAAAATTAACTCTTACATATAACTCTCCTCTTTCATGCTCTGGACAAGAGTGTGGCTGCATAATTGTCTGTTCAAGACTCATGATACTTTTAAACATACAGCAGTGCAAAGAACAGGGGGATATTTTCCACTGAAGTTTTGCAGGAACACATATGAGCTGCAGTTTCAGGACTGGCACCACAATAACAAAGTAAAGTCTTAGCAGTGCAGCCAGTCAGTTCAGCACAGATGTTCAGACACTAATAATTCACTCTTCGCCAGAAGTCTGCTCTGAGGCAGAGTCATCCCAGGGTCCCTTTGAAATATTTGGGGAATTTATGCCTTGAAACCAGTCTGAGAATATTGTGGAAGATAGTTCCTTGGGAAGAAAATTAGAAAAATATAAATATTAAAATTCGCCTCCATTTATAATACATATATTCAGCTTCATCTATAATATGCATGTTGTTCAGCAACAGGAGAACACCGAATCACCTTGTTTTTAACACTAAAGTTAATCCAGGAAAAAAAAAAAGATGGTAGAAAGGATATCATAGGTGCAAAGCAGAATGTTTATGCTGGTAGAAGAGATAGATACAATGACTGAATACACAGCAGTCAACCCCTTATACAGTTTCATGTTTTAAGAATTATCATCCACCAGAATATTTAGATTGAGGAAATCTTTGGTTAAATCTTGATCGGCTTCAATATCCACCAAATGGTATTCCAAGAAATACACATTGACTATAACACATGTACATTTTACACAAAAACCCCACCACAATTAAGATCTGTGCTGCTAATTGCTGCTTTTGAAAAATACACAAAACTTTTCCTTTTTGCCAAGCTCAGGGGAAAGAGTGACCTTTGCAAGCTACTGTACAACCATCCAAGGAAGGCGTTGGCAGGAAAAACAAAAATAAGCTCTTTATATACCCTTAGAACTGTGCTGTTTCGAGAGTGTAATTTTTTATAGTGGTCATTATGATTGTCATTCTAGAAAAACATGTATTACCACTTATGCATATCTTATTATTTTGCTACTGTGCATAGAAAATACTGTAATCAGTAGCTGCCTACAAAAATCATAGCAATTACTATGCAGCTTTAATACTGCATCATTGCCAAGAATGTTTTTAAACATCAAGATTGTCCTACTCTTCTCATTGTAAATATAGCACTGTGTTCCTGTCCAAACACTGCAAACAGGGACAACCTTTGTCCAACTGTGCTCCCACGGGATTCAGTGATTTAGGTCAGATCCTAAGCAAACATGATTCACAAAAATGAGAGAATGCTGATGAATCCTAAAGCTTTTACAGATTATAGTTAGAAAGAGATATCAGTTCAAAACCTAAAGTTGAAGAAGATATATTTTATTATTTAGTTAGTATTAAAATATATTCTAGTAAAAATAGATACAATCCTGTGGGAATACACACATACATATACATATCTAGTCACATGTGTGCATCCATACCCACAATCAAGCAAAAATTCATGCATATATAGACACAGATAAAAATTCTTGCTTTTTAAATTTTTCGTTTAAGAATAATAAGCCTGAATGAAAAATAGCAGAATAAATATTTATTTCTGAGTGTATCACAGCAGCTGTATCTTTTCACTGTAGGACTCCCCTCTCAAATTGTTTCGACACAGACAGGAATACTGCAAATTTAGTCATGAAAGAAAACCAGTCTTTTATTCCTACCCGAACTGTTAGTATATTCTTATCTGAAGTGGCAGTGCTAAATCTGTAGGTAAATATGAGTTTGCTGGCTAGATTGTGGCTTCAAAAGATCAGCATCCTGACAGGAGAGCCAGTAAAGCCTTGATGCTAATCTTTATTTCCATGGACAGTTGCTAAGTATAAATACACTCTATCAGCTATGCAACTCTAATCTAAAGCTGTTTATTGCCACACTAAATAAGAAGTGGAATATAAAGAGTTTGAAAGCAAACCTAAACTTTACAGGATATGCCAGTGATTGGTGACATTTTGTTGTCAGTTGCTATTTGTATGAATAGATAGCACATGCTATCTTTGAAAAGACAATCTTTAAAAATGCATGGGGATGTTTGAAATAGGACTGTTCAGTCATTGCAGGGTCATACATGGTAAAAGAGATGGGATAAACAAGTGATATTTTGTCCACTAACAAAATGTCAAGACTCAGAAAAACTAGAAAGCGTCCAGTATAATTCTGCCTTCAAATACTGAATCAGGCTCCTGCATGGGCTGGCTCAGGTGGAAGTATCCCAGGATGACTTCTGTAAGACTGGGTAATTTAAAATACTTTTTTGGAAAAGATTTCAAAACACTTGGAGAAGTTTTAATACTTCTCTAAGCTGCTGTTTTGTCCTACTGCCAGCATCTGCTCTCTTGGCAGCTTCATGTTCCCATGATAAGAGTTGTGGTGGTGTACTACGTGTGTTAGAGGAAGAAGCCCTTAACAACTGAAATTCTCTGATTCTGTGATGAACTTGGTGGTCAACACTTATGTGTACTGGCTTTAAATTCAGTATCTAATCTAATATATTAAATGACCATAGCCAAATATAAATGATATATTAATCAGTCTTTCATGAATTTATTGAAGACACATCAGGTTGTCTTAATTTCTTTGGAAACACTTCAAAGCCACTTGATATAAGAGAAAATGTATTTCCTTTCCTTCTTCTGTTGCATAATTGTCCAGTTATGCAGACAGCACCTTTCCCATTCAGTCATGAGTTTTGGATAGGTGAGAGAGCTGGGAAATCAAAAAATGTATGAAATTTAACAAGAGCAAATGTTGGATTGTCCACTTGGGATGTGATAATCCTGGTTAAACATACAAATTGAGGCAGGGGAGTCTGAACATCAGCCCCATGGAAAAAGAGCTGGAAGTTTGAGGGGATGGCAAGTTGAGTATGAGTCATGCAACTCACCAAAAGGGCCAACTCCATCCTGGGATGCTCCAGCTGGTTGAGGGAGGTGATCGTCCTGCTTTACTCTGCACTGGTTTGGCCTCACCTCAAGCACTGTGTGCAGTTTTGGGTGCTCCAATGTAGGAAGGATTTAAATTTAAATCGCTTTAAATCTATTAGAAAGCATCCAAGGAGGGCAACCAGGATGGTGACAGTCCTGGTGGGCAAGACTTGTGAGGAGCAGCTGGGGTCACTTGCTTTGCTCAGCTCAGGAAAGAGAAGGATGTGGGCTGACCTTGTCACAGCCTCATCACAGTCTGCACCTTTCTCCAGGGGGCAGTGGAGGGGATGGTGCTGATCTTCTCCCTCTGGGGATTCATGAGGGGAAGTTTAGATGGGACATGAGGAAAAGCTTCTGCACTGAGAGGGTGGTCGGTCACTGGAGCTGGATGCCCAGGGAACACGTGAAGTCTGCCAGAGTTCAAGGAGGGTTGATGCTCCTAAGGATGATGCTCTTAGTCACAAGGTTTAAAGTAGTTCTGCAAGAAGCAGGGAGTTGGACTCAATGATCCCTAAGGGTCTCTTCCAACTTGAGATATTCAGTGATTCTGTGATTCTAAATCAGATACTACGATCACTAAATTCTTGCTGGGGGGCTTTCACTGTCCCTTGGTTGAGGTTTGCTCTTCCTTATACACTCAGTTTGATTATGTTCAGCATCTGCTAGCAAGGAAGACAAAATTTCTTTCAACTTTGGTGGTAAAAGGCCGTTGGGGCAGATTCAGCTTCAGAACTGATTGGTCTCTTTCGATACTTGTCTCCCTAAATACTCACCAGATGAATGCATGCATGCTAAGTTCCCCATAGAACATGATCTTGGTCTCAGAGATCATGTTTCACATTTTCTTCCCTACTATTTATGTTCTGCTCTGAAAGTAAATGAATACCAAATTGAATCAGCAATTCAGGCTTGCTACATTTCATTGATCTATGGCAGATCAGAGCTTGATGCTGAGCTAATGTGGCCCCAGGCATCAACCTTTACCACTAATATGGTTTTTAAATTCTCTACTCAAGTCTATTTATTATGAATGTAATCTGCTTTAGGAAAGCACCTAAATCTCTGTTAATGATTCTTTCAGATGCATGCAGTGTCCTCATTTAAAATGTCCAGGTCAACTCTGCTTTCTCTGATTATTTTAATAGTGCACATTGTTCTATCCTAACTGGTTTGCTTCTAGTCTCACTCTGTTTCAGATATTTTTTGCCTGACTCCCACTGATGACAGACTGGGATGATTTATTTCCTTATGCAACGCTCTTTGTATTCTATAGTTATTTTTTGCCACAGTAACACTTTATTATCTTCTTCTTCCAGAAACTCATTCTCTCAGCCACAAGTAAAATTTAGGGAGGTTTTCTGAAATTTCTTATGATCTGCCAGCCAAAATTTTATCTGGAATTCTAGACCTTAGATTCTTAACTCAAAAAAAATTAGCTCTGGTCCTCAGTGGTTCTCCAGTGATTGTCATCTATCAACACTAATGGGGAAGTGAGTGGATTTAGCCTCCTGATGTCAGCAGATAGAGTTCAAAAACATTTACATTTGTCATCTGGCTTGTCACTTTTGATAAGTTCCTTTCTTTACTCCCTCTACTTTGTTTATTTGATCTACTGCATCCCCTTCAATTTCTCCTTAACTTTCCTCTTATGTCCTTATTCCTCCCAAGCACAGAGAAGGGAAAAGGGTGTTTCAGGCTATTTATTAAAATGAAAAATAAAATGTTATGTTCAACTGGCATAATATTTCTGTCCCACATCTAAAAGATCTTAAAACAAAAAGCAAAATAATCCATAAGGTATTTTCAGTTTTATCACTACTTGTCAATCCATTGTACATGATACTTATTAACTTTGGGTTATCTCTATTTTTATAATTGATTTTCCCTAAAAATGTAGGTATTTTTTCAAACCAAAGTAGGGTTTTTTTCATAGTTTTTTCAAAACTATGAAACAGAAAAGAACATTTACATTCACTTTTAAAATTACAATGTAATATATTTCAATATTTTGTAATGGAACTCTTTGTTGAATCATATTGGTCATAACTGGGGTTAAACTGCTTCTTAGTAGAACTTGAATTCATGAAAATGTGAATTTTTTCAGTGAATTTAGTGTCCATAGAAAATCTGTGACCATCTCTACATACAAACAATGAGTAACTATCTACTATTACTCCTGTTACTGCTGGCTTAAAATTCATACTGTCTCCAGTTCTGACTTCAGTAAATGTCCATGGTGCTTCTGGTGAACTATGTCTTCTGATGAACTTGTCTGCAAGGAATTTTCAAATTTGAGGGCCTTGGCTTTAATAGGGATATTCTTCATTCTCTTGAAATTTCTCATCTAAAGGTTATAAAATAGTAAATTAGCAGCTTTCTGCCATCTTGAATAGCAGAAATGCTTCCAGCCTGTTTGCTCTCTTAGGGGTTTGTTTCATGGCATATTTCAGGCTCAGCTTATATTTGTCCTTGAACGTAAACTCTGTTTCCCCATCTGGCTGCACACTTAAGTTTTATTTATCTGAGGTACTGTTCTAGTAGGGCAGGTCATTGTTTCCAAGGCGTTAAAAAAGCACCTGAAAAGTCATGTGCATCGCAGTTGTGCATTTCTTCTGGTTGTCAAGGAAACCACCCCAGGATTCCTGGCAACAGACTTCATCTCAATCGGTAATGGAAACACCACAGGTATTAGCCAGTCAGTCACCTCCCACTGGGTGCTATTTTCAGAACAAGTCAATAGACCAGATTCTCCTCTTCCAGCAGCTCTGAAGCTGTGTGAGGGTTTGTCGTGTGCCTTTGTCTCCACGGACTCGGCTCTCCAGCAGTTTCTCCGGGCTGTGAGCCATCTTATAGGTGAGAATGGTAGGAGTGCTTGCTGTTAAACAATGCTCTCGAGGGAAAGAAAAGCCTTCAAAGCACTATGTTAAAGCTGTCTCAAACTTTCCTAAAGTCTGCAGTGAGGGCTAAAAATTATCAGGGATAAGAGAGTAGGCTTTTTTTCGGATGGCTGCTGCTTCTCTTCATGTACCAAAACTGTAAAGAAGTGCTTAAATTTACAGTCTTAAAGAAAATAATAATGATTTGCATATTTGTAGTGGATACTTATTTAGTCATTAAATATCCTGAAGACATTGACTGAGATGTCCAGCCCTGGGAATGGTGAAACCTACAATTATGTTTTGGGGTCGTCTGCGAGTGCTACAAGATGAGAACCAGGGGATGTCCAGGCTGTTCCCAAACTGAGTTGGTGCAGAGAGCATCCAGAAGGGTTAAGTGCTTTGTTTTCATGAAGGGGAAAGTAAAGCTTTACGTGTGATTGGGGATGTTCATAGGCAATGACAGCAAGCTGGAGGAAGGTTTCTTGAATGCTAAGGGCAGAAAATTGGACAGGATAATGGAAAAGGCAGATGGGAGGAGGAGAAGGAAAACTGCTGCATACTTGAAATGGGTATGTAAAACAGGGATTGGAAACCTGTTGGGATTCCTGGGGTGGGAGTGAAAGAACAGTAAGAAATGTTGCTCTGGAGAGAAATGGTCGTGGTCGAATGAAAAGCTAAGAACAGGGAATTTATGGTAAAGAATGCATGGGCCCGGACTGAAGTAAGGGGAATAGATTCCACAGAGGTGGAATTAGAATAAAAAGAGAAACATATCTGGGATGGGAATATTACAGTTAAGAGTCCAGCAGTATGATATTAGGGCTATCTGGAACAATAAATTGCAAATGAAATGAAAAAATCTGAACAGTGGAAAATTGAGATAAGGTGTGGTATAATAGGATTGAAGAATGATGGCTGGATAACAAGAATAGAGAAAATGCATAGAAATACCTGAGCTATCTGGACAACTGATGAACACGGTGATGAAATTAATATTTTTTCATCTAACTTTAACATGTGGGTGTCTATAGCTGAACTAGTTGCTTAAGTCTCCCCTTATAACAATGGAGAATTAGTCAGTACAGTCACTCACTTCACCAACCCCAGGTACCTGAGTTAGAGTGTGGTTCCTGCTCTCTGAACTCCAGTGACCATGTCAATTACCATTACAACTCTTTATTAGGGGATCCTATGAGACTTGTGCAGATATAGATATTCAGAGTTAGGCACAGGAGTCCTATCACAAGAGGCTTTGATTCATAGTCCAGGACCAAATATTTTCCTTCTGAGGAACTATGTGTGTGTCCTGATTCTCCATGTATATTACCAAAGCCCACTGCAAAGGATGTTTTGAGGCTGGTAGATCTCCTTTAAGAAGAACTGAGGACAAAAATAAGTTTTGCTGCAAAGTTTCTGAAGACAATTTTGTTTTTCTTCCTATCACCAATGATTGGTGTTTATTTGTGCCAGTTTTGGATGGGGTAGAGTTAATTTTCTTCACAGTGGCTGGTATGGGGCTATGTTTGGATTTGTGTTGAACACAGGATTGATGGTATAGAGATGTTTTGGTTATTGCTGAGCAGGGCTTACACAGAGCCAAGGCCTTTTCTACTTTTTGTTCTGCCACACTGGCAATGGGGCTGGGGGTGCATGGGAAGCTGGGAAGAGACACAGCTGGGACAGCTGACCCCCAACAGACCAAAGGGATATTCCAGATCGTATGATATCATGCTCAGTATATAAAATGGAGGAAAGAAGGAGGAAATGGGGAGATATTTTGAGTGGCGGTGTTTGTCTTCTTGAGTAAATGTCACACATGATGGGGCCCTGCTTTCCTGAGAATAGTTGAACTCCTGCCTGCCTATGGGAAGTAGTGAAAGTATTCCTTGTTTTTATTTGCTTGTGTGTGTGGCTTTTGTCTATTAAGTTGTCTTTAGCTCAACTCATGATTTTTCTCACTTTTACTCCTCTGATTCTCTCCCTGATCCCACTGGTGGGGCAGTGGGTGAGTGCGTGGGGCTGAGCTGCTGGCTGAAGTTAAACCACAACACTCTTGCAGATAAGTGAAAATTTCTCATTATTCAGTGAAAATTTCTCAAAGTCTGTGGAAGAGCATTTTCATGGTAGACTAGAAAAACTTATCATATGGATTTGAATTGCACACTTACTTGTCCAGTAAATGACATGATTAATTTAATCACAAACCAAAACAATGAGGTTCTGAAAAGTCAGTATAGCCTGATGCTGATTTCAGTGGGAAAATAACTTGGTGCCTCTGTGCACTGACTTTAGACTTAGCTGTTTACACAAGACTAATCTGTGTGGATCCAAGCAGAAAAGAGAATGCAAATGATAGAATAAAGCTGGAACATCTGGTGAACTGCTGTAAACAAGTGACAAGAGGCTGAGGAAAGAAAATGGAAACTGAAATGGCTAACAGCAATACTAAGGGAAGCAGGTTAGCAACTGGGAAACTAGAAATAACTGCGATATTGGTATTGTGAGCTTGTTTTTAGTGGGATGAACAGTTAAAAGTGGACCACTTCAGTTTGAATTTGAAGTTTAAAATACTCATGTGTGATGCAAGGAAGGTCCTACTTATGTATTAGATTGCTTGATCATCTTAATTCTGTAATTGAATCGCCCAAAGCCTTTCCCTGGGGGGAGTCCAAACTAATGTCTGCTTAGGTTGTAATGCTGGTCAGCTTTCTTCCTCCCTGTGCTAAAGAAGACAAACCCAGATTGAGAGTTGGGAGAACCATCTCAGCTTCTTCCAGTGCTGACCTCTTGGAAAAGCCTGAACAGAAACCAAATGCTCCCAAGCCTGGATGATCTCAGACAGGCTACTGCAAGTTCCAAGGTTTTTTTGTGGATCAGAAGGAATCAATTCCTAACCAAACTCTCTCTCCTCCTCCAGTAGCCTGGGAGAAACTCTCTGTGGACACATCCAGAATAGCAACTAGTTATACTGACAATGTGCATTCTTTGTCCTCCCTCTGTACATTTTGCTCTCCATTCTGGAGAAGAAAAAAGTAGGGTAGTGGTGAAATACTTAGATAAAAAGTGACTGTAAAAGGAAACGGGGTTAATGAGGGAACTGTTCTCAATGGTGGCACTGCTTGCAAATTTCTGCAAGCAGCTCTACAACCTGGTCAGTTCAGTGTTTGGAGGAAATCAGTTCCTGGAAGGAAGAGTGAAATAAATAATCACGTTCGCCTGAAAGTCATAAAAAGTTTAACAGCCACAAACTGAATAAGAACGAATAATACCAAACCAAACCTAATTGCATTGGTTATAGAGTAAGAGGACATGTGGAAAATGTCCCACATTGAATACCTTCAAGGACAAGCACTATGGTAGTTTTCCACAGTAATGCATAAAAACAGAGGAAGAAAAAATGGGAGAGCAACTTAGTGCACAGTATATGGAAACCTTGTATGAGAAATTATGTTTAATGGTAGATTGTTGAAACTGAATGATGAATTTAATGTTGTTCCTGGAGGACCAGTATTAAGTCTGCTTAATATTGTCATTAATGAGCTGTTATGAGCTTTGAAATTTTGCAGGAGTCCAGGTGATCCTGTGGAACTGGGAGTGAGAATTGAAAAAAATTCTGGATTCTTCATGACTGAGATACAGATACTGTTCTCAGGCAAAACCAGCCAGATCTCCTAATATAAGATAGTACAGAAATAGTTGGGTTGCAGGCTTATAGAAAAAGACTAAGATATTTTTATTGATCACAACTGACCATGAAACTCAATGACAGGTTGTGGCAGAAAGCCTGCAAATTCCAGACAAATCAGTACAAGCAGGAGTAAGCCACATAACACAATCCATCTCTCCAATTAGAAGTGGGGGAGACCTCAGCTGGAAAGCTGGGTCCAGTTTTCTTGAGCAGCCAAGAATACACTGAACCAATGACCAAACTGACACAAGCAAAATGTTGTTCCAGCTCTAACTTATGATACTTCAAATATATTGGACAAGGTGAAAGAGATGAGAAAGAAGAGGACAACAAAAATGAACTATGCAAAGAGTAATGCAGCATAGGGCAGAGGAACTAGAAAATGTGACTGCTGAGATTTGATAAGAACAGTCACACGAAAACCTTGTGAATTTGTGAAAAGTTGAAATTACTTGGGAGTTTCTATTTAAGAAGGATAGAATTTTCATAAGAAGAGAGAAAAATGTTGCTACCAGTATTCCCTGTTTTGAACCCGAGAAACAAAATACTACAGGAAAGTGAATGCTGATAGTTCTGTTTTCTAACAAACAAACCCAGGAGGAGACATGTTTCAAAGACATGAATCCAAATTTGTTTTCAAGACAGTGTCCAAACTGCAGGAAACATTTGGGAGATACACAGACAAAGCATCATATGTATGTTCATACATATCTCTCAAGAAAAATTACATTGAAACCTTTTAATTTTCTATCACAAAATGGACAGACCTCACACAGAGCAAAACTCGTTTGCATTGAATATATGTGATTTGACTCCCTGAATGGCACTTGGTAGCTTCATGTAAAGCAGTGAGCATGACATGGTTGTATATTCTGTGCCAGCTTTAATGTTTAACCTTGCTGCTTCAAAAGGATAGTTAAAAAAACCTCTTGAAAATAGTGAGTGAAGTAATAATTGATAGTGACAAGGAAAAATATACAGTTAACATGATGGAAGAAAACAAGACAAATTTTAAAAGCTTAGTAAAATGATGGAAGCAGTTCTACATTCAAATAAGAGTCCCTTCTGGTCAAAAAAGAGAACAACTAGGCAACTACTGTTAACTGCACTAGAGAAAAGCACCAGAAAAGCATGAATAGAGAAACCAGTGCTGTGTTAATGTAGCTGGAAAGAAACCTTTCTGTTATTCACTGTCTATTCCCCTGTAATTTTTAGAATTTCATATGCATAATCTTCTTTTATAAACCAAAGAAATGAATTTATGTTCTTTTTAATTTATCTCTCAATCAGCTGGTAATTGACATGTAAAAACTTGAATAACCTCACAGTTTGCTTGTGTTCCCCACAGATCTGTATTCAGACCCTCATTTTGTAGTCCCCTCATGATTGTTCTCCCCATCTACATCTTCCTACATGTCTCTCTCTCAAGGAGAAAGTTATGGGAATTTTTTACAAACAGTGGGTAGCATGCTAAAAGATGGAGATTCATTCTTTTAAAAGCTAAACAGAATTTCATGGTTGTTAACATGCTGTTTTTTTCAATGCAACTTCTCTATGTGCTTATTCTAGGCAGGACTGCAGGCACCAGCTTTTATTAAGCTTATTCAAAACTTTCCATTGTAGCACCAGTTAGCTTATAGATTTGAGAAAGCCTTGATTATTTCAGCCCGAATTTGTCATGTGCAGTTTGAAACTGATTTTATTTTATTTATTTTTAGACTTGAAACACTCTGTCAAATATTGCACAGATATAAGAAATATGGGCAAAAGAATAGCAGACAGAGAAAACAATTTCATGTGTATGACCTTCAACTGTGCGGGCCAAGAGAGAAAAAAAAAAGCAAGTGGTTTGAATTTTTTGTAGAGCAAATGGATCTCTTTTAACCCCTAAAACAACAGGGAAATGGCACATGGAGTCCTAAGTGTCTTGAAGCTTGATGTTCTTTGAAAAGCTGGAGAAGTCTTGGGTGATTCTCACTCAAGAGTTCTTAGTGTTCCCAAGATACCTCCAGGAGTCCTTCTCACTATAACACTGGAGACACATGTATTTCTGTGACACAGAGCTTCAGGACCTCAGGCAAAGCATTTAAACTCAATTTTCCATAATTCACTAATAAGGGAATCAATAGATAAGAGAAAGAAATATCAGAGAACAAAAATGTTATAGAGGGGGAAGGAGACATATGTTGCATGTCACATCTTGTAAATCTTAATACATTGATGTTCAGAAGTTTATAGATATTTATGTCTTTAGCTACAGCTGAACACACTGATTCATAGAAAAGCTGAAAACTCCTTGCAACTTAAAACTCACTGAGTTGAAAAATACAAATATGCTGATGGCTGTCAGTTGCAAGGATAAAACAGACCACAGCAGGAATATGCTAACCCAAGTTAATGCATGTTAACAGTGACAAATAGAATCAGAGAATCCTACAATTCTTTAGGCTGGAAAAAAACATTTAAGACCATCAAGTCCAACCATCAACTGAGCATTGCCAAGGCCACCACTAAACCATGTCCCCAAGTGCCACACCTACACATCTTTTAAATCCCTCTCAGGGATGGTGTCTCCACCACTGCCCTGGCAGCCTGTGCCAGGGCTTCACAACTCTTACAGTGAAGAAATGTTTTTTAATATCCAAGCTAAACCTTCCTGGGAGCAGCTTGAAGTAACCTGAGCACACTTCTGTCTCGTGTTCAGCCACTGTCAGAGAACCCTCAGGTCGTTTCCTGCTGGTCCTTTCCAGCCACTCTTCCCCCTGCCTGTAACATTGCATGGAGTTGTGACCCAAGTGCAGCACTTGGTACTTTGCCTTATAGCACCTCATACAACTGGCCTTAGTCCCTCAATCCAGCCTGGCCAGATCCATATTCCTACCCTACAGCAGATCAACACTCCCACCCAGCTAGGTGTAATCTGCAAACTCACTGAGGGTACGCACTCAATCCCCTCATCAAGATCATTGACAAAGATATTAAACAGCGTGGTGTCTGAGTCTTTACTAAAGCCTAGGCAGACAACATCCACAGTCTTTTCCTCGGCCACCAAGTGGGTCTTCTTGTCATAGAAGTAAATCAGGTGAGTCAAGCAAGGCCTGCCTTTCACAAACCCATGCTGGTTGTCCTGCATGTGCCATGTTGTGGTGGTGCATTTTTTATTTTTATAATAATTTGTCCTTCTAATGCCTTGTTTTGGTATGTTCTGTTATCCCCTTGTGTTACACTTAGTTTATGCCATTGATTGTACACCCCGCTATGATGTAACTCCCCTAAGCTCCTCCCCTACTCTCCTTATTAGGGTCAAACTCCTCCCCTTTTCTCCCCTTTTCTATGCCAATCACCCAGACCACTCCCCCTGTTCCCGAAGCTTCTTTGCTCCTCAGTTGTCTATTGGTTTAGGTAATCAACCCTCCCTTTTTCCTTTTTCCCATTGGCTCCCTGGAATGTCAATCTTTCCTATCCCTCTTCCCTATTGGCCCTTCCCCAACTCCTCCCCTCTTCCTGCCCCTGTTTATAAACCCGTGCACAGAGAGGCTCAGGGCCTCTCTGGGCTGTCCCCCCTGACGTTAAGGAGCAGCTCTGTGGGTCCGTTGCCCCAGAGCTCTGAATAAAGTTTGGACTGTTGCAACCCAAGAAGGTCTCCCTCCATTCCTTACCTGTCAATGCCGCCTATGTGGTCAAGCCCTTCCCTCTGGGCAGGTAGGTACAGACTCCTATCTGTCCTGAAGTGCATCTCTGCTGGCCCTCTGCAAGGGCTGAGGCAGCGTCAGGGGTGTGCTCGCCCTGTCCAGCGCAGCGGCTGCTGTCGTCAGGAGCTAGTCGGGGGTGAAGGAGATTGGTAGCCGCCCGCACCGTGGCACCATGTGATGGTACTCAAGATGATCTGCTCCATGACCTTCTGCAGTACCAAGGTCAGACTGAAATGAATCAGATTGCATAAAGACACAGTGGAACTTCCACATTAAGTTAGAAAAGTCTGAACTAATCAGATGTACCCAGCACGGACAGCATCAGTGATATGAGGGCTTTTGTATATTATACAGTCTGTCTGAGGAAAAGATGAAGGTTTTATTATTCACAGAAATACCTGATCTTTTTCAGATCCTTCTGTAAGACTTAGCTCCATTATACCTTGTGACAATGACTTGCACAGATTAATTACTTGACTAATAAACCACTTTATTCTTCTTAATATAAAACTTGCTTTAAAACTGCGTGACATACCCACATTCCCCTCTTCAGTATCCATCATATATTTTATTTGCTGTCTATTGAGAAGTGAATAGCCATAAATGACACTGATTTGTATGGATATTTTTTCATTATTTTAATAATCATAGCTGGAATTTTTTTTATTTGTTTTGTTTTACTCTTCCATTTCTGCCATATCCTGAGGGCAGTGAACCTTAGGAAATCTATTGTCTCCTTCAAACCATAGTCACTCTTTGCTACAGCTTATATGGTTTGGGTTTGAGCATGCAAAATGTTGCCAATAGTTTTATTTTTTGTCTCTTCTGAGTACTTTGCTTCCAGTCTCCATATCAGTGTAATGATAGCTTTATTTTCTAGTTTGATTTTAAGGTTTTTGGTGAAGATGTTGCTTATTTATCTAATTCTATTCCAAGAGGCAGAATAAGTAGCCTGTGTCACATCTTAACAATAATATACAAAGTTCATGGCCAAACTCAGTTCTCAATTCTTTAAATAACTGACAGAAATAGCAATGGATGTTTGTGTTTAATAGAAAAGTAATGATCCAAAATCTGCCCTTGCAATAAAGGCTATAATAACATCAGCTGGTATAAAACTGGTTTACAGCTGGTGAGTCCCAATGCCACCTGGAAAGGCTGTATAGTATATAAGGGACTTCAGAGAAATTACTTTGCATTTTCCCTAGAGGGAAATAAGGGATCAGGAGCAGAAACCTCCATTAATAACTAAAACCAGGTTCCATGTACAACAGTCCAATTGCATCTCTCATGAATCACAAACGAGAACATCTTTTTGTTAGTTTGGCAGGATACAGTAGGTTATTCAGACTTAGCTGAATAAACTATATTTTAGTCTCAGCAATTATTTGACTGGACTAATATAATTTTTTTTTTGTTTGTTTTATTCTCATCTGATAAAAGAATTAAAGTTTTGAGTAGCAGGAAGAACTTCTCTGAAGTTCTGATAGGAAAATTACAAAGATTTGTAATATATAAAAAATCTTCTAAATCCAATGCATTAAGCAGCACCTCTCAGAACTTTATTGGATATTAAAGTAAAAAAGTAAGAAAGTTTGCTGAACAAAGCAATCCCATCAAGTTTTCTAATTTTCCTTCATAGTTTGCTGACATGAAGGTAAAGTCATTATATTAATACCCTCTTTTCCAATTAGCCTTATTGTCCATGACAAGTCTCATAAAGACACACCACTTCATTAGTTTCAAGATGCATTGCTGTACAGAGTATAAGGGGATGAGACCTTCCCCAAACTATTGTGGTCTCCACATTGATGATATAGTCCTACAATTTCATTATGTTGTATATTAATATCTTAACTAGTGAACTAGTTAAACAAGCATCCTCTTTTCTAACCTTCAGTGTTTCCTGGACAACAAATTCATTAGTGTTACCCACTTTCCTTGCTGTGTCCTCAGTGACTATTGATATTGAACAAATTTTTAAGTGCTTTTCCCCTTCAATGCAAGTGGAAGATGCCACACGATGACACAAACTCTCAAGTACTGTCTGCATTAGGTGAGTTCAATCAGGAATGGCAGAATTGTATCACAGTAAAGCTAAGTAGTAAGTCAGATGTATAATAGCAGGGCACAACTTTATTCTTGTTTCTGGGAAGTTATACAAAAAAGCTGTATTTTACAGATTAAATAATAGAAGCTCAAAACCAGAGAGTTGGATTTACCTCACTTATTTTGGTATTAAGGAGCTAAATGCCTAAGTATGAGTGAGTTATACTTTAGATTCAGTGGCAAATAGTAGGCAGTTCAGATGAGCAACTCACCTGAATCATCCTAGGTCCTGATTTTGAAACAATATGAATTGCATTGAGAGCCTGAGTTATTAAGAGTTGTTGTAGTTTAAATCCAGCCAGCAGCTCAGCCCCACACAGCTGCTCACTCACTGCCCCACCAGTAGCATCGGAGAGAGAGTTGGAAGTGAGAAAACTCATTGGTTGAGATAAAGACAGTTTAATAGGGGAAGCAAAAGCTACACATACAAGCAAATAAAAACAAGGAATACTTTCACTACTTCCTATGGGCAGGCAGGTGTTCAGCCATCTCCAGGAAAGCAGTAACTCATCATGCATAACAGTGTTTTGGGAACACTGTAACTCCAAACTTCCGCCACTTCTTTCTTCTTCCCCCCATTTTATATACTAACCATGATATTATATGATCTGGAATATGCTTTTGTTCAGTTGGGATGATCTATCCCGTTTGTTTTTCCTCCCAACTTCCCATGCAGCTCCAGCCTCCTTGCCAGTGTGGCAGTATGAAAAGCAGAAAAGTCCTTGACTCTGTGTAAGCACTGCCCAGCAATAACAAAAATATCGCTATATTACAAAAACTGTTTTCAACACACATCCAAAATATAGCCCCATACCAGCCACTGTGAAGAAAATTAACTCTACCCCATGCAAAACAACTATAAAGGTATAGCTATGTTGCTTAGATATGTGTATTCAATAACAACTGCACTAGTGTATTGAAAGTATGCAAAGAGTTGGCAGATACAGCAGAGGAGCTGTGGTAGGTATGTCTCTATAGTAGATACCAAAATTTCTGTATCTTCCTCTATAAGCAGAATCCCTTAAGTCAGAAGAAGCCCTCCCAGAGTGAAAAACAATTCTGTTTTACATAGTACCTACATGAAAGTTAGATATATAGTCCAAAGTCAGAGGAAGAAGAGGGTACCACAGGGAGAGGTTTATCTCCTTTCTGAAAATAAGTAGCCAGGAAAGGTGAGATAACCCATAACTGAGCAGGTGATTTTGTCTCTCAATTGCTTATTCCTAGAACTTGAGTCACATAGTAATTGCAAGTACCTAACAGTAAGAAAAAAAAAGGAATCTAAGCTGAGAGCAAAACAGCAGGAGTGTGGTAGAAGACGTCCCACCAGTCCCACATAATCCGCATTCTCAACAGCCTTTCCACAAAACTGCCTCTACTTAGAGAGCCAGGAGCAGATAACAGCTAATATAATCCCTCAAATTTGTGTTATAACATTCCCTAGTTTTCTAATTGCTAACCCATGTTGTTTTAGCTAGAAAGGGATCTGCATTTTGCAAACTATGAATACACCATGTGCTATTGAACATCAAGATCAATCAAACTGTGATCACACCATTGAAGTTTATCAAATGATAGAGAGCCCATATTCAAAACTCATGTAAATGGAAATGATCAGACATGATTTTCCTTCCATTTACCTTAATAGTTAATGATACATTTCCATTAGAAACCTAGACAGAGTAGGATAGTTCCAGCCTTACTGGAGGTTTTCTTGGAGGGGTAAATGGCTCTGTAGGGCTGCTTAACTTTTCACCACACAGAGGATCTAAGGCACATAGGTTCCTAATTCAAGTGCCTTAAACTAGGTGGGATGAACCTGGGAGTATTTGTTAGGACACTACACAATGACTTCAAAATCAAGGAAAGCACAAATAGAGGCAACACTATCAGATTTCTGCTGTTTACTAAGAAGAGTGTTGGCATTTCACTGATGTTGCAGGAATTTCTCTGGGTTAACTCAAGAGAGAAAATTAACTTTTCCAGACACCAGCTACAGAAGTTTGTCTCTTTATCTGAAGTAATAGCATTTTGCATTTCCTATTTAATATAGAGAGGGATAAACTGAACATTATTAAGATTTCTTCACAAGGGGGAGAAGAAAGTAGGGCTCACTACAGTGTCCTCTGTTTCTTCAATTTCACAGCTGAATTACCAGAGACTTGCTTAAAGAGAAAAAGCTACAAGAAAATTCAGAGCTGCTGGAAACATGTATATGTACATATAAATATCTTCAACCCTTTGGGTAGCATTAGAGTGGAAATAATATCTAGTATATGCTAAAGCTCTGTGTAATGAAGAAAGGGGGTCATGCATTTTTTTAATAGGAAATGACAGAGGGCATTTCATCACTGCAGAACCATGTAGTTTTACCTAAGCTAGTTTTAAAATAGTTAACTTAGCTGGTGGTAAAAAAGAGCTCAGAAAATGCCAAGAAAACTGTGGGCATTTACCATTTTTCTTAAAGTGCATTGGGAGATGTTTCTTCCCAGAGTGACCTCCTTAGGACTGACATCTGAGCTAGCTGAAGCTTCTAGATTAACTTATGACAGAAAAAGCAGTGAAGACATATTGAGAATTTGCACACCAAGCAAAACTTAGGTGCTTTAAGTCTTAAAATATTTGATCCTTTGACCACTAGTCTGAATCAGTGATTGCTGGCATTTTTTTGATAGGCAGTGTCCTAACAGATGAGACTGGAAATCTCAGGTATGTGAAAGCAAGTAGTGGACATGAGTAGAAGACAGCTCATCCAATACTTTTGAAGACACAGTAATGATAAATACAGCATTTAACTTGCTCAGCATTCTGGAAATTAGAGACTGGACTGATTGTAACAAAATAAATTTGCTTAAAGCATTAAAGAATAGGTTGATTCCTATCTGTTCTGTTTTCAAATTCACCCCTTATCAGAGAAGATAATCATCTATCAACTTCAAGGGATGCATTTGCCATGGTTTGTGGGGAAAGAATTTTTTTGAGATAATTTATCCAAAAAGTGCGGACTGGTGATAAGAATCACCATTAAATACACACACGTGGGCTTATTTCAGAGTAGCTGCATGATAACATCCATACCTACAATACAATGACAAGACAGGTGACAGGGAATCTGTCAAGGACATAACACTAGTTATGGCAGCTAGGGAACATGCAGGGCCCTAACAACCTCCCAAAGACACTTGCTTTTATGTTCATCACTCCTGGGTTGTGGGAGTGCACTGTTTTGGCAAGCATATGAAGTATTGTAACCACACAGCTGTGGTAGTGTAAGATGTTATACTGGGGAAAAATCAGTAATTGTCTCTCAGGGCTGGTTTCTAGTGTGTTGTGTTCCTCACTGCAGCATTTGTGATTACAACGAGCTGTGACCCAAGCCTGTGCCAGTGAGAGCCAGGCTCCACCATGGTTCCTGCAGAAGAGGAAGAGGGCACGTCTCTGAGAAAGTGTTTTATCAGGTTGTGAATCACTCATTTGCTTCTATTGATTTGGCAAACACAGTCTGAAAGCTGTCTGACCACACCACTGTGGCTCTGAGCCCAAGCCAGTACATCGGGCCCTCTTGTGGTGCTTGCTGTACCCAAAGGGCTTCTGTTGGTCAGGCCATGCTGCTTTTCTCTCTGTCTGTGGTAGTACTGTATGACCTACATTTCTCTTCCTGTTTAATGCATTCAAGTCTGATTAGGTTCTGGTCCTGCCCCTCCTGCTTGCTCTCCAAGTTTCATTACTCCTTAACTAAATCTAGATGACTAGAATTAAAGAGTCTCCTCCTGCCAATAATTATTTTATTTTAGTCAGGGAGTAGCTTTTCTATCTGTATCTGGGTCAGTATTAATCTTAGCTTCCAGTGTTAATTTTCATACTAAATGTTCTTAATTTGTTCCTCCTTTATAAGAAGCTCCTTGATCCAGTAAATCTTCTTGTCCCTCCTACAGTGTCTCAAGTTATGAATTGTCATGATTCAGTGAATCTGCAGAGAAACTATTTTAATTATCCTCCCTTTCTCTCTTTCTGTCTTCTACCAGGATGTCCAAACCTCCTATGGAGGGAACATTCCTATCCTCCTTCAGCTCCCCCAAGGCAGTGAGAAATTTTTCATGTCAACTTATCTTTTGTCTCCCAAATCACACTGGATAAGCACTTCTCAGTGCTGTGGGGTTGATTTCTGTGGGGAGATTCCAGCTACAGGGGAAGGAATACTTAAGCTCAGGAGAGACTGTCAGAGAAATATGTAGTCTCATTTGTGTAAGACTTGGCAAAGACAGAGAAAAGCCTGATCCACTGCATTGCTCTCTGGACTTCAAGTGTCACAGGTTTTTGCTTGATTCAGTGCAAGAAGAAAAATAATGTTTGCAAAATTTATAGCCGGTAGCCATTTCTTCTTTTTGATTCTGAATCCCATCACACTTTTAGGGTGAGTGGTGGGCATGGGTAATGGGATGGAGAATCCCCAGAACTAAGATTATTGAATCCAGCCCAAAAAGGAAGGCTGTCTTTGCTCCATTTCCATTAGTTCTAAAAACTTGTTTCTGGGCACCCCAAGTCTCCAGTAGAAAACATCACAAACTTTGCAAATCATTAGGACTTTGCTTTCTGCTCTGACTAACAAGGCAAGCGCTTAGATGGCAGCTTGAATATTGGTACAGTTAGTTGAAAAAATTACAAAAGCCTGGATAAAGTGCTTCCCTCTCAGGCTCAGCACTGTCAGTCATCTATTCAGGCTTCAGAAGTTCCCCGGTGCTCTTTGTTCAGCAAGAGGCTTACTGGAACCACCACACACTGTGTGAAACTACCGGGAAAGCCTTTATCAGTACATCCTTTTGAAATTGTCATTGAACTGTATGGACCTAAAGAGTGATAAGCATTAATAATACCTTGTTCTTTTTATCCATATGTTGCAGTTTAGTCTCAGCTGGCTTTATCTTTAGCTCAGGATTTTCACTTCAAGCTAGTCTGCTGCAATTATGCCCCTTCTTGCCCCTTTAAAGGTGGTGTTTAACCCATCACATATGGATACATAAGGCAGAAAAATATGAAACCAATTCTTATCTAAATTAGAGGCTTATACTTTTTGTTCATAACTTGGACTCCTTTTGACAAATGCATGAGCATCCTGATACCATAGTCCACTTGCATACGTCCCACAAATGGCAGAGCTAGTCCAAGTGCTATTGTTGGGGTTTTGCTTACTGAATTTTTTAGTTCATTTGGATTTTGTCTCTGTCTTTGTGTCTGTGTGTGTTTTTTAGCTTTGATTTAGTGAAACAGAGGGGAGAAGCAAGCATATGATCTGTTTCTATATTCATTGGCAGTTCTGATCTTAACATCATCTGCCTTTAAGAATAGTCATACAGCTACACTCAGTCATCCATGCACAACAGGATCCAGAAGGATCAGCTGAACATCTGGGTACAAAATCCACTGGTTGCTATCCAGCATGGTTTCACTTTCCAGTGAGTTTATCTTCTCTTTTTGCAAGAATCCCAAAGAATGGAACCAGAATCCCAAAATGCCTACGTGGAAACCATTCTGTAAAGAGAATTAAACAGGCCAATGGCTTGTCTTTACATGGTGCAAAGAATTTGGGTGTGTTTCAGGAGTACATTCCCTGCCATACATTGGGGATGACTTTGGGGCAGCTGCCAGGCAATGACACAAAGGGAGATGAAATTCTGGCTCCTGGAAATAATAATAAATGTGTGGGCTAATCTGAAATAAGAGTGTAGACAGCCAGAATACACTGCTCAAGTGAAATCACTCTGCCAAAGATTTTACAGTTTTCAGCAAGGGAGTTTGGTTAAATTGGCAAAAGAATCCAAGGATGTAAATGTAACATTAGGCAACTAAATCCCCAAATCTGCAGAACTTCTGATCTGTCTTCTATAAACAGAAAGAACTAAAATATATAGAGCCTAACACTGCCCTGAAATTCTGTGAATATAATAATTGTCTGGAGCAGATAAGCACTAGTTCACAATAAATCCTGTTAGGTTTTGTGTTACCTCTAACTGTCCTGTCACTTACCTTACAAAAAGCCTTTCTCCAAATACACATGATAGAAGCTACAGCAAAAGCACAGGAACTGCAAAAAGGTAAACGATGCTGTTGGCATGACCATGACTCTTTAGAACAAAACAGAACGGAATAGAATAGAATAGAATAGAATAGAATAGAATAGAATAGAATAGAATGGTTCCAGCTGGAAGGGACTTAGAACAATCATCTGCTTGATCACTTCAGGGTTGTCCAAAAGTTAAAGTATATCTTTAAACCAATCATTCAAATGCTTCTATCAGGCATGGTACATTTACCACCTCTCCACAAAGCCTGTTCCAGTGTTTGAACACCCTCTCTGTTAGGAAATATTTTCTAATGTCAATTCTAAACCACCCCTGACACAGCTTTGAACCATTGCCACATGTCCTATCACTGGATACCACAGAGAAGAGATCAGCATCTCCCTCTCCGCTTCCTCTCCTCAGGAAGCTGTATAAAGCAATGAGGTTTCTCCTCAATTTCTTTTTCTCCAAACCAGTGATTTCAGCACTTCAGTGCTTCAGACACTCATCTAACATTGCCCATGAGCAGTCATTCTAAACCTGTCCATGTCTGCCTCCTGGGAATCTGTGGTGACCCTGGATAGATGCCAGGTGCTCACCAAAGCCACGCTAGCACTCTCCTCTACAAATGGAGAGGAAAGAGTAAAAGAAAATAAATAAAAGGCTTGTAAGTTGAGATAAAGGCAGGGATAGATCACTCACCAGTTACCGTCATGGAGAAAACAGACTCGACTTGGGAATATTAATTGAACTTGTTACCAATCAAAATCAGAGCAAGATAATGAGACATAAATCTCAAAAACATCTTCACCCCACCCTCCCCTCCTTCCTGATCTCTATCTCCTCCTCCTCAGTGGAGCAGGGAGACAGGGAATGGGGGTTACGGTCAGTTCATCACACGTTTCTACTGTTGCTCAGGGAAAGGAATCCTTTACAGTTTCACAGAATATTCTGAATTGAAAGGGACCACAAGGATCATTGAGTCTAATTCTTCCCCTTGTTCACTGATCCAGCATGGAGTTCCTCTCACTGGAGACAGTTCTCCATGAACTCCTCCAGAGTGAGTCCTTCACATGGGCTACAGTTCTTCATGAATCCCTTCCCATGGGGTGCAGTCCTTCAGGAATATATCTTCAGCATGGACTGCAGGGGAGTCTCAGCTCTGATATCTGGAACACCTCCTCTGCCTCCTTCTCCACTGAAATTGGTGTCTGCAATGTTCCTCTCACATATTCTCACTCTTGAGCGCAATTACATTTGCACAATAACTTCTGTTCCTTCTAACACATGTTATCTCAGAGGCATTGCTGCCATCTCTGATGGGCTCAGCCTTTGCCAGTAGCTGGTCCATCATGGAACCAATGGGCATTGACTCTGTTGGACATTGGGGAAGCTTTTGGCAGCTTCTCACAGAAGTGTCCCTGCAGCCTCTCCCCTGCCCCTGCTCCCAAAACCCGGCCATGCAAACCCCATACAGAATCAAATCCACAGCTTTAAAGAAACTGAGCTGACTCTGAGACCAGTCTATATGGAAGACAGTGTTCTCAATCGTTTGTGTTAGAACAATGGTGTCATCAGAGTGTTCATTTAAAGAGGGGGTGAAAAAGCAGGCAAATCTAGACTAAAGCCTAAGGGTTACAGCACTTGTAGGAGACCCAGTGTCCTGTTCATACCACAAACATATCATGTGCATTAAAGTGAAGAAATAAACAAGTTTGTGGAAAATGAGGGAAAATTTGATTTAAAAATGTTGGGGGTTTGGGGTTTTTTTGAGGTTGTTGGCATAACTGAGAGCATTGGGAACTCTGCAGTGATTTCACTGCTTGATTTTTCCTTTTAAGGAAATTTTTTCCAGGAGGTGGAATTTAAGAACAGAATGATCACCCCATGGGTCAGCTGAGGGCAAAATATTTGACAGCACAACCACATAGCCACCCCCAGCACATGCTGACATACTTATAGAGGCTAGCATGCCTAAAGGCTTCTTATAATTTACTCTGCCTTTCCTACAGTCCCTGAAGCACAAATAATCAGAAAACTATGAGGTTTTGCTATGCTCCAGCTCTTTTGCTCCCACATATTATATTCCCTAGGGTAAGCAAAGAAGCAAAGCACAACTTATAGAGCTCACAGTAGCATAGGAACTCATTTATATACAGCTTATTATTGGAGATCCTTGTCCATCCCATTTAAGGAAGCTGGATACTGAGCAACAGAATATATTTCTGTGCAATAATACTGGAATAGTTTGTCAAGTTCAATGAACTAGTTGTAGATACTTTCTCTCCCTGACAAGACAAAAAAAAAAAAAAGAGCAATTCCCTATAAAGGCTATAAAGATTTGTAAAGGTATTATCTGTCTGGTAAGATTTAATGTGTTTAATAAAAGCCCTTAATAAAATATTTGCTTTAGCAATGACCTAGTTTCGGAAAAAGTATGTCTAGCTACAATAAAGGTGCAGTCCTGGAACTGCACAACTATGCACAACAATATTTTAAACATAGGTCAATTATTAAGGAAATTTAAGTGCTTGTCTTTAACCTCCAGTTAAGACAACCTTAATGTTTGAGTCTTGATTCTGAAACATAAATAATATCTTCTGTAGTGTTTGTGTCTATGTAAAGATTTACTTACACTACCACGATCAACAACAAACAGCTACTCCACAGTTGCATATAACATTGGTTTTTCACAAGTCTGTCACAAAAGGGACAGCTTTGGCTCTTCCATTTGGAAAGGACATTGCTAGCAATAGCGTGTTACCTTCTCCCACACTGCTAAGCACCAGAAGAGGGTGAGTTGTACCAAGAAATAGACCCTCTCTACCCTCAGAATGAAATGCTCGTTCCCACCAGTCATACTGCTGTGACTGGCACCACTGCAAATTTCATCTAAATCAGGTAACTCTTAGCTGCTGTCCCATTTCCCTTGATGTATTTCCTGCCCAAGTGCCCCCTACCTATCTCCCTTTCTGCTCTCACTATCCTTACCCTTTCCCTCTCTGTTCACAACTCAATTGCCGCTCAGCTGCTGCATCTGGGCTCTTTCACATTTCCCCTTTGTAGTCACTCCCTGATGGTTGTCCTTCATCCAGGGTTCCCCTTTCCAGTTCTTTAATCTTATTTTTGACAGGGAAGCCCCATTCTGTAAGACTAATTTCTCACTACCCACCCGCTCTTGTTTCCTTGATTACTCAGATTGTCCTGATCTTTCCACCTCATTGCTTCCCAAGCCCAGCTCAATTCCATGTCATACCCTGATACTCTTTCTTGGTCAGCTCCAAACTGTAATTCCACCAACTTTTTGTGAAAGTTATTTTGTCTCTTATAGACAGTGTACCTGCTCTTCTCTGCAGTTTCCTTCCTTATATTATCCCCCTCCTTCAACTTGTCTCCCTCTTTGCATTCACATCACTGATCCTGATACTTGCAGGAAACCATATTGATTGGTTGAGAGAGACAGAATTCATGCTCTCAAAAATTGCATAGGAAAAACACCTTCCTTCCAGCCCTTCCTCTTAATAGACAGAACAGAGAGGAGCTGGATGTGAACCATCAACAAAATCTTGCTGACTAATATTATTCCTTAGCAAGGTGAACATGAGGACAGTAAAAAGCTGATATAACAGTGTACTTCCTTGCCAAGTCTCTAATTCCTGTTCCACAATGTAAGGACACTGGATCTTCTCAAAGGTTAGGTGAGTTTTAATATGGATAAAACCATCTTTCTTTTTTTGCCTCTTAGTTACATTCTTGGAAACAGCTGAATAAACTTAGTTATCATTACAAAAAGCAGCCAGAAGCAGATATCAACATAGAAAATGTCATCTTGGACAGTCAATTTTAAAAACATTTCAATTAGTTAAGTGAAAACATAGGAAATATTCTTATAAGAGGAGGTGTCATCCAGACCTAATTATAGATTATGTTTCCATTCTTGATGTAATATGATTTAAATTAATTATCCATCTGTAGTGAGAGAAGGGATGCATTTTAATTCATATGTCTTCTCTAGAATTGCTGAATTCAAAAACTGTGATAGATAGCAATGGATTAGAGAAGGTCAGTGGCTCACCAGAAGAAGGAGTTACTAGTTATCAATTTGGTGAAAAAAAAAGCCTTCAAAACCTTCTAGGAACATTAACTAATATTAATTAATATAAACAAGTTCTTAAGTTCCTCCAGGGTGGTTTTAAGTGTGAGAATAGTGTTTGTCAACATATGTGGTTCAGAAAACTTGGCTGCTCAGAGCAAGCATCAAGCCTTTGCAAGGTATATAAATAGTGTAAAATTATTTCTTACTCTCACACACATATTCTTTTGAACTGAATAATTTAGTCCTGCCTATTACACTTTCCATTACAAATTATTTTAGAGGCCATAACACTTAGGTACTTTTAAAACTGGAAGAATGCACTGAAGGAGACACTTCATTTGCATAAGCTCAAACTATTGTTTGGGGTTTTTTTAGCTATTTCAGCTAAGAAGACTTTGTTCTTTTCTTTTCTTTTCTTTTCTTGTCTGCTTTGCCCTTTTCTTAGCTATTCCTCAGTATCAGTTTCTTGAGCTGATTCAAAGCATTAACATGAAAACCAGACTGGATTAAAGCCATGCACAGACATCCCTTGGAGATTTTTAAACTTTTGTAGTGAATTTGAGTTTCAGAATGGGCTATATATAGTCCTGCATCACAAATGTCACATTTTTGTCTTTAAAAAAGTGTCTTTTATAGCAGTACAAAATATTATGCAGTGAAAACACAAGCATGAGCACAAACCGACACATACATGAGGAGTTTAATCGCTTCATCGTGACCTTTCAGTACTTAAAGGGAGCTTATACAAAAAGTGGATGGGGAACTTTTTGCACTGGCAGATAGTGATAGGACTAGGAGAAAATGTTTTTAAACTAGAAGAAGGGAGATTTACATTAGGTATTAGGAAGAAATTCTGGACACTGGAACATGTTGTTCAGAGAAGCTGTGGATGTCGCATCCTGGAAAGTGTGCAAAGCCAAGTTGGATGTGAGTTTGAGCAACCTGGCCTAGTGGAAGGTGTCCCTGCCCATGGCAAGGGGTTGGAACTAGATATCTTTAGGATTATCTCCAAATCAAGCTATTCTATGATTCTATGATTTTACGCAGAACTCTATCAGTACTCATCATGAAAATCTCTAGGACAGACAAGACATAGGAATTGAGATAAATTCTGTTGTAGATATACTTACATCAGTAGTTCAATGATGGTTTACACTAATTAGACATCTGAGTCAATAATCCACAGAAAACAGGAATACCCATCTGGAAAAACAACACAATACCTGCCTTCGCCCCACTAAAAAAACCACATGAAAACAGGAAGAAAACAACAAAAACTGTGCACACACCCACACCCCCCCACACCATCATAAGAAACAAAAAAAACACAGCAGCTGGTTGCATTCTTCTTAATATCAGCATCCTAAAACAGGCATTTATCTATTTCTGCAAAATAATGTCTTTGGATCTGAGCCTTCATTACCTAGTGTAAATAAAAATTCAGAACTAGTAGCTGTCCAATAAGATCTAGACAAATCTATACAATTAGTCTGATGGAGGTTTTCATCAGAAACAATTGTCAGACCTTAAATGATACTGGGCGAGTAAGTACTTGCAAAAAAATAAAGGGGAATTCAGCCAAGTCCATGTCTATTTAATCCAGTACAAGATAAAGTAAAAGATGCAATATGAGCTGGTTGCTGCTCAATTACTGTTGAAGTTTTGTCAAGTGAGTTTACTGCTATCTTATTTACATAAGAAAATCTCCACTCATGCTTCACTGAGCCTCAGCCAGTCCTTAATTGAGAATTTATGGTTGAGTTCTCAGTGGAGGTGAAGAAATGGAACGTTAATTTCAAGTGCAGTGGTTGGCATGAATTCAATAGTATTCATGACACCGATAAGCAGTGTCTATTCCTGCAAAATTCCTGTAGCAAGTGATGACTTGAGCTGAAATTAGACAAGTGGTTGCCTAAAGTTTGAAGTCAGGCTTGAATGCACCTGGATTTCCCTATATGTATGTCTAAAGGAAAATTACATTTTCCCTGGCTTTTCTCTGGTTCGTGTGGATGCCCGAACAGAGAATTTTTTCAAATTAAGTTAGTACTTCTTTCTGAAAATGGTCAAGTTTGCCACTCTTGACAAAGAAAGAGGAGGTGGTTTTCTACTGTCTGAACTGTCACACAGATTGCCCTTATCTGTTCTGCATTTCATATATAAATAGGGTTTTCTTTCAAGGAATGGTAGAAAGAGGATTATTTATCTCACAGTGAACTTTGATATGCTCAGGAAGTTCTATAACCATGTTGATAGCTGAAGCTTGTATTGTTTGGGTTCATTTCTCTGCTGTGACAGCATTTCCTGAGTGAACTTTGGTAAACTGCTTAAGACCCCGTACCCCACTTCCCTCCCCTAAGTCAATAACTTTGAGGATGAGAATCGAATTGGAAAGAAATCTTTAGGTTTTAAATATGTACAAATTTGTTCCCTCAACTCATTGGAGTAATTCAGGTAGAATTTAAGAAATTTAAATTTAGTTCTCTACATCCAAGCATCTACCAGAGAGCCAAATGATTAAGGGCTCAGCAGCCATTGCAGTTGAGGGCAACCAGGCTGATTTTTGGCTCAGTACTTAGAGGCTGAACTCTCCTTTCTGGTCTCCACGGGTGAGGGGCTGCATTCAGTTACCTGAATACAGGCTGAAAGGTTGATGGTTTTTCTGACTCTATGAATTTTTCCATCAGAAGTTTGCAGTGGTTAAGGCTTGCAAAACAGCAACCACATATATGATACCTGGGTTCCAGGCAAAACTCAAAACAGGGTCGTGCTGTGAGAAAAAATCTTGGAAGCTCTGGTCAACAAACATCAGTTTTACTCTCTGACAGGGTACACAACACTCAATAGCAAGTTAAAGTGAAGAACACATGTGTAAATATGACATAGAGGCCTAATATTTTTGCTGAGTTAATGAGATTGAGTGACAAAGCAGTGAACATAACGTAGGGGAGAACAGATTCTTTCAATTTAGGGTTAAGCTATTGGATTTCCTGACTATTTTTTTTCCCTCAGAGATACCACTTTTTTTAGCAAACCCAACATACATAGTTATAGATTTTAGTACTCCTTACAAGATGAGAACAATACTGAATATACAAACTTTTCCTAGAAAGCCTGGCGGGTTGTTAACTAGAATTCAATTCTTTGGTCAGCAGCTTGTTATGGCCCTAAGACAAACACATCTTTCTCCATCTACTCCTATATCATCCCACCCCATGCAGCAGTCTGTCTTTCTGTGTCAATTACTGGGGCAATCTGTTCTGAGCATACTGGTAGGCATGTTACAGCTCCTCAAGGGCTTAGGTACCACAGGGAAGCTACAGACACCTGCAGAGCACAGATGTTCTATAAGATGACTATTTGTTCATAATAATCAAATGGAGCAGAGGGAAGAAGAACCAGCGAGAGAAAAATGCCTTGTGTAATTTCAGAAGGTTAGGATTACCTTCCACTGTCAATGACACATCTGGAATAAAGTCACATGTAGAAAGACAGTTAAGTATTGGCTTTTTAGAACTATTTAATTAAGATTTTCTACTTGCATGGGGTTGATTATGTGCTATATGATGGGTAGGGAAGAAATACAGAATCAAAGAAATAAGTACTTCCCCTCCCCTCAGCAAAACTCTGTTGAAGAAATACACCGGTTGAACCTTAATGATTTCCCTGTTCCTGGGGACACATTATCCCTGGGATACCCCAGTCCTGGAATACCTTGCTTGGATATCCACAGTATTCATTGGAGCACTTCTCTTGAGCGAGGAAGCTGCCACCCCCAAGGGCTGTACTCTGCCTTGACACTCCAAGTTTTAGGTCAGGAAATCTTCCCTATTAATTGGAAAAACCCACTTGTAGTGGGAAGTGCCTGGGGTTGTACCTCAATTTTTTGCTCACATATCCATACTGAGCCTGGCATGCCTAGCTACCAGTTATTTCCAGAGTTTAATTACTGCTAGAAAAGTACCCACATTTATATACAGACAGACAAGACTTCCATGCTATATGTCTGGTTCTGGCTACTGACAGAGTCAAGGTTTTGACACTTTTTGCACCTGGCAGAGCATTCCACCTGGTACTAATTGTGTCACCCACAATTTGCCATGTGAATGTGAATGTCACAGCAGCCATGCATTAAGAATAGGGAACAGAAATCCCAGTACTATCACAGCCTCTATGGTGAGCTACACTGAATCCCACTGATCTGGCTTGCATCCAGAAACAGTACTTCTGCTTTTGTGGGGCACTACATCCAAAAAATAATTAAGGCTATTTGCTCAGATTTTGTAATAATTTCAAATATCTCTGCACCCACGGCATAGACTTTCCTTCCAGCAGCTGAATTTCATACAGAGTTTTCAGATCCCGTTGCTGTAGGTCTAAATGAAGCTGGTCCCTTCAGCAACCCAAAGAATTATGCCTGAACACTAAGGGCATACCAAACTCAAACCTCTTGGACAGCTGCTTTGTGCCAGGGCATGTGGATCTCCTCTAGAGCTCTCTTCCTTCAGAGTTTCATCAACATCTACTGATGTTGATAAATTTCACATTTCAGTTGCAAGATTAAAGAAGGCAAGCTGCCCCTGGGAATTGTTTCACAGGATGCAGTATGTCAAGAGAAGGACAAACACACCAAAAAATCCCTACCCCGTGTCTTTCTTATAATTTTTTGTATTTGTACATTTGTATTAATTTCTTTGGATTTGTACTCTAGTAAAACTTGGTCCTGCAATATCATCTTGGCATTCACAGAGAAATAGCCTGTGAATCTTACACTATATAAATAACACCCTCATCTTTGATCTTCAGGGGGGTGAAAAATGCTAATACTTTATACTACATTATTTAGGGGCTTCCTAGTGTTCAATGTACTAACACAGTTCAGTTTATTCAGCAGTGAATAGATTTCCTCTTTAGGAAGGTTATATTCATCTGTGCGGGAGAGAATGTGAGAAATAATCCCTGTCCTGTCAGGCAATTAAAACAGTATTATTCTTTGCAATTTTAGGTTTTAATTTACTGTGTGAATACCTACACAGTTAAGTCAAATATTTTTATAGAAAAAAATCAGTGAGGCTCCACACAATAATGTTAAAACCCTACACCTCCTACATATTCCTCATTATGAGAGCATTATGATCTGGCACACAAACAATACACTTCAATATTTAAACTGAAATTTAGGAAATGAGCTGTATTGTTCTTAAGCTTGCAGACAAATTAATCACTTAAAGAGGGTTATTTTACTGATAAAATTTATAAAAGGTACAGTTAAGGTAAAATGTGATTTTTTTCCCCCCCTCATTTTCCCTGCTTTTTATGTCTTTATTTCCAGTCAGTCATTTGTAACATTTTGAAAATTAAATTGTGAACTGGAATTTTCCAGTCCTACTTAGAGCTTAGCAGCTATTCTGGGGAGGAGTGAAGATCTGAGTAAAATTGGTTTAGATGCTTATGACTTCAGACCAGAGTTGAACTACGTTCTTCACCTCAACTACTGCTCAGAAATCTTTCAAGGAAATTATTTAAAACCAGATGAATATATTTTGTTCTAACTTAGTTTATGATTTCTTGAGTAGATTCCTTTAATGATTTGGTAGTTTTATGCTTATAAGCATGAAAATATTGTTCCATAGATGCACAGTATAATTTTCTACATGGATTATTTTGTAAAAATTGATTTTGAGCTCTGCTTCAACAATGTGCAGGAGTAAATTCAACTAGTATTTCTTCATTACATGGTCACACATCAAAAATACATATTTGTCAAACCAACTCTTTCAGAAAGAAAATACCAGTTATGACAAATTTTACTCTGTTAGAGAAGCTGATGGGATTTCCAATTTAGTGGAATGAGAAGGGCTGTAATTAGCTTCATTAAACAATACCTTTGCCCAGTGTCTATATCTGAATGTGCAAGCCTCAGCTTTCTCTAGCCAGTTGAGAGAAAAGCTGCTTCTAAGGCATGAGTCAGATAAACAAAAAAGAGATGTGTGAAAACACTAATTTTTCATAATCAGTTAAAAAAGTGGGTCAAATGCAAATGCTACTAGTTAAGATAGAGGTGTTTAAATGGTATGTGTCTGTGTTGGCTCAGATACATTTTCCAAAGATATTTTCTGTTGTTGTCTGAAAATTTATTTGAAAGACAGAGCAGAAAGTGTTCAAGTTCCCGTTTCAATAAATATTTTCTGTGCAAAGAGGATCAGACTGACTAACCTCAAAATAGTTGGATATGAATAAAGCTTACATGGGGCTAGGATGAGGTGCTAAGACAATATGCAGGAAGAGCTGTCTTCAGTGCTTTGAAGAAGGATGGTGAACCTCTCTGCCCCCCTTGGCCGCAAAACACATTGGGTTTACATGACCAGTAGTGGGATTTTTTCCTGATCCTTGAAAGAAAGAAGAGGAAAGAATGGATGGAATTAATATAATATAAATAAACCCAGGTGAGGTGATATGAGCAAGGTTTCCAACTGCTGGTGATGTATTGAAAGATGCTGGAAAATGATGCAGAGATGGGTTTTCAAGTGCTAGCTTGACATTTATGATGAAATTCTGCATAACAGTGTGGTTTCCTGCTATGCTTATCTATTTTGAAAATGTGGCTACCTCTCAAATAAAGTGTAAATTTACAGAAAAAGTACCTACTCTCACACATAAAGAAGGAAAAACTACAAAATTGATATACCTGTCATTTTAATTTTGACAGCAGGGAAGATACTAGAACAGATTTTTGAACAATCAGCAGATAAGTAACAAGAGGAAAATGCAATACTTGAAAATGTCCAGCACAGATCTATCAAATGAAAATCATGTCAAACCTATCTAATTTCCTTCTCTGATGAATGATCTTGCTTAGCAGATGAAGGAGAATCAGAAAATGTGAAGTATTCTGACTTTATCAAGCTTTTTGACCTTCTGTACCAGCCAAGAAGGAATTACAGCCACAATGTGTCATGTAACTGACTGAAAAATGGCACCAAGGGAGTAATTTTCATTTCTTTCTCTATCAGAAAAGGAGGGCGTGTTGGGTAGGGCACCTCCGAGATCTGCCTTGGTCTAGTCTGGTTAATCTTTGTATTTGTGGTGTCCATAAAAGAACAAAGCACACATACAAAGTTCTTGGGTGACAGGCTGAGAGAGTCGTGTGTACTTTGGAGGAAGGGATCAGAATTCATAACCATGCTGCTAAAATGTAGCAAGTGTATGAACCATGAGGTTGAAATTCAATAAAGACAAGTGCCATGAATAGTAATGTCTATGGAGGAAACCTGAAGTGCACAAATACAAATGGGAGAATAACTGGAGAAGCAGCAGTACAGTAGGAGAGGTCCAAGGCCCTCACGGCTCACAAACTGTGTATGAGTCGACAAGATAAGGCAGTTGCACAAAAGGCAAATCTCGTTCTGAGATATATTAACAGCATGACAAGGGAAGCAATTATTTCGCTGTACTAAGCAGTGATGAGACCTCAGCTGGTGTACTGTTCCCTAGTCTGAGAACAAACGTTAAGATAGATGTAAATAAACTGGACTATCTCTAAGAGAGAGAGAGAGAAAAGACAAGGAATAGAAAACACAGCTTACATTAAAAGGGTGGAAAAATTCTTTTTCTTCAATAAAAAGATCAGGTGGAAACATGAGGATATATGAAGTGGAATTAATTAGTTTTAAGAAAATGTTGGCCATTTTTTCTCCACATCCTATATATGTGTTGTAAAAGTTGCTGACTTAATTCAAACCAAAATATTTCAGACAGAATTTTCGAAACAAAGTTGTAAAATAGACATTAGGAAAAATTTCTAACTGTCAGATTAGTAAGGCAATGGAAGAGATGTTTGGGTGAACTACTGGATCTACTCTTCTGTAAGTTTATAATAAATATTGGATGACATCTTTGAAATAGTGTCTGGATTTATATTTTTATACTTCATAGAGAAAAGACAGTGATCAGACAGCTGATCACTCAGCATTCTGTCCTTCTTATGTTTCTATGAAAATATTATTTAAACCAAAATTACTATAATAAGATTTTTAGTAAGTCCACATGGTCCAGTTTTCCACCTGAAAGAAAGCATGGAGAATTTGTCATAGCACAAAGAAGGTTCTTTGAAAATAATGTAAAATTTGCACTTTGAGATTTCAGAATAGGAATACTCTTTATTACAAAATGTCAGTGAAAGCAAACAAACACACAAACCCTTCAAAGAGTAAATCATCTTTTAAAATAGAAATGTAACATTCCTCAAACAAAATTTTAAATTTAATTTATTTTTTAACAAAAACTAAAGGCTTCTGTAGTAACAGACTCTTTCTGGAAATATTCAGTGGAGTTGAAAATATATTTTTGATGGGTTTCATCTGAAACAGTTTGAACAGTTCTGTGAAGCCATTATTATTTCCAACCATGATCCTCTTGAACAAAGATTTTGTTTTGTTTCCAACCTTTTTACCTTTGAATTAACAGGGGTTTTTGTTCCTTTTTCTGTTCTTTTCACAATCTCTTTTTCTTAGTTTTTTTTTCTTTTGCCTCACACTATCCCAAATAATTCTCTCTCTAAATGGCAAAGGGAAATTAAAGAAGACAAGTTCAGACAAGCAGATAACAAGAGATCAGGGAACACTTCCACAATAGTGTCTTTGTTAGGGCACGTTGAAATCTATCCTTCACTTCCCAGAACAACCCATTGCTCTTGGCAGAAGTGATAGCACTGAGGCAGGTAGCCTTGTGGAGTAATGTACTGTTCACAGCCTGTAACACTCACTCACTACTACAGCTGCTGTCGTGATCCCTGTGCTGGCATTTCCATTATACTCCTCCTCCTGTGTGAGCTAGGAGCTATTTGACACTGAACTTGTACCTTGTTTGCAATGCACATACTTTCTGCGTCGAATTAAGCAGGGATGTATCCAAACTAATTGTGGCTATCTTGCTCATTCATATTCAGACTCAGACTGCTTATCTGAACGCCAGAGCTAATGGGACACTTCCCTAGCACACCTGCACTAGACTGAGAGCTTCTGAAACCCTCTGAGCACCTTCCCTCCTCCTCCTTCTCTTCCTCTTCCCAATTACTCACACCTCTTCTGCTGAGACTGGGACGTTCACTCAGGACTTAGATTAATACATAAAGGGTTAAAGTCAGAAAACATCAATGAAATTAAGCTTAGGAAAGGTGGCTGCTAACCAAAGAAACTCAACTCTTTCTAGGCTTGAGAGTAATTCAGAAACAACAGAATAATTGAGGGTGGCAAAAGAAAAACCTGCCGGGGAAAAGATCAGAGATGCTGTGTCTTGAGTCAAAGTAATGGAGTCAGACAATATGAGTTACAGTCTTACTTGTAATGTTAGGATAATTACCCAGCTCTTGCATCTTTTACAATCTCACTGCTGTCTTTATAATCTCAAATGAATCAGTTCCCTCATCCACAGTACTTCCACAGTAAATTATTTGGAGTAGAGATAATTTTTTCAATATTTTATCACAGTCCCTGCTACACTGGCTGCAGGCTCATTAAGAGATCTTTTGGTACTCCTGTAATATGAATAAATATCTTTGAATATATGAATATATTTTAATATACATATAAATATATGAATAAAGCTTTATCCCGTCAGAGTTACACTTGCTTGAAATGGAGCAGTGCATGAGTGACTCAATAAGAGACTTATTACTAGCTTGTCTTAACAGCCTTTAATTTGTTCCAGCCCTGTGAGAGGCAGCATTATAATTTCAATTTTTCCTGTGTCTGTTGTTACATTGGGAAAACCAAGGGGTATCTCTTTTTCAGCTGGGGTGTAGTGGGTTTCTGAACCTCAATATTCCCATCTCCAAATGACCGACCTTGGTTTTCTCCTGATTTTTTTTTGCCAGAGGCTCCAGGTGAGACCATGCTCCCTGGCTGTGGTGCAGAGCACATATTGCACAGCTGGTTCTGTCTGGACAGGCTCAAGAGCTACTGTACGAGCTGCAGCTGCTGGCCTGCTCAGAATAGTTCTTTTCAGTCACAATCCAACTATAACCTGGAATATGTATTCTCCAGAATCCTACAGGGCCTAGGAAAGCTTGTGTTTCCTTATTAGCTGATGGAGGTTGCTATCCTGTTTATCACATCCATATGCACATGACATTCCAAGGGAATTTATACAGACATGCGAATGAAATATGGTGCAAAAGGTGCATTCTTGAATAAAGAGCAATTTTGTAAAATGGGACTGGCCCAAATGCTGTGCTGAGCCTCTGAGCCCAGATTTTAGCAACAGGTAAATAACTCCCATGTTTCAGATAAAAGGTCTTGTTCATGTTTAATTATTCCTCAGCAGATTAAGGGTCTATGAAAGCTGTTTCCTGATTTTTGAAAAGGCATTTCACGATTTGTTTTCATGGCAATGTTGTCCTGCCAATCTGCACATATTTTATGTCTTTAACACATTTGCATTTCCACATGTCTGATATAGGTGAAAATATTCATTTTATTGGTTGAATGATTAGGAATTTTAAAACAGAGATCTTTCCTATGAAAAATCATTTCAGACCTCTATTCCTTTTGAGAGTAAGCAATTCAGTTTTTAAGCCATGGCTGTTACTAGCTGAGAGCACAGATTCTTGTTATTACTGATTTTAATACATTCATGAAAGCTGCAGCTACTAAACAATATTGTAAAAAAATGATTCAAAATGTTAATCTATTGAAAACCAAAGAGTTTTATCTAGCTGAAAAAGAGCCATCTGACAGCATTCATTCTGTTTAAATAGCAGTTATTAGGCTTTTAACAGTTTTATGCTTTAAAGAGGGATAAAAATCCTACTAAATCAGTTCTTCTGGACTAGTTTTAAAATCAGCTAATCATGTGTGATTAAAATGATAGCATTTATCACCATTGTAGGTGGTGACAGTATCTCTTACTGTATTCTGCATTTCCAATATCTATCAAATACTAAGAAAATATGATGAGATAAACAATGTATCATTACACATATTAGAACTTTAGAAGGCTGTTCTGCAACACTATATTTTCCATGTCTCCAACACATGTCATTTATTCTCATGATTCATATTTGGTATTTTCTAAAAGCCTGAGTTTTTAGACTTGGATTCTAAGACACAGTGGTTTTTTTATGCCAGAAATCAAACAGGCAGAAGGGTAAAGAAAAACTTAGAAACATGAACTCCATTATATAAAACCCAAAAGTAATTAATTTTTTTATTATGAATGAGTAATGATAGAATATATGATTTTTATGCAAATTATGTTTTGTGGCTTTAATAAAGATAGTAATATCCTTGATTTTTGCAATAACATGCAAAAAAAACCAATTAAAAAAATACTACTTATTTATTCATGTCTAGCATCCCATGTAGTTTCCAGGCAAACACAAGTTAGCCAGTGTGTGTGCTGTAAGGTGACTGAAGACACACTGTTCTTCTGAATGCATATCTTTCATCTATTCAAATTTGGCCAGGTCTTGGGTAAATGCTGCATTGCAGTACACTACCAAAATCTATATGATGAAAGGACTCCTTTTAGTATTTCAGTCTGTGCTGCTATTTTGGGAGGTGGAAAAGATGTTACAATACTTTAGAGACAGAGAACAGTGTTTGAGGTGATCAATTTTTCTATTCATATTAAAAACCAAAAGCAACTTCTAACAACTGCATTAAAGCTGCTAACAACTACTGTTAATTTTCTGTCTCAAATCCATTGGGCTTTTCCGCCTGAGTTTAATTGCAGTTATCCACTTGCTTAGAGAAACCTCATTTTGTGTCTCATGGCACTAAGCAGAGTCCTCACATCTCTGAGATTGATGAGAAAGGTCGAGATAGTGGACATTTATGGTCATATTTTTTTTACACAAAGCACCGAAATTAATTCTTCCTGAGTTGGATTGCTACAAGTATAATCCATATTCTATTTCAGACACACTAGTGTAGATAACTCCATGCCAATTTTAATCCAACCAACTCTTTAGAGAGTAAACATGAGAACCACAGAAACACAGACACTAGTGCTGCCAGCAAGAATGATATCCAAGGAGTATTGAACCTATTCTGTATGTAGCTACACTGTCATAGGTGGCTTGATAAAGACATGTTGGGGGGTTTTTGGCTGCTGCAGTATGAATATATTAGAACTGAGACACAGACCTTTATTGTTATGACAGCTGGGTTATCCTATCAGTAGTGTCTGACTGGGGAATCTGACAAGCATTCCAGATACATTGCTACAGTCTGAAGTTTAAACCAACAACAAAACACACCCCAGATCCTACCCAAGGATTCAGAGGAAGGCAATCATGCTGAAGGTTATTTCTCAGCTAAGACTGACCAATCTTGTAGAGTCTTTTATTCAAGGGTGAGTAAAATTGCCATCATAAACTGATAAATCACACATCTTTGCAAATGGTATGGCTGTGCTGATGAATGAGAATAAACGAGTTGCTGTGGTCAGAATGCTGCTGCATCCCTTCCCTCTCCATTGCATAGTGTAGAGGATGGTATGGGGAGACAAGCCAAAGAAGAAAGAGCATGTTACATCCATGAGCAGGAAGGGAATAGCCAGGTATTCACGAGACTGTGGCCATGCTAATGAGCTCTGATGAGTTAGGTTTAGGGTCATACTTGCATGACATACTGCATTCAAGTTTGAATTGACTTCTGCTCATTTGGAGCTACTGGCTGAGGCTGAGGCTGGGTTTAGCACCTCTGCAGTGTACTCTGCTGCTTAGATTCATGCTTTCTGGGCACACTCCATCAAGCTTTGACTTTTGCTCCTTCTGCCTCTCTGAGAGGGGAATATCAAGATTCTCCCTATCATGAACTGAAATCAAGGCTTATCTTTCAGTTTCAGTCAGATATGGACACATAGGGCTGCAGTTCTCTAGAAAAGAAAAAACAATCAACAGCTTTCATTGATGAGCACCTGTAACAGAGTATTCACAAAGATTTAAAGCTTGGAAGGACCATTGGAATCCTTCTTGGAACTGCAGATTCTGTTCACCAGTAAGGTCTGGATTTCACATTTCCATTTCCCTGTATCTAGTTGCCACCAGTTTAAGAGGTTATCTCTGAATTGGCTCCCCTGCATTTCCAAGAAAATTAATTCCTTTCTTTTTCCTGATAGATTTGGTGGAAAGAAGATAGCTTTTCTTCATGCACCAGAGGACTCAAGAGGGCATATCAAAGACTAAACTAAGTCCTGTGGAAAAGAGCTGGCTATTGGATATGCCTTACCATTTTCTGGTTTGAACAAGCCTACACAGAAATAGTTCAGCACACACGTTCAGTCACTACCTTTGTAATTCTCAGTACAAGCACACAGACCATGCAACTTTAAGAAGTTTTTCCTATACTCAAGGATATTAAAGTAATTTTATTGCTTTTGAGCCTTATGTCTAGAATTTAATCCAATGCAACAGAGAGCAAGCACTCAAGTATATTAAGGTGGAAGAAGCAATCTTCTGTTTTAGGGTGGTCACTGTGTCTGTCACAGGTAGCCACTGTAGTCAAAGTGCTGCTGCTCAGAGCAGATCGATGGCAGAGCCTGTCTGTCTGCTAATGGCAGCATATGCTCGTGGTGACTGTGCCAACGCTGTGACATATGAGGGACCTGGGAAGGAGCAACTGCCATTAGCACCTGTCCACTCCTTTCCATGGATCCGGGACAAAAGATGAATTAATCTAATGGTTATTGTATCTACTGTCAAGTTTCAACCTCCTTGAAAGAGAGTTTCAGCTCTCTTTCATCTCCACTCAGATGTGTAACAATGGCTGTCTCCCCCTTACAACTAAGTTTTCTTAAGTTAATATAAGTGACAGTCTGCCCTTCCATTACATTGGTCATATGAACTTCATTGTTTCCTGTCCATTATTGTTTCACCTTCACCAGATTGTGGAAATAAGACAGATTCCCCTCTTTGTTTCACAAGCAAGGTTTTACAAGTACAAATAAACAGATGAAACTAGAAACATGGAGTAGTGTATTACCTAGATTTCAGAGCAAATCAATATTGTCCAGCTGTTACATGAGCATATGTAAGTATCAGCTTTTTAAAAATTTAGGTTGGCTCTAGTGAAGGTTACAGTAAAATTTCAGTGTTATCAGGATTCAGTGCCAGTCTCCTCATTGTGTTTTCAATGTTTGTATTCTATTCATTCAGAAAAAAAAATATAGAATTTGTTTTTCATGACAGCCTCCTCTGCTGCCATAATCCTGCCACACCTTTCCCTGGCCATACTATATTAAAGACTTCACTATTTCTAGTGGGAAAAAAGTCTTGAAGGAAACCAACACCTCCCTCACATATCTATTGGGGAAAATATTTCCAGAAGTGACCAAAGCTCTTCTAAAATAACAGACTAGGCAAACACCTGTTTTCAAAGGGTGGTGCTTTTGAAATAAAACTGCAGTATTTTGGAACAGAGAAGAGATTAGGAAACCTCTTCTTTAGGGCCTGTTCTAGTCTTACGGTTTGCTCCAGCTTACTTGAATGCATCACCAACACATGAGCACCTTGTAATGGGTAAGATTTTACTATATTCCCTATTAAATTAGAAGCCGTACAAAGTACCATAAAGATGACTCTCAGAACACAAATATACTTCAGGAAGTGCTTTAAATGCAGCTGGCATGATTACTGTACTGGAAACTGGTCAGCAGATAGCAACTAAGAGGTGGTTGTAAAAAGCAGAATGAGAACTCATACAGGTAAGTTGCATCCTCCTGCCATGAAAACCTGATCCTTTTTATTTAAAGCCAAATCAGAATTACACAATCTGCAGCCAACAAAGAAACTAAGACCACTGGTATTGTTGCTATGTCCTTTGTGATCTCTCTGAGATCTGACTTCACCATGTCTTGTCTTCTGCATGACTGGGATTCCAAACAAAACATCACAGACCAGCTGGGCAAAGCATCACAGTGTTGACTAACAGTGAGTCATATGCCAAAGTATAACGCTCCCTTGGGAGAAAGATGTGATGCTCTACAGGAATGTCAGATTAAAGTCAAGCATGCTGCCTTTCTGGGCTACCAGAGAAGCAAAACATTCACCTTTGTGCATCTCAGCAGATATTGAAGTCGGGTGGTGAAAGGAAGGGAGGAATTTTTGTGTATTTTTCTCTTTAACAGAACTGAATGTGTTTTATAAATGGATAGGAAATCTGGAAAAATCTATCCTGATTTGGCCTCTTGCCTCTACATTTTGTCCTCCTCTTTCTCTAGCAATTTTGTACAATAAGCCAGTTAGGATGGGAATAGAGGGAGGCTAAGGGACTGCAAACACTTTTTTTTTGGTGGGGGAGAGGTAATGGGTAGACAGGACTAACTGCTTTGTGTGAAGGGTAGGCATTCTGGAGAATCCAAAAGACACCTGGAAAGGAGGACTAGAAAGCAGGTGGGGCTAGGACAGCTAATGCTACAGACCCTAACTACTGGAGAAAAGAAGGGCGATCGAATCTAAAATGTTTGAGATTATTTAAAGTCTTTCTGTCTTGCACAGTTATGGCATACACATGAATCTAGATTTTCTGAAGCAATAGGACTTATCTGATCTTGTTTTGCTTGTGTGTCTGTCCCTACTGATCTTTTTTGAATTGGCTAATTTCCTCTTCAGTTGAAGGAAGGGAAGCTAACCACAAAGCTAACCATTATGAAGGTATATGAGAGATGATGGTCAGGAGCTGCAGAGAGCTTTGTAGTGTCCTGAAGAGCTCCAAATTGAGTTCACACACTGTTAGAACTCAGAGAAAGTGCTCTGGATGCAACTCAGAAAGTAGAGGTTGAACCAACACTTGTAATCAATCTCATCCAGTTTATACAGTTCTGCTCTTCCTATTTGTTTCCTAGTGAGACAGATTTCCCACTCATTTGTGTTATCAGGATTTGTTTTTCCTCCTTTTACCTTCCCATTCTTTCCCTCCACACAGTAGGTCTCTTTTGTTTGACAATAAGTGATTCTAATTAATCATTTTGTGCTGCTTTTGAATTGTGCAGCTCTGATTATTTTGGGGGACTGGTTATAGGATTGAGCCAAAGCGATAGTGAGCCATGAACACAGGCTCTATTGTTTGTAATAGCACAAAATGCTTGTTCAGAGTGGTTCGAAAATTTAAATATTTCTTTTGTCTGTAATATGCTATGCTTGCTTAAAACTTTCAAAACAATGTTTCCCTTATGTGCAGTGAGAGGTTACCCAAAAGTTAAGAAAATTATTACTCAGGCATTGGAGCATTTCAAGTCAGTCTAGTCTCTCTGTTACTTTAGTTTTATTGAAGATTGGCATCATTATTTTTATTAATACTTATAAAGGATAAATTTAAGAATCATATTGTGTTCAGGGAATGAATATAATTTCATAGCTATAATGCTGGGTCCTTTGACTTCCTAGAAAATTCCTACTGTTCCAGTTCAGCAAAATTTGTTTTCCATTTATATAGACCTGTCAGGATAGTATAATAGAACATGAACTCATAGAAGTCATCTAACTCATCTACTGTTAAAAGTGGACTGTTAAAATAAGAAGTGAGTCCTAGCAGCACTAAGATCTATCAGTACATAAGATTTTTATGCCTTGATTCAACTCTGCTTTTCTAATTCAGTCTTTCTACCTAAGTGGGCATCACATGTTTACAACTATGTAAATACACACGTAGAGTAATAACTACAGGTAAAAGACTGTTTCTCAAATGGGATATAAGCTGGAATGTGGCACTGTATGTGTGCTGTGTGGCTGCTGCAGTGGAAACTGGCAATAAATCCTCTCTCTTGATATTCCAGTGCTCCCAGATGTATAGGTGAGGATAAAAGGGAAGGTTTTCTTTGGTAAATTTCCATCTCTTCAGGCTCTGATTTCTGTAAGGTAGGAGCTTTCTTAAGCTTTTGAATGTAGAAATGTCTATGTTTGTGCAGTTTATTCTGGCTTTAACTGAAATTTCTAGGATTGGCAGAGTACTAATGAATTGGAACAACTAATGAATATTGAACCATGAAAAACAAAAAAGACAGCTTCAGGATTTGTAGAATCATAGAATATGCTGAGTTGGAAAGACCCATCAGGATCACTGAGTCCAACTCCTGTGCAGGACATCCTCAAGAATCACGTGCCTGGGAGTGTTGTCCAAACCTTTCTTGAACTCTGTCAGGCTTGGTGCTGTGACCACTTCCTTGGGGAGCCTGTTCCAATGCTCCACCACCCTGTGGGTGAAAAACCTTTTCCTAATACCTAACCTAACCTTCCTCTGACTCAGATTCATACCCTTCCCTTGGGTGCTGTCACTGGCCATAAGAGTGAAGAGATCAGTGCCTGTCCCTTTGCTTCCCCTCATGAGGATGTTGCAGACTGCAGTGATCTAAGTCATCTCTCTACATTCCCTTGATGGAGTCTTGCACGCCTATGACAGTATGTAAAATCTCCTTTACTCTTCAGAACCCATGAAGAGTTTAGCCTTAGCTGCTGTCATGAACATTAACTTTATATGTTTTGAATAAAACCATAAAAATTATCAATCGACGTATTTTTCTCCTGTTAAAATGTTGTTTACTCAGGTGAGCAGCTGAGGTAAAGGCAAAGGTGTCAGGCTGAGAACCAAGGGAATTATNAATAATAGAATAATGTAAGTTGGAAGGAACCTCTGGAGGTCATCTGGTTCACCTTAGCTCAAAACAAGATAAAATTTAGGTTTCGTCCATTCACATCAGAAGCATAAGTGAAACATGTTTCACATTGCAAAGCATGTCAGTAGTGATGGCACAGGAAAAGATGGGGTCAAGATGACAATTCCATTCCTAGAATGGCACTAAACTCCATTTGTGTGTGTGATCTTGAAGCCATCCTGCATGACTGACCCNTGAAAAACCTTTTCCTAATACCTAACCTAACCTTCCTCTGACTCAGATTCATACCCTTCCCTTGGGTGCTGTCACTGGCCATAAGAGTGAAGAGATCAGTGCCTGTCCCTTTGCTTCCCCTCATGAGGATGTTGCAGACTGCAGTGATCTAAGTCATCTCTCTACATTCCCTTGATGGAGTCTTGCACGCCTATGACAGTATGTAAAATCTCCTTTACTCTTCAGAACCCATGAAGAGTTTAGCCTTAGCTGCTGTCATGAACATTAACTTTATATGTTTTGAATAAAACCATAAAAATTATCAATCGACGTATTTTTCTCCTGTTAAAATGTTGTTTACTCAGGTGAGCAGCTGAGGTAAAGGCAAAGGTGTCAGGCTGAGAACCAAGGGAATTATGACGTGGCTGTGAGTCTGATATCAACATAAAAACTTCTGGGATTTTTCTATCTTGTCAGTTTATGATATTTCCTGACAGAAGGTCAGCAGTCTGGGAATTTGTTTGGAGACTATGCAGCAGAACTGATGAAAAGTAAAAGGTATGTCTGTCCCTGAAGTCTTACTTTCTTATCCCTTTTATTTTTTAAATTATAATGCAGTCTACAAAGAAACAGCTTTAAAAACCCCACATGGATAGATAACAAGGGATCAGAAATACAAATATTGTTTCTTTCTTTAAAGCCATTAAGAATAAAATCACAAAATGAGAGACATTTTCTGAATATCTAAAACGACATTTATTTGCTATAAATAATCTGCTGAACATTTTTAGTGTAAGCAGACTTGGCTACATTAAAAAATATTGGAGTGATTTTGTTGGCTTGAAGTTTATTACAGGGTTTTCCAGCTGGATCAAGAATAGAGTGCAAAGGAAACCACAGAGTCTATTGCAAAATGTTAATATAATATTATTAAAACCCTTATCAGACGAAAGAACTATAATTGAACTATAATTCAATGAAACATTCCTAGTCCTTAAAATTTCCATTTTTAAGCTGTTTCAGGACCAGGATATATTTGCTAGTGGCTGTCTGACTGAATCATTTAGTCCACTTCAGCAGCACTAGGAGATAAGAGGTAGTCCCTGCATCGCTTAAGTAGTAGAAATGAGAGGAAACAGCAAATGTTCAAGGAACGAGATCTGTTGAATAATGATATTCTGACCTCTTATAAGTCAAAGGAAATGTTTCCATTGAATTCTCCAGGACTTTGCTTCTCCCTTCATTTTATTTGAATAAACATTAATTTCATCTTTAATAAGTCTTTAAATTAAATAGTGTATTTGGCAAGAGTGCGCAAGGTGCAAAATACAGACTCATCTGTTCTGTATTGATGTTATTTGCTTGCCCAAGCAACAGAGCTATTTTAAAACTACATTTTTCCATCTGTGAAGAGATTATTAGGGATCTCTAAAAATACACAAGGACTGCCGTATTTCCTGGTTCAGTGGCATTAGTTCAGTCCTTGTTCCACTGAATGACCAGCATTCATCTAAAGATAATTTTATTGGTGTCTTATGTTTAATGTGCATATAAGGTGCCAATTTCCAAGCTATATAAAAGATTTGAATACCACAATCTTGCTAAAATATGTATTGAAACATTCCTCTCAACTCATTTGGGTGATTCTGTGTTTTTTATGAAACATCTTTAATTATGACTAGGGTGGAATGAAGTTATATAGCTTATAATGTCAGTCTCTATTATCCTGCAGAGCAAACTGGGAGCCTGTTCAATTTCTTCCTGAGTAGCCTTATAGAAGCCCCCTCTCTGCTTAATGCGCTCTGCAAAGTTGGAGGTGTGGTTCTGCATGGTGTTCCTGGGATTATTTTTTTTTTTTTTTGCAGACAGAGAGATACAGACCTCTCAAGTCAAAGCACTAGAGCTCTGAATTACTCTTTGGAAATGTGTCCCTCTGTCCAGTTTTTGGACTATGACAGCAATTTAGCATGATTGCACTCATAATTCAGGAATCTCAGATAGCTGTCCAAAGGAAAGTGAACTTTTGTGACTACTCAGTGCATGGCTCCAGAAAATGATGGTGATTTTTTCCCCTTTACAGAGGTGACAAAATGGTAAAGAGTTCAGTTGAGGAGGAATTGTATAATCTCTGCAATTAATGAAAAAATGGCTTTATTTTTGAAAGGTCAAGCAACTGAAATGTTGTTGTGAGAGAATCATCACACCTCTCAGCATAGCACTGTGAGAATAACAGACTTTATCAACTTTGACAGGGACAGCAGCATGTAGACTTTTGATAAACACTGTCAAACAGTTTAAATCTAAACAGTGCAAGGTAATAAAGATAAAGAAATACACTGGTTTCTTGTTTCAAAAATTAAACAAAAACCCCAACCCTTAAATCCCTCCACAGAGATTTTTTAAAATATTCCCCAAAGCTGTATTCAAACAAAATACACCACTGAATTGTTGCAAAAACAAAACCTCAAAAAGGTCAGCTCACATGGAATAAACCATTTAATTATTGTGGATGAGGGCTTGAGCTTGTTGTTCCTCAGTTTGACATCCCAAACAAGCGTAAAATTCTTTCCATGAATAAAATAAAACCAACCAAACAAAAATGAGATCTTTTAGGTACCTTTAAGTAGTGGATACTTCTTATAAGAACGTGAGATTAGGCAGCCAGAAGGGAAGAGCAAAGGGTGAAAGCAGTACCTGCATTATTGACCAGTTTGGTTTACCGTAAACTGCTGATAATAACTTGTATGGGATTTAAAGGTAGGAATCCAGGCTCAGCAGATGAGCTCGGGTTAAGATCAGATGAGACTTACAGATCAGTAAGAAAGGAAAGGGATATATGATCTCAGTATAAGAAGTAGAAAATCAAGATTTGATCTTTCTATACTGAGATCTGAGACTTTATACAATTTTTGAGTCCATTCCAATTTACTTCACAGAGAAGGGAAATTATTTTAGAAATGGGATGTTTCCCTGCTGCATGTTTAGATGTTTAGAGTGATTTTCTGTTCCCTGAGTTCCCTGAGGTTCCTGGTTTCTGTCTTGCTTCTGACATATAAATGCTCCAAAACAGATGATTCAGAGCTCAGGTCTGCCATTTAAAATCAGTCCTTAGGGAGAATCCCTTCAGCTCACACACTTTAGCTGCCACTGAACCACTGGCAAGTTAACCAGTGCTTTATGCAGTAACTCCTCAATCTTCAGTGCAAAAGGGGACATTTGATTTTTCCTTCTTGTCTGCTGCACCAGTTCCCTGTTATTGATGTCTGCCTTGTCTCAAATAACAATAACTAAATAGCTAGAAAATACCTACATTAATTAAAGGTAATATAATAAATTGCAAATGACCAAACCATATGGCACTTTGACATAAGGGTGAACTAAATTTCCCATTCAGTACAGCTGAATTGTATCAGTGCAGATGGAGACAGTTGTCCCTTTTCCCCTGGGTCTCAGCCAGGGATTTTTTCACCCACTTTCCTAATNTTACAGCTCATACAAATAAATCCAAATCAAAGACAAGGACTTCTCTAACCTGTGGGGCTTGGCCACACCTTTAGCGTTGATGTAATAATATTATTTCTCCTTCTGGATCTTCAAGCAGAAACTAAAAAAATATCATGTAGTTAAAGCTAATATTAAATTTTTCAGATTTTCCTTTTCAATNGGGACATTGGAAGTGTGGCTGAAAACAAATCCACATCTAATCAGTTGGCCTTGTGGGAAGCTATTGGAACATATAAAAGACAGAATTGTTCTTTTTCCAGGAGCCCATTCATACACAGGGTTAAACTGGTCATGAAACTGTATCCCCAAGGCGAAAAATCTATTTTAAAGATTAGCTAATGAGCTACTAAGAACTTCACATTTAAAGAAGTCAGCTTCTTAAACTCTAATGAACTCCAATGGATTTTGATGAGAAAATAATCAAACTATGCATCTTGAATCTCTCACTCTAAGTTATGATATAATTTATCTTTCATACAAATACATGTTATTAAGGAAAATTGGCTTTAATATATCAGTAGGACAGATTAAAAAGTGCAGTTATTTCAGTAATTTACAGCTCATACAAATAAATCTAAATCAAAGACAAGGACTTCTCTAACCTGTGGGGCTTGGCCACACCTTTAGCGTTGATGTAATAATATTATTTCTCCTTCTGGATCTTCAAGCAGAAACTAAAAAAATATCATGTAGTTAAAGCTAATATTAAATTTTTCAGATTTTCCTTTTCAATAGCTGTAANAAGTAAAACTAATATTAAATTTTTCATATTTTCATTTTCAATAGCTGTAATATAACAGAGCAAGTAAACAGAAAAAGCCTTATTTCTGTGTGGGTACCTTTGCTTTTGACTGGCACTTTCCAGAAACTTCAGCACAGAAATATCCCACAATCTGATGGTATTATACTTACATAGTCATTCCTGAATGCTGGAATGCCATTCAGAAATAAAAACATAAACATAACATTTATTCTTTTTTGTTGTATGTACTGAAGAGGCATTGAAAATTAAAGCTGATAGCATGGAACAAAAATTGCAAAAACTCTGTCTTAATTATAGGTTCAGGACACATATGCAATATAATTTGAATATAATTCAAACTGAACAACTACGCCAGGTAGTTCAAGGATGTGTGAATAGGATGCGAGTGTAGAGAGCTGTTATTCACTATATTCGTCCACAGTTGGTCTCAGAAACAGACCTACTGAGTGTACTCAAAAGACCATATTATTACACCTTGATACAAGAACTAGCTTTGAAATCTATACATGATTATGAGCATGTATATATAATGTATATATATAAATCTATACATGATTATAAGCTATTAGCAATGGGCAG
>WEIV01012166.1:248118-260250 GCA_013390005.1 Calyptomena viridis
AGTTTTTTTTGACCAGAAAAATACAAAGTATGTAAAGTGCGAAGTGTTTAGAGATTAATTGAGTAACTTCTGTAGTGGTTGGGTAGCAACAAAAGGAATTAGCTATCCTTTGCATCCCTGTTGCTCTTGAGGCAAACATGAATTACTAAGGGAGTGAGGGCACGACAAGATTTAATAGAACTATTGGATAGATCCCATTAGAGGGTGTTTTACAGCAATGTTTACTTAAGACCATTGTATAAAACAAGATGGCCTGGTGTTGAAACTGTGTGTGTAAATCACATATCAAGCAGAGACTAAAAAAGTCTCTTTGAATGATTGGGAAAATACTGAACATACCTTAAAAGATTAATTAGCAGAGCTTGTCTTATTTAGTCCTGTGAGAGGGAAATTAATTACTTCATATAAATACATTTTTGCATAAGAAGAAAACATTTAACAGTAGCAATAGAGTAGAAATATTTATGTTAGATGATTATTCTTGTGGAAAATCATATAGACAAACTTATCATGGATATGTTTATACTGAAAATTAACTGACATCACAAATGTTGAAATAGCTTCCCAAATAAGGCAGATAAGGTCAGAATATTGCATTATTCCAACATAAAGCTAATTAAGCTTATGGGGAAAAATTAAAGGAGAGAGATGAACCCAGAATGAAAAATAGAAGTCTGTGAAAGGAAGTTACGGATTTTTAATCTGCTAGTATTCTCCAAAATGGAAGCAGGAGAATATGAAAGGATGCATAAATGCTACCTATTGTGATATACATAATAAACCCAAATTACTGTTGTTTGCCTCCTAGGGCCAGGAATATCTTTTTTGCCTTCTAAATAACTTAACTGCCACTATTTTTTTCCACTTCTTTAGAAAGAAGATAAATGACAAAGCTGAAGACAAGACATTGAGTGGAGAGTCTTACTGCTTTTAGTGCTAACAAGAAGTGTCTCCTGACCATGGTCAGTGAGATTTGCTTACAGTAACTTAGTTACTCAGACTGTCTTGTGGTTTTCGCCTTTATTTCAATGTGGATCTCAGTTCACCCAACAAATCACCTGCTGTTGCAGGAGTATAAAATATTGAAGGTAACAACATAATAATATACCACAAGTCTCTCAATAGTTTGCCACTTACAGCACCAATGGCTGCTTAGTGAACGAGGCATGAAATGTGTCCCTGGATATGTTTATCTGAGGAAGGATTTTTTTTCTGCAATAACTCTAGATGATTACAACTTCCATGTCTTTAAATCAGAAACACCACAGATTTCTTAGTTTTTTTCCAGTTTTGGAATAGTGTTTTGAATAATTTCATCCTTCATGGTCTGATGGCTTTGAAGTTAAGAGGGTGAGAGGGACTTGGAATAGATGTTTGAAAGGCCCATGAAACTAAAGAATGCAAGTGTGAAGTTTAGCACTGATGATCTCTGAGTCCTGGTCATCTTTTGTTCTTGCTTCATTTAAGTCAGTCGGTGTTCAGGCCACCCACAGTTCTTTGTTTAATAAGGGTTAGTAGAAGTAGTCAATAATTAACTGGAAGAAGATCAGTTAATGAAAAATAGGGACACAAATTACCCCTATATAAATGTACCTCAGTAAATGTATATGTACATGTAAAATTTGCACTGCATTTTTTTTCTATCTGGCCAAAGGCATGCTGTGTACAAGAGGTTTGATTACAAAACCATTAAGTCAGTAATGGTCAGTAATGATGCTGTTCATGCTAAGAAGTGATGAAGTGTGACAGCAGCATAACTTATACATTATCATAATAATTTCTAGAAACAATGACTAGACAAATGTATTGAGTTATAAGGCTGCCATCTCTGAGTGGAAAAGAGAGCTGTGAAAATGTTTAAGAGTGATTAGGACATTTGGAAATCACTGTCTTTGCAAGGCTGCACAATGTGCTCTTCTACAATGTAACAGTGGACCTACACCAGTATAAGCAAATTAGTACCTGTCATAACTATTAATTTGCCTTCTTTCTTTCTTGCTGAACAGAAAGAAATTTGATTGAGCGTGTACTCAGTCTTTGCCCAAGATGTACTGCAGTTAATATGGTAAAAAATTTAGAACATAACAAAGAAAAAAAATATTCCATTATCTTAAAACCACAGTTCTTTACTTCACACATCTAGCTTCTTTTTCCCCCCTGAACCTCAAAGTCATTAGGAAAAGTACGAATGTAATGTTATCCAACAATTCACTGTAAAAAATGTTTCACTCTATTATTGCATAGACTGAAACAAGTCTAATGGAAGTGAATCTTGGCCACTTGTCATTCCAAACATAGGTCAGGTATGGAAGAGCAAACAAGAAGTAAGGGCGGCATATTATCCAGCTGTTTTTTTACCTTCTCATTTAACCTCACATTTTACGAGATGTCTGAAGTATCCTGTACTCTCTACATTGTGAATCAATCAGTTTATGAGCAAAGCTGCCCCATGTTTTTTTCTTTATATGGCTCTGCAACATGATACAATAAAGTCTTACAGAGAGAAAGTTCAATCAGTAACAATTTAGCAAACAGATTCTGATCTTGTTTGTACTCAGGAGGTCCATGGTGCCCGTCAGTTCTTGGTTCATTTGAAGTCAGCTCCAGGAGGAGCAGCATATGGCTTTCATACTGCTGACGTCAGTGAAGTTAATGTGCGTACACTCATGCCAATAAGATCAGAGATTTTTTTTGGTATTCCAGAAGTGAAGTTCCACAGATATCATAAATAAAATTTCTATACAAGCCCCAAATAACTTCAAAATGCTTCATCTCAATGAAATATAGGGTGAATTTCTAGAAATGATGGCTTATCACGTAAATAACCAGCTTAGGCCACAGCAGTGCTTTTCTCCTTAGAGGGAAAGAAAGAGTGGGGGTTAGGGAGGGAAGGTGAGAAGGAAAAGAAATAGAGAAAATTGAGTTTATTTTGATAGTATAACTGAAGTTTTACTCCAGAAAAAAAACAGGAGTCTTGTGGTTTTGACCTCTGCACATCTGAGGCTTCAGCAGTTATTCCTGAGCATTTAGTTACTATAAATACTTTGTCTAAATGCCCTAATCATAAGACTGTTCAGATCTTATTCTTGGCTCAAAATGTTGTTCTTCCCAAAGCAGGTGAACAGATTCTTTCTGACTAATTCACATTTGTAAGAAAAAAAAGTCAAATAGCCTGCCCCAGGTTTTTAAACCTCTGTTTCTTCTTTGTGTATCTGCTTCATGTTCTTCCCATATGCAAAGCGATACCATCTAGAGAAGGTAGATTTCTGTCAGTTGCAATCACAGAACATACAACAGCTCTTCATGAGTTTGTGTTCTATGCCTGCATGGCATGGTGTAGCTTATTAATATTAGTTAAAGATGACAGACCGAGGCATAGAAAGGCTAAAAGTTTTCTTTAGGGGAACTACAAACATATGAAGAAAGAAACACGTCTTTCAAGCACTTCTGTCAATGCATCATCTCCCTCTTTTCATTGGGTCCCATCTTTTTATAAGCTGATTACAATCCTGATGGGATGGTTTAGGGACTCATCCCTGCCTTGTTTTGACCTATGTTTACAGGCACATGTGGAAAAATATTGAATATTTCATAGTATGGACTGACAAAGTAGGAGCTTGAAGCACAGGTATTCTGAAAGACATACATGAGAGACACAAAGGTTCCAGGTTCACACTGAAAATTTGACAGCCTTTGAGCTGTTTAAGGTGTGTTTCAGCCATATATTTCTGTGAATCTGGCAGGTCTGTACTGTTGTGTTAAATCTGTCCTAGAGTTCTGTCCATGCTCTGAAACAACTAAAATTGAGCTTATTCTTGTCTGTGAACCATTTAGTGCATTATCATATCCATTTCATATGTAAAACTTAGTCTCTGCCTGTGGCAGTAAGAATGAAATGATGGTGCCTGCAAAGGAAACCAAGGATGCAAATCACTCTCACACAGGGAATTAGGTCTCTGTATTCCTTCATTTTCTGTTTACAGTTTCAGTGAATATTCTCTGCTTTTTATTTTCTTTTTTTAAAAATTTTTTCCCTGGTAGTCTGAATTAAATCTAGTCTGTTCCAAAGATTTGGTGTGTATCTGCTCGGGTTTTTTGTTAACATATATTGCCTGTGGCATCCCCCCTTGCAGGCACAAATGAAGGCCAGTTCATCATTATCAGCATGTTGAATGAAGAGGCCTGCTTGTGGAATTGTCTAAGTAATACACCTGCTTATTTGAATTGGAATAAGGTCTGATGACAAAAACCCTCCAGGTCACTTTGTCTGAGCCTTTGCAGAATGTTAATATGGCTGTAATGAATTGCAACTTATACAGGGTACAAAGGCACTTGGATGCAAATCATTCAATTACTTCAGCAACCTTTAGAAGACAGATCTCACCTGTGCCCTTCCAGAGGCTTTCAGTGGCTTCACTGAGGTTTGACTCAGACAGATATATACAATGGGATAATTCACTGCTGGAATTTTTGGACTTTATTCATTCAAAAAATTGGAATTAATATCAATAAAACTCCTAATGTTTGAAATAACACGACACAGAGAAATGTAGCATTTGGATTCATTTGTCTTAATTTTAGGTACATGGATTGTCCATGGACACACTTGTGAGAGTTGTCTGAATTCTCATTTTTGTCAGCTAATGGAGAGTCACTGTTCTCATCTTCTCTTGACAGCTAAAATAGGTCCAACAAATTGCACTTCAGAAATGTTTATTTGCGTCCACTGAATGGAGTCCAGAAGACCAGTTCTAATTTAGACATATGCATTGAAAACATTTGCATTGAAACTGCTGCAAAATAGGTGGCATGAATCCTACTTCACAGCATTTGAAATGAGACTGTCACCTAAATTTTGCACTTCTGTATGTTACCCAGACCATTCAGTCTCTGCAATGGATGGGACTCATTTCAGCTAACTTTAGACAAACCTGGTGCAGACATCTATGTATAAATGGATCAGTCTAGTCTCCAATTATCATCCACGAAAACAGCTAGCCACCTGCACTACAGACATGTGGCAGATGAATTGCACACAAGGAATCTCCATTTGCTTCCTCTGTCTGTTGAGGTTAGGCACCTTGGAGAACAGAAATTTAATGGACAGAGAATTGCAGACTCCCATAACTTAAAATGGAGCCATGCACTCAGGTGCATGATGAAAGGATCAAGAGACAGTTGTCAAAAGTGGCAGCAAGTGGAATCCTGGTTATAAATAAGGCAAAAAAGTTTTTACTTAGAGCATTTATTCTAGTCTGTGAGGTTCAGAGAAAATACTTTGTCACTGGTGGTCAGATGCTGAAACAGGTTGTTCAGAGAGGCTGAGAAATCTGTCAAAACCCTGCTTCAACTAGGAAGAGGGACTACCAACCTGATGTATTCTATGACTCTGAGGTATAAACCCCTAAGAAAATGAAGGGAGGGGGGAAGATGCTTTGGTATCTGAGGCATCTCCCCAGGGAATACTCCACTGGTATCTTTCTGCTCTTGACAAAAACTTCCACCTGTCGCTGAGCTGAGGTGGGATTTGTCTGATTAGCTGGGGTAAAAAAGTTAAAAAGCCTCTTTTGGCAGTCAATGAACATAGTAATTACTTCTCAGCAAGGATTATTTTTTCCTAGAGCAGACTTTTAAAACAGGTTGGACGGATGCAGCTGGGATGCACTCTCAGTCTTCCTAAGATAAATAAAGCTGATCACAGAGTCTGAATTCTCACTGGAAAAATGTACAGTCTCCACGAGAGACAGTTGTGTTGTGCCTCAGTGAGTTACTGAGCATCAATGATGCTCTGTACTGCTGCTGCTTTAATTGGCCTATGGTTGGTAGTAGGAAAATGAAATACTCTAAAATGTATTTATTTCCAGTTTATCCAGTACTTGTTAAATTTATTTTCTGTTTGCACTCTGCAGCTGTTTGCTGCTGACTCCTGCCCTGGGCAGTCCCTTTGAGTATGGAAGGTTACACAAAATGTGAGCTGGGGCACAAGGTTGCCCACTGCTTTAAGGGCCACATGAACTTCCAGCCACCAAGGTTCAAAGCAGCGTGAGCTATTTACAGCATTGAGAGTTGCTGGCAAGGCAAGGGACGAGGTGTGTGCAGCACAAGGCTTTGTTGTTATGACTTCCAGGGTCTGCTATTTATCAGTGGCCTAGCAGACAGCAACCTCTCCTTTATCTTCTCTTCCTGGATATTGCAGAGGTAGTGAAAATGGGAATTGGATTTACCTGACTTTGCAGAGCTGGGTTAATGACTGAACTCGGCGATCTTAAAGACTTTTTTCCAATCTAAAGGATTTTATGATTCTATGGTGCAGAAAATCTGATTCGTGTATCAAGAGACATGAGAAATTGGAACTGCAATTTGTGCTCTTCATGTAAACATGCTGCTGTGCAAGGGTGTTAACTAACATATTTTCAGACTGCATTTTCAATTTCCTCTTACTAAACACACATGAAGTTTTAAATTCAGGCACTTTTTATTAAGAGTTACATCTTAAGGATGAGAGTTGGGAAGAAGACTAGCCTGCCTAAACAGAGAACTTTGGCTGGAACCCAGGGGAAAAAGGAGAGATTATGGTCTTTGGAAGAATGGGCAGGTAACTCAGAAGGGCTACAAAGATGTTGTGAGGTTATATAGGAAGAAATTTAGAAGGCTGAAAGCCCAACTAAAACTCAATCTGGCTACTGCTGCAAAATATTAAAAAATATATTTTTATATATATATATATATAAACAGCAAAAAGAGAGCTAAGGACAACCCCCATTCTTTATTGGATGTGATGGGAAACTGTGACAAAGGAGAAGGAAAATGGTGAGGTGTTTAATGCCTTTTTTGCCTCAGTCTTTAATAGTAAGACCAATTGTTCTCTGACCAGCCCCCTGACCTGTAAAACAAGGACAGGAAGCAGAATAAACCCCTCACAATATAAGGGAAAATGATCACTGATCTCCTATATCACTTGGGCACACAGAAGTCCAAGGGGTTGGATGGGATCCACCTGAGGGTGTTGAGGGAGCTGGCAGAGCTGCTCATCAAGCCACTTTCAACTATTTACCAGCAGTCCTAGTGAACCAGGGAGCTCCCAAGTGACTGGCAGTTGGTAAATTTGATGCCCACCTACAAGGAGGGTCAGAAGGAAGATCTGGGGAACTGCAAACCTGTCAGTCTGACCTCAGTGCCAAGGAAGGTGATAGGGAAGATCATCTTGAGTCCCATCACACAGCATGTGCTGGACGACCAGGGGATTGGGCCCAGTCAACACGGGTTTGTGAAAGACAGGTCCTGCTTGACCAACCTGATCTTCTTCTTTGGCAGGGTAACCTGTCCAGTGGATGAGGGAAAGGCTGTGGATGTTGTATACCTGGGCTTTGGTTAAACCTTTGACACCATTTCCCATGGCATTCTCCAGGAGAAATTGGATTCTCATGGACTGGATGGGTGCACTGTTTGCTGGGTAAGAAACTGGCTGAGTGACCAGGTCCAGACAGAGGTGAGGAGTGCTGGCACATCCAGTTGGTGGCTGGCCACTAGTGGGGTTCCCCAGGGCACAGTACTGGGGCCAGTCCTGTTTAATATCTTCATCAACGACTTTGACAAGTGGGTTGAGTGCACCTCCAGCCAAGATTGTAGATGACACCATGTTGGGCAAGAGTGTTGTTCTGCTGGAGGATAGAAAAGCTCTGCAGAGGGATCTGGACAGGCTGGATCAGTGTGCCAAGGCCAACTCCGTGACATTCAACAAGGCCAAGTGCTGAGTGCTGCACTTAGGTCACATCCCCATGCAGCACTACAGGTTAGGAGAAGAGTGGCTGAAAAGCTGCCTAGTGGAGAAAGACCTGGGGGTGCTGGTCAGCAGTGTCTGAACAAGAGCCAGTAGTATGCCCAGGAAGGCAAAAAGGCCAATGGCATCCTGTCTTGTACCAGCAATAATGTGGCCAGCAGGACCAGAGCAGAGATCTTCCTCCTGTACTTGGCACTAGTGAGGCTGTACCTCAAATCCTTTGTTCAGTTTTGGGCCCCTCACTACAAGAAAGTCATTGAGGTGCCAGATCATGTCCAGAGAAGGGAAATGGAGCTGGAGACAGGTCTGGAGCACAAGTTTGATGAGGAGGAGCTGAGGGAGCTCAGGTTGTTCAGCCTGGAGAAAAGGAGGTTCAGGGGTGACCTTATCGCTCTCTACAGCTGCCTGAAAGGAGGTTATAGCCAAGTGTGGGTCGGTCTCTTCTACCAAGTAACAACCAATAGGACAAGAGAAAATGGCCTCAGAGCTGAGCCTGGGAGGTTTGGACTAGATATTAGGAAAAATTTCTTCACTGAAAAGCACTGGAACAGGCTTCCCAGGACAGTGGTGGAATTACCATCCCTGGAGGTATTTAAAAGATATGTAGATGAGGCACTTGGAGGTGTGATTTAGTGGTGGACTTGACAGTGCTGGGTCTTTATCAGAAGGATTCCTTGATTCTGTGATCTATAATCAGCTGACAGATTATGATATCTCTAAATCACAAAGAATGGAATGGGACCTACTTTGGAGCAAATACAAATGGGGATATGTAGGAGAGGCTGGTATGAAGACACTGATAGAAATCTGACATCCTTTTTGATTTCAAAATACCATTTTATTCACAGTGTCAATTTTGATGGAGAGTGACACCCTGTTAGCCCTCCTAGCAACACTTCTCTGTCTACCTCTGACCCACCAAGAGGAAGAAGAGTTTTTTTAGTCACTTACTGATTTGTCTGAAACTCTAGAGCCTAAAGGGAAGATATCTTTTACCCTGTTCAGCACTACATGAATTCCTTGTAGGAAACAGTGAGCAACCTATTGTTTTTCACGGATGACTGCCTCCTACATAAACCCCTCAGTAATTAACCAGCAACATCGTCAAAGCAGTAATGTGTGAGATAAATCAGAAGGAGCAGGAATGACAAAGTGATAATACTCATGTTTTGATGCACAAATGACATGGTAGCAGTATCAAAACAATTCAGCATCCTTTATGATCTTGCTGGCATTTATACCAGTTTCCAAGCTTCACAGGTGATATTTTATCAGACATGCATTATGTGCACTGCAATCTAGCTGTTCCCAGCACCACATTCACCTCTCCACACTGCCAGAATTCATCTGAGGGCATAGGGATAGGAGAAGGTCCTTTTTTCATCAAATTGTAGAATGGTTTAGGTTGGAAGAGATCTTAAAGATCACTTAGTTCCAACTCCCCTGCCATGAGCAAGCACACCTTCCACTAGACCAGATTGCCCAAAGCCCCATCCAACATGTTCTTGAACACTTCCAGGGGTGGAATTTCTCTGGGCATCCTGTTTCAGTGCCTCACCAGCTTCACAGTAAAGAATTTCTTCCTAAGATCAACTCTAAACCAACCCAATTTAATTTGAAGTCATTACCCCTTGTCCTATGACTACATGAACTTTTGAAAAGTTGTTCACTAGCTACCCTGTAGGCCCCCTTCATGTACTGGAAGGCTGATGTGAGGTCTCCCTGGATCCTCTTCTTCTCTAGGACAAACAACCCCATCTTTCTTAGCCTGTTTTCAGAGGACAGATCCTCCAGCCCTTTGACCATCTTTGTGTCCCTCCTCTGGACTCAGTCCAACAGGTCCACTTCATTCTGGGGTGGAAGCCCCAGAGCTGGACATAGTACTCCAGGTGGACTCTCACAAGAGCAGAGTAGAGAGAAAGAATCACCTCTCTCGACCTGCTAGCCATGCTTCTTTTGATGCAGCCCAGCACATGACTGGCTTTCTGGGCTGTGAGTGCACATTTTCGGGCCAAGATCAGGTTCTCCTCAACCAACACTTTCAATTCCTTCTTCTCAGAGCTGCTTTCAACCCATTCTCTGCCAAGCCTGTGTTTGTGCCTGGAATTGCCCGATCCAAGTGAAGGACTGGAGTTACTTGGTCTTGTTGTACTGTATGAGGTTCACACAGGCCCACCTCTCAAGCCTATCCAGGTCTCTTCAGATGTCATCCCTTCCCTCCAGTGTGTCAACTACACCACACAGCTTGGTGTGATCAGCAAACTCGCTGAGACTGCACTCAGTCCTACTGTCCATACTGCTGACAAAGATGCAAAACAGCCCTGAGGAACACCACTCATTGCCAGACTTTGTCACTGAACCATTTACTGCAACTCCCTGGGTGCAGCCCAGAGAATCTGATGGCACCGGTAGTGCAGTCATCCAGCCAATAACTTATCCACTCATAATGTCCGTAAGGTCCATCCATCAAATCCATTTCTGCCCAGTTTTGGGACAAGGATATTGTCCTATTACATTCTGGACAGTGCACAAAAAACCACTGTAAGCCTGTTATAGAAGACCACCAAGTTTGTCAGGCATGATTTGCTCATAGTCAAGACATCAGCTGTCACCAATTGTGCTGTTATTTTCCCTGTGCCTTAGCAAAGTATCCAGGAGGATCTGTATGCCGTGCATGTAGGTGAGACTGACATCTGGCTTGTAGTTCCCTGAGTGTTCCTTTTGGCTCTTTAAAAATGGGAGTTATATTTCCCCTTTTCCAGTTAGTAGGGACTTCACAGGACTGTCACGAATTGTCAAACATAATGGATACTGGTTTAGCAAATTCCTCTGCCAGTTCCTTCAGGACCTACGGAGGCATGTCATCAGATTCCAGGCACTTGTGCACTTCAGTCTCCTTAGATGGTCTTGAATCTGATCTACAGCAGATGGTTCTTCAACTTCTCAATTCCTGCCTTAGCCTTCTACAGCTTGGGTGGTATGGCTGGAGCACTTGTCAGTGAACACTGAGGCAAAAATTTCAGTGACTACTTCAGCCTTTTCCATATCCCAGGTAACCAAGGTTCCCATTTCCTTTTGGAGAGGGCCCATATTTTCCCTAGGCTTTCCTTCATCACTGATGTACCTTTTCTTTTGCCCTTGACATCCCTGGCCAAATATAATTCTGTCAAGGCTTTGACTTTCCTAGCCTGAACTCTGGCTGCTTGGATAATTTCTTTGTATTCCTCCCGGGCTACACGTCCTTGCTGCCACCCTTTGTAGGCTTCCTTTTTGTGTTTGGGTGTTTCCAGGAGCTCCTTGCTCAACCATGTAGACCTCCTGGCCTTTTGGCCTGGCCTCCTGTTGGTTGGGATGCATTACTCCTGAGCTTGGAGGAGGTGATCCTTGTATATAAAGCAACTGTCTCCGGCCTCTCTTCTCTGCAGGGCTTTATCCCATGACCCCTTACCAAGCAGATCCCTGAAGAGACCAAAGTCTGATCTCAAAGTCTGATCAGAGATCGCTGATCTCTGAAGTTTGGAGTAGTGAACTTGCTTCTCACCCTTCTTGTTGCTGCAAGGATGTCAAACTTCACTATTTCATGGTCCTTGAAGCCCAGGCTTCTCTTGAACTTCACATTCCCCATGAACATCTCCTTATTGATGAGAACCTGTCCTCATTGGCTCCTCTATCACTTGGATAGGGAAGTTCTCATCAATGCATTCCAGGAACATCCTGGATTGCTTATGCCCTGCTGTGTTGTTCCTCAACAGATGTCAGCATGGTTGAAGTCCTCTATGAGAACCAGGGCTTGTGAATGTAAGGCTGCTCCTATCTTCATTTTCCTGGCATGTAAGGTAAACATGGGAAGGAGGAATGGCATGGCATGGCATGGCATGGCATGGCATGGCATGGCATGGCATGGCATGGCATGGCATGGCATGGCATGGCATGGGAGGAAAACAAACTTCTCTTATTGTCTAGATGTCTTTCAGCTTTCTCAGTGAGATTAGAAATGTACACAAGGAAATGTACTCAGAACACATTTTTCCACCAAATCTTTTGGCAAGTACAGTTTTTTTAAATTTATGGAATGAAAGAAGATAATATCCAGGTATTTGTGCTCACTGCACAATATACATTGCTTCTGAAGGTATCATCATGGCTCAGCTTCGCAAACGAAGATATGGGAAGGGCTCTACCCACGCTTGCTACAAGTGCACTGATGGCTAAAAAGACCAGTACGGGATAGACAAGTCCGAATACAAAAGGCACAGCTAAAAGTCTCCTTAGGTGGAATTGACAAGGCGTGGGTCTTTCTGCGTTGTCTTTTCTCCTCAAGGCTAATTCTACGTGAGTTTTCAAAGGAGGCA
>WEIV01012167.1:4727-34737 GCA_013390005.1 Calyptomena viridis
TCCTAGCCTGTTTTGGAAAGGAGTCAGAATGATACTCCCTGCTGCCTGGGAGTTGCTTTCTCCTGTGCAGGAATTTGTTTAAGAGGAAGGCTTTGGATTGTGCTGCCTATATCATAACCTTCTTAACCTCATCTATTGCTGGCAAGATGAGGGGCCTCTGTGGTGTACTGGTGAGGGAAGGGAGCAGCAAGGGTCAGAATAGTGGCCAATCAGCAGATTATTCAAACCCTGCCAGCCCATCTGGTGAAGAGCATGGAAGGGGTGGGACTCCAAAAGGCATGTCTGCTTTCCCTTGTGTGTGGGGATAAGAAATAGCCAGACTAAGATCTTACCAGGGTCATCTTAGAGGACAACTCCCAACCCCAACCACTGCCCACTGGGGACTGTGTTCAGATGGGGAAGGGTTTTCCTGATTTGGTGGCCTCCTCCTGTCCTTTGCATTGATGTTGGGTTTGGAGAGGTTAAGCACATTTCTGTGATAAACATGACAGAAAATAACAAGCTGATACCTGGAATGGTGTGTGCAACTGCTGGGGTCAGCTTGAATTCTGAGTATTTTGAAGTAGTATTTAAGTCTTACTTTTCCAGATCAGTCTTTCACTTACATTACTGGTATAGCATGAAGTGACCTCTCAATTTTGCAATTTTGGGAAAACTCACTCTAAACCATTGCGATTTTGGTATGTTTCCTTCTTCATTTGTTATTTTGAATGAAATTGAGTGGAATATATCTTTGTCCCATGTTCTAGTCACCTAATAATGTAGCACATTTGCCTGGAAAGCTATGTTAGCACTGAATTGTCAGCATTTCAGTCACTGCAGTAACAAGATGGAAAAAGGTTGAACAGATATTTCCTTTTCTATAAAAACATCCAAACCAAGCATCTAAACCAAATCACCTCTAAGAGAATTGTTTAAGATCTCTGGATCCCAGATCCTTTTGCTTGAATTCCTTTATCAGCTGCCAGGAAGACTGGGCTATAATGGATCCTGATTCTGGCTGGTTTTGCAAAGAATCTGAACTGGAGGGTATTTGCTGACTCTACTTTTTTGTTTGTTTGTTTAACTTCTCTCATCTTTTGGCTTGTATACTGTTGCAACCAAGTTTGATGCAAGTTAAAAATCACAAGTCTGAAGAACCTTAAATAGATTATTTCTATAGATCTTTAGTTGTAGTTAAAGGCTACAAAATTTTGTTGGGCATTTTAGAGATCTCTATTGATTTTTACTTTTTCTCCACTTAATGTTTTGGCTACACTGCTTTGCAGTATTCCTGCACTGGAATACTGAGTCTTTTTCACTGATGTGATTATTGTATGGAAGCTGAGACATCTCTGGCATTCCCTTCTACATTTTTCAAATTCCCCAAATCTTTGGGGACATTTCTGAGCGCAACTCTTGTTAGCGGATTTTCCTGTCTCCTCAAACAGTGTTGATATCTTAAGGTGCTAATTAATGTTGCAGCATGAGTCCAAAGGTTGCCATACCTGTGAATAGCTGGTAAAACTCCACAGCCCAAAGGGTTTTCAAATAAACACCATCAAGGTCATCATCAATAACATCAATTGCCGGGAAATTAACAGGTGTACCAGTAAAATTAAAAAAAAGTGGCTTTCCTCTCTTGGAGATATTATGGCAAAGGACATTTAGATTGCTTTCAAACATAGGACCTGCATCATTCTTCCTTTGTAAGGTATCTTAGAGGTGTGCAGAAGAAAAGATGCATATTTATGTGTATGTGTATCCACCTCATTTAATCCATGCTTTTCCCAGAAGTGTGGATTGAGTGCTGAGGTAATTATCTTCACAAGAACACAGTCTGACACAGGGCCAGGCTGTGCCTCTGATCTGTGGTGTAATCCACTTCTCCCTCTGTGTCACAATATCTGAGCAAAAACTAGGTTTTCAAATCCCATGATTTGCACGTCTTAGGAGGAATACGGTGTAGTGATCATGAAGAAGCAGCAAAGGGGAAAAAAAGAAGGGATACTGGAGATTGTGGGGAAAAATGAAACCTCTGATGTTGCTTAGATCAGCTGTTGAACAATTCTGTGCCAAGTCATCAGAAAGACATCCTGGACAAAACATTTCAAAACAGAGTCTTTCTAGTGTAAGATGCTGGGTTTAATATCTCTGAGATATCTTGGCTTTGTTCTGAAATTGGGCAGGATTAACAAAGATTTCTGGTAGCACACCCTGAAGAAACTATCTGGTACCTTGTTCAGAAAATTGCTCAGTATATCAAGTCGGTTTTTGACAGCAAGGATTAGCAAAGGCAGATTTGGTGCCAACATTGTTTCTATTACCTGGCTAGTGGAGTGTGTGTATAATTAATATAAATTAATTTATAAATTTATTTACATATTCATATATTTAAATAACCATCATGAAGAAATCAGAAGATGCTCTGCAATGCTATAATATCATATTCTAATGGCCAGCCAGAAAGGGAGTGGAGACCATTGCTAGTGGCAGTCTTTGCAAAAATTCTTGTATTGTTTTCTTTCCTCCCTGTTGTTTCACTTGGGTGTTACTGCTTGTTCTTTGTGATGTATCTTTTCCAGGACAGCAGCTGTTGGATGCTGGATGCTTGTGCAGTGCCTAATGAACTGATTTGTTTAGCGCCTCCAGCAAGGATTATTTATAATTTAGCTTTCTGCAATATTTTTACAGAAATATTTGAGTAGAATAGAACTTCCTATTCTATCCGTTCCATTCCAATCTCGATGATGATGGGGATAACTCCTTCCTCTTTCCCTGTTCCTGCCTTGCAGCCTCAGCACGGAGAATGCTTCAACAAACATAAATATTTAGGAAGGATGTATTTCCTTGGCTGTGAATCATGCAGAAGTGGAAACTGCAGCAAATGAAATTATTTTTTCTGCTAGGAATGCAATTTGAAACTCCTGATTTTTATGGAAAAAAAATAAACCTGAGGGATAAGGATGTGTTCATTCCCTTTAGCCACATCTGCAAGCATTGAGGAATAAAAGCCTTTACATCACTCCCAGTGATATACCAATATATGGTTTATTTTATGTTTCCACTTTATGCTGTTTTTGAATACAGTAGAGAAGAACGTCAGAAAGCTGTATTTTTATTTTTGAGCTCTAAATATAGGGAAGTTAATGTAGGATTCTTGACCACCAGGAGGAGCTCATGACACAGCCTGCAGCATTAGCTTCCTGCCTCCGAGCTTGTCAGAGTTTCTCCAAAGAGAGAACTTCAAAAGTTCAAGCAGTGTGGGGGCAGCCACCCTTTGCAGCTGTCAGTGCTGGCATTTGACATGCACAAAATAAAACTACACCTGGAAAAGGCGAAATGACCCAAAAGAGAGGGCAGGTTGGATAATGTGCGATGTGCAGATGCTGAGAGGTGAGAGAATGTGATCATCCATCATACTGTGAATGCCCTCATTTATACAGGGAATCCCAGCCTCAAACTTTACTTCCAAATCTCTCTTTTTCCCCTTAGTAAAAAAATAAGCTGAGGGGGCATAAAGATCAGCTGGCAGCCAGAAGAGGGGAGTGTTCACATGGTACAGTGCTTGTAAAAGTTTTAGTAAAGCTCTTTATAGGCAGGTAACACCACTCTGCTTACTAATGTGAACGTTCACAGCTACCCAAAGGCAGCAGAACAGATTTTTAAGTTAAAGGGTGGTAGTTATTGTTGTGGAACTGATGCTTGATTTCACAAAGCACAGAGCTTCACCTTGCAGCTGCTGAAGTTTCCTATGTCCAGGGCAAAGCAGGACAGAGCCACGAGCATTGAAATTGATGGGGAAATTATTTTAACAACTTTCTGCAAAACTGCAGAATGAATGAGAAGAACCCACTGTCTGTCACATCTGTTCTACTCTGTCTATTTTTGTACTCGTTTTAAAATCCAGTATTTAGCATTGCCTCAAGACTAACCAGTTCCCTTTTCACTGAGGCGAGAGTCTAATGTCTGTAACTCAGTGACTGTGGGCACTTTTCTTCTTGCTGAAATAAATTAATACTGAACAGAGCCTTTTTATCATGGCCATGCTCTTATCAGACCATCTCCCTTTATATTGCTTCCTTCCCCAGCCATTGTGGAAACAGACATCCTGCCCAAGGCATCGAAACCCACAATCTGCTGCTTCTTCTATGGAGCCTCTGGATTTTTGCCAACAGCCCCTTGAGGTGGTCCCAGATGTGATTGCTTTTTGTGTGCTCCCCTGAAAATATCCGGTAAAAACAAAGAGCTGTACTCACCCCAGTTACTGCTTTGGAGGCCAGCACTTCCTCTGCTGTCAGGGATGTACAGTGGGAGATGCTAGGCATGATGTACCCCAGAGAAACCATGATTAAAATGGCAGGGTCACTGTCAAAGGGATATTCCTACAATAGAATAAAGCCAATCTTTTTATTGCATCTCTCAGCTGGTCCTCAAGTTTACCTCCAGTTCCCATGAACCCAGAAGATGTGTATGGGTTGTCTTTTCCCCCAGCATTCTTCTGCAGGGAAAACACTAATTCCTTGCACCTACATTGTGTGTGAAAGGAGCTTAGGTTTTAATACTGCTTTTCTTCAGAGGAAAAAAAAAGGCAAACAATGCTATTTTTATTTCAAAGTAACTTGGACTTAAATTGCAAAACAACCAATGCCTTAAAATAAAAGCAAATTTTTTTTACTGACTCGATAGCTTTTTTGGGAGAAGGCTAGGAGAGAGGAGAAAAGTGGAAACACCAGCTTGTGACAGTTGTAGCTTGGATTTGTGAGGGTTTTGCACTACTCTGGTAGGCTTGATAATTTTCAGTAGTCCTGTCTATCAGAAAACCTACATTGTAGTCCTGACTGTTACTGTAAGTGGTTGAAGATACCCATGAGAAATCATGGGGATGAAGGAAGAGCAAAGTCACCTTGCTGCTGGGTTTTCTTGAGTAATGGCTTACAACCTTTTACTTGTTTCTTTGATCTCCTTGCAGCTTCTCTGCTCTAAGTTGCCTGACTCCCAAAGTTCCCATAGCCTAAGAGTGTGCTTTTCCCCATAGGCATTTGTGCATGCAGTAAAACATGCAGAAGGGTTTTAGACCAGTCATCAATTTTTAGGTATTCACTCATTGAGGGAGGAAGGGTGAGAATCCAATGTGATTTCTTGAGTTTGTGCTTGTTGGTTAAAGGCATTACTTGAGTGTCACAGGAAAGAGTATCTTCAAATATCTCTTTATTAGGATTCATCTTGCAATCTGTCTGCCACTAAAATGAAAACATTAGAGCAAAGTCAAAGAAGAAAAGAAAATAAATGGATCCCAGTGAAATCTACAGTATACCATGACTCAACAACTCTAGAAAGCCACATATTGTTCAGCTGGGCCAAGGAATTATTATAATTGTAGGCACTTTACTACTACTTTAAATTATGAAAAACCTGTGCTCTGCAACTTGTTTTCCTAACTGAAAGTACTTTGAGAAAGTTGATGTTGCACTTGTCATTTGGGTTTTGCGGTGTCTGTTGGAAGAATGTTCAGGCAGACCCTGAAATGATTACAGCTTTTCAGGGCTGCAACCAGCTGAGTTATTCTCCCTCCCATCTTCTCGCCAGTCTGCAGATAAATCCAGCCAGCTTTCTGAGATTCAGCTCATGGCTGTCCTCAGAGCCATGTGGTAAGTTGTTGTCGTCATGTTGGAGATATGTGGGCATGTTCAATACCACCTTCAGGTTTATTTCCAGAAACAGAAGTGTATCTCTGTGGCATCTGTTCTGTTAAATATTGACTTTCTATCAGCAGTGTTAGAGGTAAGGAACCTCCTTGGAAAAATCATCTCAGGGGGATTTGCATGGTGTTTCTATGGTTGGAGAACACTTTTTTTAGTTTGTTTTTTTGTTTTAAGTAAATTGGGACAGAGAGGTGTTTTGAAGTGTCTCTTCATACAAGGCAGAAACATCACTTCAGCAAAGCAGAAGGGCTGATACTGAGTCGATTGCAGGCAAGCGTGATAAAGCAGAGCACCTTAGTGACTGAAGGTCTGAGATCCATTTTTAAACTATGCCTGCCTGTTTGTTGTTACTCTCCAGAAATGCCCTGACCTTGTGGATTTGCAGACAGGCTTTTCTTAACACTATGTGCAATGCCAGCTCCAGCCAGAAACACAAGCAAATATCTTGAATAAAAAGGCCAGAGGTGGCTTGTAAAGAGTAAGTGAGCTTAAGCCCAAAAATGTGATGAAAACTTTCATGGGAGAGGAAAATACAAGAACTAAATATGATGATCCATGAAAAACTGGTGATAACATCTAAATGGATGTGCAGACAAGAAGGATGGAAGTATATTTGTGCATTTGCTAGCACAGTGACAACACAGACAACACAGGTTCCATGTGGCAAATTCTGTGTTCCAAGTCTTGACTTGCTTGTGTCAGAAGGAACACTGTAAAATACTCTTGGGTGGGACCTGTAGCTGTGCCCCTACCTATCCTGTGAGCTGACTGCTAGTCAAGGAGAGCCCATTTCAACTGATGGGAAGGGTGGCTCTCCAAGAGCCAACCCATTACTACGTCCTCCATAGCCAGGCTCCTCTCATTGGCTTGTCTTCTTCATGGAAGTCTCATGTCTGGCATTGCTGCTGTCTGCACCCTGTGGATGGTGGGAGAGAGGACATCTCTCAGTGAATGTTAATGATGATTTGTATTGTCATAGAGCTGAACTCTTTGTGGGCCATCAGGTGCACTGTGCCCAAAGAGAGATTGATTATGCTGAATTTCTCTTTGTCCTTTTGTTTGGCAGATGTAATTCTAAAGGCAAGTATCAGTCTGATAATTGAGAGCTGTAGCCTGTTTATCTCATAGGAAAGAAAACAAATGGATTGTCTCTGCCCATTTATTCCTCAGCACTTCTGCCAAGGCTCCAATGAGGAAACCAACTGTGTGGGTTGGAGCTCTTGCCCTGTCTTTCATACATGTGTGTTACCAAAACCACAACAAAGGAGAGATGTGCTATTGCCTAGTGACATAGAAGTAATGTTGTGCTAAAGACACTAAAAGAAACTGACTGCAGAGCAGGGACCTCTGCCTGCACCCCGGGTCCCCAGCTTGGCAACCTGAGCTTTGGCTGTGGTTATTTCATTTCCAGGAAAGAGGCTGATGCTATTGACCCTGAGCTATTATTTGCCTAATGAAATACAGGGAACTGAGGGGTGGGAGCTAGATGTGAGGATCTGAGGCTTGCTGTTTTTCCTCCCTCCTTTCCTGGAAGAATTTTTCAAAATGCCTCAGCACTGCCAGAACACTAGTGTTGATGGCTGGTAGAAAAGTCCCTGCTTCAAGGGTGGCAAACCCTGAAATGCTCTGCATTGCTGTCTGCAGCCATTATAGATGGAAACCATGTGGCTGGAACTTTCCTGCCTGACAGGAGCCATAGTCTTAGTACTACAAGGACGCTTGCAGCAAGATGGTGTTTTGCCAGATGCCCTCAGGCACGTTTAATGGTTCTAGGCAGCCCACCATGTCTGGGGCTCTGCATGTGATGTGGAGCCTGGCTAGCACCTCATCTTTGTGGCCTAAGCAGAGCACCCTGGCCATTTTTACAGGCTTGTGTGACTCAGAGCTTTGTACTTTAGTTGGCACCAGGAAGGTATGGCCCTGACGATGTCCTGCCCCTGGGGGTGCTGCAAGGACTTGGCCATGAGAGCGGGCTGGCCTCAGCCTGTGCTGCTGGGCCAGATGGGCTCTGCCAGAGCTGCTTGCTCCGGCAGCTATTGTCACTGAAGGCAAAGGGAGGCAGATTATGTATCAAATTGATTTCTGGATAGGGTGGAGTCTTTGTCTGTCAGAGAGCCCAAATGGATTTGCAGATCACAAAGGAAATGCTGCCTCATTACTGAGCTGCAATCTGTTCCTGCTCTACCCCTCCACTTATATTCCCCACCTGGGATTTATCATTCCTTTTCAATCTGATGTTTTAATCTCAAACTCCCCTGTCTTTGCCCCTCTCGTTTCCCTTTCCAGAGCTGCTGCTCTTACTTGTGTCTCTGCTGCCCTTGCCAGCTGGAGTGAGACACTTCCACAGTGTCTCAAGTACATTTAGCTGCCCACCCCTGCTAGCTGCTAAAAGAGAGGAGATACTCTGGAAACGCAGCGAATGAAAATACTGCCATGAAGTTGCACAGGTCCTGCCCTTTCTACAATATTCCTGGGGGCCAGACATGAAATACATGAGCTGGCAGACACAGGCTCTGGGGTTTTCAGGATACACCAAAACATGCAAGGCCCGCGCTTGTCCTGAGTCCTGGGCAAGACAACTTGCACCAAAGAAAAACAAGGCAGGAGACTGTACACATTTGCATTGCTGTTACATGCATAGAGTTTGGCTAAGGTCCATGCTACCTTCATGGTCAAAAAGTTCTTGCTCTGAGGAACCTACAGCAAAGCAGAAGAAAAATGGCCCTGGCTTCTTGCTCTGCCGAGATGAACAGTTGGTGGCAGCTGAAAACAAAGCCTTTAGTGACAGGGCCATCTTTCTCTACAGGTGAAAGCTCTCCAGGAGAAAGGACTGGGACATACTGCATTTGAAGAGCTCCCAGGAAAGCCTGACAATTGCATATTTCAGAGCATGTATACTCTTAGATGAATAACCAGAATATTTAAACCTAAGGCGGCCAATGATGTGGTACAGCAGGGACATACTGTTTGCGCTTGAGTGCCAAATCTACACCCCTCATCTGTGTTCCAGTGTCTATGGCATGTGCTGTACAACAAGTCCTTTCTCTCCCAGAAAGGGACATGTTTCCTGTGGTTTGTCCTCTTGTGCCTATTTTTTAGCTTTTCCCGCTGAGAGGACACAAGCCTCCAGTGATGCCATCAGCTGGAAGTGAATGAGTAGCTGCGGCAAGCCTGTGTCGCCCCAAGACTGTCCGTGTTGGCTCCGCAGCCCCGGCGGCGCGTGCCAGGCGTTGTGCAGCTGCAGGGCTCGGTGCCAGTGGCGTGGTCTCTGCCTGTGCCGCAGAAAGCCTGATTCAGCAGCAAAATCCTCAAGCTGTATCCAAGCCCTCCTGGAAAAAACCATCTGCAGGCATCCCGCTTGGGTGGGAACATCCAGTGCTGGATGTACTTGCCGGCTTGCTCCGTTTTCCACGTGGCGTGCAGCTCCCTGGGGACAGAGCAATCCCCAAAGGCTTCGCCTCGAGCATCCCAGCCAGCTCCTCGCTGCTTGAAAGTGTGAACAAAGCAAAAGGGTTTGTGTTGTTCTCTCCTTCCTTACCCTAAAGGTGTTAACCTGAAGACTGCTGAAACCTGTGGAAAGACTCTCATTGGCTTTCCCCTCTCTCAGGACTGAAATTACTGCTTGCTTCTCCATCAGCCACATGTGTAGCATTCTGCTGGCACCTTTTAAAATTACTTTCTCAAGATAAAACTAAAAGAATATAGGGGAGGAGAGAAAAAAACACAATAAACTTTCCGTTCATGTAAAACAGTAGTAGGTGGCTGAGGAGGGATGAGAGTTACAGGAACTGCTGGAACTTAGTGGTCTCATAGCCTCTGTACCTGCTGCTGAGTAAGCCATGTGTTAATACTTCTACTGTCTTCTCTCCATTGATGTGCAGGACACGTTACATCTCCTGGATGTGCTTTATTAAAGTACAGCAAGAGGTGATGTGTTTTGCGTGTCAATACAGTTGCACAATGTATGGCCCATGGATCTGGGGCTTGATCTGGAATGCTAACTTTTTCTCAGCTGTTTGCATCAAACTTGTGTTAGGATGCCTGTCAGGTGGTAGCCACAGAGACGCTGAGAAAGGAGAGGGTTCAACAACCTTGACCATGACGGGTAAATCTGGTGAGCCACAGTGATCATCACCTCCCTCTCTGTTTCTCTCTCCAAGGCTCAGCACTGGTCAGCTGTAAGCAGGGGCTGAGCTGGGTTTTAAAGTTTTTGGCACGGACTGGCAGCTCCTCGTGGTGGTGATGAGGTCTGGAGAAGCTCAACATCACTGCTGGTAAGCACTCTTGGTGGCCCAGAGGTCCAATTCTCAACAGAGCTGAGGAGTATTCCTGACATCTAGTTAATTCATCCTAGCTGATCATGCTTCAGTCCCAAGCTTTGACAAGAAAGAAGTCCAAACTGTGGCCAGAGGCCTTGTGTCCCCTGAAAACTCATCTTTGTGTGGTAGGGGAGACCCACATGGTTCACTGGCACTGTGACAGGGTACAAGGGCTTGGACCCAGCTGTGCAGTTGTTCCCCTTGGAAGTGTTTTTATGTCTCTGGAAGCAGCACCTCAGCTGGTGCAGATTGTGCTGGTCCCAGTGACATGTGGAGGCTGTTACATGCTTACATCAATCACAGCATGCCAGTTTATTTTCTTTCTCCTTGGCTGTTTCATAATGCCTTCTCAGTTCAATTGCTAATTATTTTTCATAATTGTATTTGAGCAGATGCATTGATCTGGTATTTGTACAGATGTCCTGAATTCTGCAGGGTTCTCATTCACATGCGGCACCTCTCACAAACCATTGATGCCACAGAGAAGATCCTCCAAGACAGCCAGCATTCCTGATAGTGGCACAGCCCCTGCCAGAGCAGTGATCTTTGTCACGTAAATAGTCTCCTTGTCCTTTCTCTGCCTGGTGAGCAGTAGCTGCCCTGAGCAATTGTCCTGTTCTTGTGGCAAGTCAGCTAAGGACAGAAATGAGCTGAGTTTTGAACTGCTGGTGCCTGCACAACAACTATCCACAAGACAGAGCTTGTGTGGGGAGGTTAGGGGCTAGGGATATTCTGGCTGGTGTTGCTTTAAGGCATCCAGGAGAAGAGCTGAATTCAGATCTTTCATATTCAGGATGGTAACTCCTTGGTACTGGCCACAGTGCCCCGAAATCCAAGTGCCTCACATGGCTATGGCCCCGTCCTGCAACAGAAAGTCCTCTCTTCCTCTCTCCATGCATATTCTGCATCTGTGCTAAGCCACAGTGACAAGGAAAAGAAAACACATGGTGTTTCTTCCTTTGTGTGGCCTGCAGTGGAGCCTTGCTGGGCTGCCCTGGCTCAGTGCTCAAGTATTGTGCACGGAGGAAACCTCCTCCTGAGACACCCCACAGTGTTCAGATTTGCCTCTGAAGCAGGAGATGCAGTGACCTCTGTTTCAACATGAATAATCACAATTGTACTCCCTGCCCCTCCAATGATGCAGGTCTTTATTAGACCTGACTGGGGTCTGTAACCTCTGCTGGCTGCAGGTTCTTCCAGCTGCTGGCGTGCTGTGTGAAGTGCTGTTTGTACTTCCTTCTATTCATGCCAACCTTACCAGCCATGAATGACGCAATCATGCAGACGAGATCATAGGGAGGGGTTCAAAGTCCAGGATGGAAAAAGCAGAGAGAGAAAGGGAAAAAAAAAAGAACCAAAAATAGTTTCCAAGGCTGGAGGTCATTTGGGTGTGCAGCTCAGGGGACGTCATAGACATGCTTGAGCCCATGCTGAAGCTTATGGAGTGGAAGGGAACATCCACTTGGTGCCTTTGACTTGTGTGTAGCTCTCTGTGCTTAAGCCATCACAGTATGCAGCTGTGTTGAGTCCATGGACTTTAGGGAAACCTAAAAACAAGTGAATCTCTGAGGGCTGGTGGAGCCCTGGTTGCTGGAGAGGGAGGGGTGGCAAGGACCATCACTGAAGGCCAGTACAAGTGGATCTGTGCTGTTAGAAGCTTCTCCCTAGGAGTGTGGTACAGCACTGGAACAGGTTACCCAGAAAGGTCAGGGACTCTCTGACCTCGAGGGGTTTTAAGACTTGGCTAGACAAAGCCATGGATGATCTGAGCTAGTGTTAGAAACAGTCCTGCTGCTCATGGGAGACAGGAACAGAGGCACTCAGAATTCCTTCCCAGCAGATGCTTCTATGAGTGTACTTGCATTAAAATTGAATAAACATGCCCTTATGTTGACTTAACCTTTCCAGGGAGCATGTTGATCTGGTTTTGTTGACATGCTTGTTCCTAGAATCTGATTCTCATTAAATACGAGTGAAAATGGGGGTGGTCTGTATGTTACCTGAAAAAACATGTGCGTTAAGTGTTTGGTTATTTTCTGGTGCTGTCCTTCTGGCTCTGACAACAAAAACTGGGCTGCACACTCATCCCCAAGATGATGTGGTGCCAAATGCCACCCTATAGCAAGCACTATAGATGTGATAACTGGAATAAGTTTCCTCCTTGTGATCAGGAGCCTAATGGCCCTTCAGCACATGTTTCTGCTCTGAATTTGCACTTCAGCTTCTGCTGCAGGAAAAATGGGTGTGTTGCTGGCAAGGACTTGAGGAGTCCAGTGGCAGATGTCATTGCCTCACCTCTTCTAAACCAGGAGATATAATAATGTGTGGGATTTGTGTGCACAACTGCAGATGTTCCTTTCAGATCAGGGATTAAAGCTCTGCCCAAGCTGCTCCCAGTATGGAGCACGAATCCCTTCCCCTTCACTGGCCCTGCTTCCTGGTAACTGCCATCCTTAAAAAAACCTTCTCCCATCTGTGTCACCCACCAAGACTGCTGTCTGACAGCTGCCAATACAGTCCATACCCTCATCTGGGCTAGAGATGCCCTGTATGTGCTCTCAGGGCTGAGCATAAGTCCCATATTTCTTCTAACCAGAGGGTTTCCTGTATTTCTACAAGTCACTGCTCCCTGTTACCCAGGACATGCGTTCCTGTATTGTCTCATGGGGGATGAGGTAGTGGTTCTGGTCAGGGAAAACCCCTCTTGTTCCCTTTCCTTCCATCAGAGGCACAGGGAATGGTGAGAAATTAATCTTAAACTTTGCATAGTAAAATATAAATTCCCATAGGTTGACATATTCTGTATAAGAGCCAAAAAGGGTTAACAAGAAAATGTGTTCCTTCCAGCATAATCTTATATTTGCCTTAAATTTTAATAAATGAGTAACAGCTGAGCAGAAAGGCCAACAGGAGATAGTCCCCCTAATGCTGAGGTATGACCAAGGCAGAGTTTGGGCTGTGTGCAAGTCAGGTGCCAGAGTGGGTCATTTAGCATAAAACATGGAGGATTAACTATGGATTAGACAGTGAGTGGCAATCAAAGCGGGGGGCTGACGGAGGTGTAAAGGGTTGTTGTTTTTTAATGTTTAAATTTTCTTTCGAATTCCCTAAAGGTGGGAAGAGAAGGAGCAAACTCAGGCACTGTGGTGGAGTGTAAGGGGAGCTGGAGGCCTGGGGTGATAAATCAGCAGCATTGCAGTGAGATTAAGGAGGAAACTAGTGTAATATATGAGGCAATATGGAAAGAGGAGTCTTACTACTTTAGTCAGCTCTCAAAGGATCCCATTCCAGATGGTTAAAACAGGGGTAGGTCAGGAAGCCCCACTGATGGGGCCTATGATCTGACAACAGCAGAGAGAGGAGGGTTTCATCTGACTGCAGAAAGATTTTCACCTGGAGAGAGCAGGTGAAATTCAAAATTTGTCCATAGCAGGATAAAATAGCTTGCACTAGCAGGGAATTAACTCTTTGCTGGGAAACTGGTGATGAGCATGGCCATTTTGGCATTTTCCTCCGTCCAGGACATGTCTTGTTCTCGAAGAATATTTATGAAGAGGCTTTGGGATTAGTCTGCTGCTCTAAAGCTCTGGGTGGTTCTGAATGATGGTGCCATTGGCCTGTCTGATGGGAATACTGGCCTTGATAAAGACCCCCACTATAGCAGCTACACAGAGTGATAGTCCCAGAGATGAGTAACAGCTCTTCACAGAATAGCTCAAAGCTCTTAAACTTGTTTTTGCTAAGTCGCCAAGCAGTGCCTAGGAACCACCGCCTTTTATAGCCCTCAGCCAGGGCAGGAGGTAGAACAAAGAGCTGATTCATGGAGGAATTTTCCCTGCAGGAGCAAGAGCCGTCGATCATTGGCACTGCCCAGCTCTAGGTCAAAGGCAGATAAACCCTCAGACCTCAGAACTGATGCAATGCCACAAACTGATGAAATAAGAGGGGATGTTGCTCTATTATGTTGTGGTTTGTGTTTGTTTGTTTTTTTTAATTTGAAGTGCTTGAAGAGAATTCTCATTTTGAAAAATTTTGGCTGCACTTTGCTACAGCATTAGACTTCTCTGTTGGGTGTCTTCTGCTAGTAATGTTTAGATTTATTTTTGTTTGTGTTCTGTCTTACACAGCTAAGAAAACAGTTTCAAATAGGACAAATTGTCTTGTTCCAGGGAGGAGGTCTGATCTGGAGAGTGAAAACAGCCTGCTCCTTGGAGAGCCATCCACAAAAGAACAAATCTCTAAGGACAGTTCCCTGCACTCTGCCCCACAAGAGATACTGTAGAGCCAAGGTGTTGGCCTCAGGAGGCACAACTACGTGAGTCAATCTCTTGTTAAGTGGCTTTTTTTTTTTTCCCTTGGATCCATGTGTTTCAGTGCCTGGCTCTCTGGGTGTTGCTCCTTTGGATGTGATGGGCTGGGAGGCAAATGCCTTGGGTATTCCCTTCTCCTGCTTGTAAGAAAGGGGAACCATGTTAATTCATTTCACAGGGATGCTGATACACTGTTCTGATAGTCTTTAATAGTTGGTGCTGTGGAAGTGCTATTTATGAGTCTATTTTAATCAGGTGTGCATCTCTCTCATATTTGTATTTTGCATGTCACTGGCAACACAAGAAGAAGAAATACTCATGAAAGGGCCAATATTCTCCCACAACATTAATGGCAAATCACTTCTGGATACACAAAGTGCAAGTTCTTTGTGGCAGCTGAATGGTGAGTTATACTCAGGTGCCTAGAAAAGTGAGATGACATTATATGATTTGTACATCTTGTGAGAATTAATTGAAATATTATTCATTAATAATATTAATAATAATTTATTATGAAAGCATCTTCATTTGTAGCATCTGCTTTGGCATAATGAAGCGCTTGATGCAGAATATGAATCCTGGTAGGAAGGAACTCTGAAAGCAACAGCAATTTAGCTCCTTGAAAACCAGACTCAGGTTAGTTCAATTTCTAGCCAAAGAGCCAAAGTGTGGATTCAACGCTTTTAGACGGTCAATTAAAGGGTCATCCTCATATCATCAAGAGGTCAAGACTCACCACATCATCAGCCCGTTTTCCAGAAAAAGTCACCCTTGTCTGAAGGACAACTGGAAATGCCTAAATGAGATGATAAATATGGTGTGATCTAAGCCAAGAGCCATTTTGCTGTCAAGGCAAAAAAAAATTTTCATTAAGAAGGAAATATTAAGAAAGAGTAGTCTTTTGATACACAACTCACAGCTCACAACTCTTAAGACTATATTTGTGAAACTCTGTAGAAAGAGAAGCTGATGGAAATTATTCTTACATTTACACCTAAGCAGCTGCACGGATTTATTACTGCCTCTGGGGCTGTGAGCCTGAGTCTGATTTATTAGCTATTGTCTCTTTCAGTCTCTTATACAGGGTGGCAAAGCAGCTGTAGAAAGCTGAAAAGAAGAAGAGCTGCATGTCTTGTCCTTCCAGCCCATTTCTTATGTTCATTTTGGTCTGTAAACATTTCTCAGGTCTCCTAAATAGATTTTCTGATTGAGATCCCAGAATAGTCCACCACCAGCCTCATTAAAGCTTATTTATGCTACTTTCATGCATGAATAAAAAAGCTCCCATTCACTGCTCATTTTATTTAGTTAGATCCTGTGTTTTGTGGTGGACATTGAATTGAAGTGACATTTTTGGCACAAAAAACCCCAAAAATAGTGGGACTGTGAGGAACAGTTTGATGCCTGCATCTTTTGCGGTATGAAAAGGAAGGGGTTAACCTGTTTTTGGCTGTATGGTATTGATTGAGGCCCACACAAAGAAAACAGCTGTAAATAGTTAGGAGTATTCCCTAGTAGCTCGGGTGTTTTTTGAGCGGGTAGGTCACTGAAGTGGAATTCTGGAGGTACAGCTGATTTCCCAGGGAAGCTGCTTGTTTCCCATGGAAGCCACCTGCTTCCTGCATGATAGGAGGAGGAAGGTTGCTAGTTGCTCTATGTCTCGGCTCCCCAGCTGAGAATTATTCTGTCTCATTTCCCTGCTTTTTCCAACTTGCTTGTTTATTTCACTATGTTTTCATCAGAGCAACATCTACTCTGCCTCTGTGCTGACCAAAGCGGGTCCTGCTCTCTGCTGGGGCTTCTAAACACCACTACGAATAACAGACATGATCTTCTCTTTATGCTTGTCTTCTTCTCAGTCCATGCTGCAGTGCCTGTGAGGTAAGATTAACAGCTAAAAAAATCCAAACCAACAATAAAATCAGTATAAATGAAGAACAAGGGAGTAAAGATCCAGCACCAGAAATAGGTTTGTTTCCTCCAGCTCTGCTGACTGATGATCTATCTCATGAAAACCACTTTTTTGGACAAGAGGGATTTGAACCTGTCTTTTAAGTCAATGGGTGAACAAAAAGCAGCTTTGCCTGTTTCCTTTGTGCCAAGCACATTGTGAATATTCTTAAGCACTGCCACAAGGATTAACATCTCTGCATTTTAATGTGCCTGGTTGCTGGAATGTAGCTGGAAAGCAGAGCGGGCAGGAATGGTCTCTCCAGGCTGCAGGCTCTGCTAGGTGACTCTTTGAAGTGCTATTCAATAACTCTGTTACTTTTTATACTTTTTTTTCCTTTTCTCTCTATTTTTCTCCTCCTTCAACAGCTTCTGGAACAAATCCTGGTAGACTTCATGTTTCTCAGATTTACTGGTCTGGACTGTTTTATCTTCAAATACTTTTGCATGGCAGTAGTATTAAAAAAAAAAAAACAACAAAAACTCCACGTGGACAGGAGTACGGAGTTTGATGTTTACTTTGGATCATTAACCTGGTCTGTAAATTTGATTTGATCTCTCCTTTTTTGTTCCTCCCCGCCTCTCTCTGTGTAATTTCAGAGCCTGTAAAGAGACGCTGTCTTTTGCTGCTTCAGGATCCCAGCAAGAAATGAGAGTCTGATGGATTGTAAATGCACCTGCTTTGTTTAAAACCCAGCCAAACAGATAAGTGCCCTTTTAATTATCTCACAACAGTGTTTTAGAAACAGCTGTGCACAGCATCTCTCTTCAGTTCAGTTTCAATTCGGTGAGCCTCTGTGTTTCACCCCTGCAAATGAATGCTGTGTGGTTCTCATTTCAGCTGAAAAATACCAGATGATATTGGTATTTCACGTTAAGGTAATTAATTGGTGTTTGAGGCAACTGCAGCTGAGGGGTTGGGAAGCTCCCAGGGGTCTTTCCCTGCTTCTCCAGAGCTGCTGTCTCCAGCAGCCCTGTGGGGTTTTGGGACTCTGAGGAGCAGCTCTGTGGGACCAGACGAGGTTGATGTGACCCATCTGAGCCTTAAGGAGTCCTCCGGGACTCATTAGAGGTTTAATAACTAAATTTGGCTGGTTTGATGGAGAAGATGCTTGTGCAGGCTTGGCGTGATCTCGGAGAAACCAGTTCGTGCTGCTGGCAGGAGAGAGGGCTTTCTGCATGTGCTACTCACATGTGTGTGGAGAAAGTGATAACCCCCACTTCCTCCTGCTGGTTTCCAGGTGGGAAAATAGCTGGGGATGGGGGAGAAAAGCTATTGGTTATACTGAGTTTACACAGGGCATGCAAAGAATTATTGTGGGTGAGTTGTAACAAGAATTGTCCCCTCAAAGTTACGGGACATTTATATCTGTAGGTGGAAAATGCAGACTATCAAGAAAGCAATTTCTGGCTGCTTAGATCTGCTTCTATAGGTGACCACTGTCTCCTCACAGACACACCACTGCAATTATTAAATAATTCAAGAAATCTCATGTACGGTGTAACTTTGTAATAGTATACAGACATGGAGCTGGGGCAAACATATGTATGTATAGTTTATATATATTTGAAATTTACTGCATTAGAGTAATGAAAAAAGACACCACTGAAGCTGAGTGTGTGAGCATTGGTGGGGATGTGTGGCAAGAGGTCAGACAGGAGCCAAATTATCTACTCCCGATTTGCCTTGCCTGCTCTACCAGGGATAATTAGCAGTGTAAAATATCTACCTTGCTGTTAGGAAAGCTACAGACAAGTTTGCTGCAGCAAATTAGACTGTAGTAACTGACCTGAATTCGTCTTGCCTACCTAAGCAAAAGGTGAGTTTCTTGGTGAAGGTGCCAGCCTAGGACTGAGAGAGACAGCGAGACAAGGTGGGGAAGTGGGAGGTTGCTGCAGTGTGAGAGAACTAGATCTGGATCAACTTATGTGATCCCTGAAGTGTCTGAAGTTCTCTCTTTTCTAGGAAAAACTTCATTCCTGCTATTACCAAGAAAGTCTTTATATTAATAGAAGAAATGTCATGTCTGATAGTAATAACTATGCTCTGTCTTACACATAAACAGTACTTATTCCTCACTCCTCAATAATTTGAGATCAAAAAGGCTTGATACCTTATTAAGAAACACTGATTAAATGAAACCCTAGTGAGAAAAAACATGGCTTGTTCATTCAGGAAGGGTGCATAGGAAGTTAAAAAAGCTTAAATCATTGTGTACACCAACTAATGCAGCTTATTGTTTTTTAACCTCAGAGATTCTCAAGGTCTTGATTGTTAAGTTTGGAACTTTAAATCTGTTTTCTGCCAGTAAGCCTAAATCAGTGTATCCCCAGATTAGGTCCCATTAAATTAACCCTAACCTGGCCAGTTCCAGTCTGGGCATCAAAATCAAATTTGGAAATCTCATCCTGAAATGTGGCACTCAACATATAATGCTCTGTGCTGCTTGACAGAAGAGGGAGAAAACTTACTATGCCTTTGAGGAGCTGTACTGATGTGAGAGATGATCCTGAGTATGTTCTATGCAATTGTGTGTGCTTGCTGCATCCTGCAGTTGAGAAGAACAGATTCAACAGATCTTGACAGGTTTCTGAAAAAAAATCTTGTCCAGAAAAGAAGATCCTCAAATCCCTAACTCCTTGTCTTACAGGTGAGCCTTGAGGACACTTGGGAGACTGTAGCTCTTGAATGCATGACCTTCCCATGGGATAAGAAGAAAGCCATGGGGAAAGACAAGAAAGAAGAAGCCATATTTCTGAGGAAAAAGATAACTTTGCTAAGGGCTTTCTCTCTCCTCATCGGCAGCATGGTTGGCAGTGGCATCTTTATCTCCCCAAAAGGAGTACTTAAAAACTCAGGCAGTGTGGGTTTCTCCCTGATTGTCTGGTTTGCCTGTGGGCTCCTCTCAATGTTCGGTGAGTGGTGAGCTTTGTCAGCCTTTGTTTAAGCACCTGGGGGGTGAGGGGAGCCTGCATGTTTTATGGGGATAAAAAGTTGGGAGACAAATAAATCCAAAATTCCTTGCAACAGAAACAAAGGTTTAACAAGCCAAGGGGTGGTCACGAGGGTCTTTAGTTTAGATGATTCCCCTGGGCTGACTGACAAAAATTCCAGCACCGATACTCACAGGTCTGGGAATATCAATTCGTGTGCAAGTCTAGAGCAGAGGAGGGACAGTGACTGCAGATGAGGGACAGTGACTGCAGATGGAGGTAACGTGGTCTCAGCCTGGGGGAAAATGAAGGGACTCCTTCTGTAAGATGGAAGGGATGCGTAGGCACCTAAAAGGGAATCCAAGGGCTGTGCAGTGCTTTTCAGACACTGTGAAAAGGGCAAGAAGGGACTGTTTCAATATGCCATCTGGAATTCCCTTTTTGTCAGAGAGAACAGCGAAACACTAGAGCAGGATGCCAGGGGAGCTGCAGAGTATCCACCAGCTGGAGGTGGGTGTCTGTCAGAAATGGTGCGGTTATGTCTGATGCTGCCTTGAAGAAGGAGATGGAGCAGATTAGTTCAGCCCCACTTTCTTTGCTTTACCCTTGGCTTAATTTCTGGCATTTAATACTGGTCTTTTCTTACTAAGAATTGTCTTTTTGATGACAGTTTCATTTTAGTTCTTCTGAAATAATATAGCTCTTAAACGGACAAAAAATATAGCTCTTAAATGGACAAAACACATGGTTTTTAGTGTCTTTCATTAACTGTATAAAATCACCATCTCAGAAACATTCAAGTTAGGACAACTGCAAGATCTCTCAGCACAGGAGAGAAATCTGCTGCTTATTACAGTGGTTTAGTTTAACATCCTTCTGCAGACAAAAAAAAGCAAGAAAGGAGTAATACTCCATGTAAAAAAACCCCACTTTGACGCTGTGACACATATATGCAAATTTAGAAATCAAGACATCCAATTGTGGCAACAAGTGTGATTCTTGCTCTTAGTGTATGTGTACCAATATTTCATACTGCAGCCTATGTGTGGTTGTTTGGTGTTTGATATACTTTTGCTTAAAGAAAATCTTATGATATAATGTGAGTATGGTGTTTCTTTTAACCAAGCATTGCAGTAAATGATAATGTGTGTGCTAATCACATAGCTCAAGCTCTGCACTTGTTTCTCTATCTGCTGCATTCTTTAATAGACTCTGCTGGAAGGATCTTGGGAATGTCTTTATTTAGCTATTGCATTTTGCAGCTGAATTTGTTGGTTTGTTCTTTCCTTTTATCAGCTTGATGACCTCCCTTGATCATTTCTCTGACACTTTATTGCATTAGATTAAAAAGGCCTGTTTTCTTTTACAGTTTTTTTTTCCTTCAAGTGGAGCATTGCAGGTCCCATTGCATGAGTTCAGCAAAGCACTTAAATGCATGCTTGAAGCACGTAAAGGGACCCACTGGAACAAATGAGGCAAGCTGTCTGCCTACATTCAATGCTTTGAACAGGAATTCTGTACAAATTTTCCAACAGAGAGGCAGAAAAAATTGAGGTTGTCACTATCAGCATGACCTGAATATGGCATGATTGCCACAGGACTTGGAGGCATGGCCATATTGCCACCATGTTCCTCTGCACTCTCCCACCAGGGCCACCTGAGCTGGGTGAAGAAGTGGACAGCACAGCTAGGGACGGTCTTACTCCACAGAGTCACATTTGGATGTGCTCAGTCCCACTGCAAGTGGAGTTGCGCTTGAAGAGAAGTGTTTTAGGATTTCTTTTGATGAGCAAAGGATGTTTAACCTAGCAAGTGAATCCAATGTAGGCAGGGCTTAAGATTCATACCTAGAAGGGTACAAATGGCATAATGAATTGCACTGTAGAGAAAACACAGATGGGATTTTTTTTTTTTTTGGCAGAAACATAAAGATTTCTACCCGTTTGCCTGAAAGTCTTAAGCTGTCTCCTCTGGCACACCTCTCCCAGGGTTTCTCAGGGTTGTGCCCGGGGCAGGAAGGCACAGAGGCACTGGCCAAGGCAGGAGTGGGCAGTGCTCAGCTCTGTTGGTGCACTCTTTTGTGAACATGTGAGACGAGACCCACTGAGCCTCTTGTGTGGACACTTCCCTTGCTCTGCCCTACCAGGGCCATGTTTTCCCCTGGGCAGGTCTTCCTTTTCAGGGAAAATGCCCTTCTAGGTCCTCTGTTCAGTGTCTTCAAATGAGAGATGGGATTTATGTGAAGACACAAGATAAGGACACAAGAATGTGGTCTTTGATCAAAAATGTGACTGAAATGGCCATGGCCTGTTGGCTGAGCTGCTGTAGCCATTTCACCAGTCCAACTGTGAGGAGAAGTGAGAATACAGGATTTTTTTCAAAGGAAACCTCTTGTAGATTAGTGTAACATTTCTATCACATACTTTTCCCCTTAACTTTCATGGAAAAGTTATATCATGAACCACAAAATACAGAATTTCTTTCCATCTGACAGATAAGTCAATTACTCCAAAACTTAATTCAAAACACCGTTGCACACAAAAATAGGGAAAAGTGGTTCTGCTAAACTCGGTTTTTGTCCTCAAATTTACTACTTATTTTAAATGTATTCATTTGATTCCTGAAAAGTCACACAGGAAAGGGAAGATCCATGGGATGATTTACTTGGCACATTTCTACCTTAACTTTTTCAGGTGCCTTGTCTTATGCAGAGCTTGGAACAAGAATCACCAAGTCTGGAGGACATTATATCTACATTTTGGAGACACTAGGGCCTCTGCCAAGCTTCCTATTCCTGTGGGCAGAGTTTTTTGCTATCAGGTAAAAGATTTTATTTGTTTGCCTTTTCCTGAATGCAGTGACAATTCAAAAAGCCCCAAAGATTATGGTGCCATGTAACAGTCCAGGCAGTTTGTAAAGGAAAGAGTAGAACAAGCTGAACAACTGTGGAAGATTTTTCAGTGATAAAAGGAAGAAGGCATAATGAGTAAATAGTTACACATGTTTAATGTGTTTTGTACTTGAATATCTCTCTTTTCCCTGGGCAGCTGGTATCCTCCAAGAACCATGGTATTTTTCAGAGACTGACAATAGATGCCAGATTTATTTCAGATCTTGTGTTTTCATTGTGAAACTTTTTTGGTTTCTCCAGATTTGGAAAGTGGAGACAACTTTCTGGCTTAGCCTCCAGTCAAATAATTTAGAACATTGTGAACGACTTCTTTTTTTAACAGTAAAAAGGAAGTCCTCACTTCTCAATAAACCGTGTCCTTCATGTAAGCTGAGATGAAGCAGGACATATGAACCATACTGCATTGATCAGTATGATTAATCTCAACTTTTGCTTTCAAGTTGGGAATTAATCATTTTGCAACATGTGGTTTTTAACCCATTTCCTGAGAAAAAACTATGAAAAAGACTCTGGGAATTCACCATCTGCATGATTGAGCAGGATTAAGCCAGGTGGGGAAACTTGCCCCCCCTTCCCAAGTTTTGTGCAGTTTTACCTCATGCCATTTTTTGGCTGTCCTCAAACTGATTTATGCTCAATTCCCTCCCCATCATCCCCCTCCAGGCCTGCCAACAGTGCTGTGGTTTCCTTGGCATTTGGACGGTACATGCTGGAGCCATTTTTTGCCCCCTGTGCAGCCCCTGTCCCTGCAGTGAAGCTCGTGTCTCTCCTGGGGTACTGTAAGTACTATTATTTATGGGACTGTCAATCCTGGACCCTCTCTGCTCCAGACCAAGGGCACTTAAGGGGGGTTATCTTCTTAGATATTTGTGGGATATGGGTCCTGTCTTATCTCCTTGGCTATCCAAAGCTTTCTGATTCAAGGTGATGGTTTTGGGCCACTTTGTTCTCCTAGAAGGAGATTGGGCCTCCCCGTTGACCAGCTGGAACCCAAAGTCGGGTGGATTTTTCCAGGTATGGGAGCAGAAACTCTTCATATATAGTTGTGCAAATGCCACCTGGATAGAGGGTGTAAAGCTCAAGGTTTTGAACTCCTCACCTGGTGCATCCATCCTGTGAAGCTGTCCTGCCTGCTATGATTGGTGTGTGCTGGCACAGGGAATGCTGTGAAGCGGATCTGCTGAGATGTCCTAGCACTCTCACACCTTTTCCTCAGGTGTGGCAGGTGTGGATCACCCAGCAGGAACCAGGCTCCATTTTAGGAGCAGCTCCCCCTTCAAATGCTGTATGCTGGCAAGACCTGTAATGTTTTCTGACATCTCATTCTGAGCATTCTCTATAAGGCATAAAGATGCAGCCTTGTCCCTGGCATCCCTAGAGCAGAGAGACCCTTTGTATTTTCTCCTGTGTGTGTCGAACATGGGCTGCAGCTGTAGCAGTGTGGTCCTCTCTCCAGACACGGTCCTCACCCTCAATTCCTGGAGCGTCACCTGGAGTGCCCGGCTGCAGACGGCTCTCTCCATCGTCAAACTCCTGGCTCTTGCACTCATCATTGTGCCAGGGATGATGCTGCTGGCCCAGGGTAGGTGTTGCTGTGGCATGGCTGAGGGAGGGTGCTCCATGTGCCCACCTGTCATGGCTTTTATGGGTCCCAAGTGACAAGTGTGGTGCTCATTTAGCTGGCAGGAGCTTTCTCTGTCCATGTGCTGGATGTGAATAATCTGGGAGCTGAGACCAGCATAGTCAACACTAAGCTACATCACTGCACTGGGCTAATGCACCTGGCTTGGTGGTGCTTCCTGCAAAACTGAGAGTGGGTCTGAGTGCCTGAGGCTGTGTGATCCTACCCGGGGTCATACAGGCACCTTGCTCTGGAGATGGTCTTTCTTTGGAGTCAGACTTGCCTGTTTCCAGCATGGCTCAAAATCTTTCCAAAGCAGCACAAATTTGATGGATATTAGGGATGTGTGACAGCATCCCATGGTGACCTGAGCCACTCACAGCTGTGTAATGAATTACCAGCTTTCAGCTTGACCCTGGTAAGCTTAACCCTTAACCTTTCTGTGGCTTAAGCTAATGTTTTTTTCCTACAAATCGAGATGGGCAGTAATTTAGTGAACTTAAAATGGACTCCTGCAGGCTTGCATGCTCACATCCAGAGCGGAGGCTAAAGAAACCTACCAGTAATATCTTCTGGGAATGATAAAGGAGTATTGGCTGAAGTTTATAAAAAAACCCAAGGCATTCCCACTCATGTGACAAAGCCTGCTCCCTCTTCATGTTATTACCTTCCTCTGCTGAGAAAACACCACAGACAATGGGCTCCATGTTCATGTTATTTTCTGATGTCTGGAGTTGGCTCCTTTGAGCATGCAAAGACCCCCCCAGCTGGCAGGGCTTCTGAACTGAAGGGCTGCCCTGCAGCTAGAAATCCTGAGCCATTATTGTTAGGAATGCCTTCAAATGACAATCTGGAGCCCTGGCACCCGTCCTCCAGTGGGGAAGATAAGTGCTGGTGACATCTGGAGGGAGAATTCACCAAGAGACCCCAGTATGACAGGTTGTATTTAACGTGACTCACAAGGGACTGTAAATCACTCATTAATATGTTACAGACAATAAATCCTTTTTATGCACCATCACTTATCAGTGAACATTAAAAGAGTACCCAAACAGGACCGCTCTTATATTTTGGATTAGTTTTCTTCAAATCTATTTTCATTTTGACTTCATTTTTCTGTGCTTACAAATAAGTTTTTTGCTTTTAAAGTTTTAAAGTTTGCCTGATTCCTCTGCCTTATTCTGCCTTTTTTTTTTTTTTTCCGTTGCACTTTTGTCCTTTCCTCTGGTATTACCTTCTCTTTGGCTTGGGTTTATTTTAGAGACCTGCCGGGCCAGTGTTTCAAATCCAAGTGCCCAAATCTTGTCACTGAACTTCTTGCAGAAGCACCTCCATACAAGTGGCCTTCCTCTTACATGCTCCATGACATTTCATCCCTTTCCTATAGAAAGTAGATCCCTCTGTGTCCTCCTGTGGGCAAGTGGCGGTGGCTGGCAAGGGCAGCGGGCAAGGATCCTGCTCCAAGATGAGGTCCAGGCTGGCAGTCCCTGCTCCTGTAACCTCCTCCACCCTGGTTCCCATGCTCTGGCCAGTGCAGTGCTGGGGTCAGTGCCCTGGCAGCAGGAACAGGAGGGAGCACAGTGAGAGCCAAGTTAGCTGCCTCACTGGCTGCACCACATCAAAGAGGAGTGTGTGTCCAGCTGCTTAGGGGTCTGGGGAGGGAAGATGGGGGTCAACCCAGCAAATTAATTTTGGGCCTAAAGAAAGGACAGGACTACGTGAGTCCTCTCATCTCTATGATCTCCTGTTCCCATAGCAGGCTCTGCTGGAAACAACCAGCTGTTGCTGTTGTCCTTTCTGAAATGTCTCCCATAGCTGGAAAAGGGGTAGATTTTTTTCTGTCACTGCAGGGAATTAAATGTATCAGCAACAGCACTGCAAATTAAAGCAATGAAACGAATCTGAATACCTGGCTCCAAGGAAACCACAAACACTCTTCCCAGGTCTGGGCAAGAGGACAGGAAGCCTGTCTTTGACATCTCCCTGCTCTGTGCCCGTTGTTTGTCTCCTCTCCAGGTCACACTGAAAACTTCCAGAACGCTTTTGACAGACAGTCACTGGTTTTGGATAAGCTTCCTCTGGCTTTTTACGCAGGCATGTTCGCATATTCAGGCTGGTAGGTGGAACGGGAGGGAGCTTCACGGGCAGCAGACAGGTGCCCTCAGCATGACTCAAACTCTCTCCCTGTTTCTTCCCACTGTCCAGGTTTCAGGCCAGTTTTGTGCGTGAAGAGTTGGTCAGACCTGAACGGTAAGGCTGGGAAGTCATCTTGGGCCATCAGCTTTTGGGATACTGCAGCTTTCCCAAATGCAGTATGGGAGGAATAAGTTTGTGGGTTCACTTAACCAATGCCAGTTATAGTCTGCAGTAATACTGTGCATAACTAGGGATAGCAGCTGGTTCTCTGTGTGTCTGTCTTCCCCTTTCTTGTAGAAATATCCCCCTGGCTGTCATCATCTCTGTCATCACAGTAATTGTGGGGTACATGCTCACCAACGTCTCCTATTACACAGTCCTGGCAACACAAGATGTTCTGGCTTCTCCTGCTGTTGCAGTGGTGAGTTGTTGCTCCTACTCTTATCTCTTAGGTTTGGTCAGCTTATGCTGTGGTCATGGCAAGTCTCTTGGAGGTAGTTTTCCTATAAAACGCTTTATTGTTTTGTAATTTCTCTGGATTACTGGGCAACAGTACCTTCTAGTTTTGCCTAAAAGATAATGAAAGATAACCTGCAGATGACAGTAGAAAATGCAAGATTTATGAGTTATATGTTACTACTCCAAAGGAAGAAATTTTCTTTCTTTTGACCCTGATGTCACTTAGAGATCACCACATGTTCCTAAAGTCAGGCTTGCTCTTCCTTCAGAGCTTTGTGCAGCGAGCCTTCAAAAGCCTGATCTCTGTGGTCCCTGTCCTTGTCGCACTGTCCTGCTTTGGAACCATGAATGGAGGAATCTTCACATTTTCAAGGTCACATCCTTACAAATTTAATATTCTGTTGGCTTACTGCATCTGAGAAAAGCACCAGTAACTGGTGCAACTCTCCAGCTGCACAATGGCATTTTACACATTTATGTGGGAAAAATAAGGCTCTTGACTCCCAGGTTGTCAACTACAAGATGGTCCCTGTTGGCTAAAAGTCAATCCTTTTTGTGGCCAGGCCCAGAATTTGCTACCTTGGTCTGGTCACAAACAACAATTTTTATCTTTCCCTGCCACTATTCAGCCGCAATCCCCAGTTTAAAGTGAAATTTCAATGTCTCTGGTGAACTAGAAGTTTTGTTGATGTTGGCAGCTGCTCAGTGAGACCCTCTCTTCTTTCACTGGGTTCACCCAGCTGTGCTGCTGTGGGGCACAGGGGCCCTCTGTTGTGAGGATCTTTGGCCAAAGGCAAACTCTCCTTTGAGGACTTTGCTTCGAGGTCAGTGAAATGTTATTGGGACGTGCTATTCCTAAAGCAATAGTTGAGGTTCAGCAAGCCTTGTTGTAGCAATAAGAAAAGCTTTGTTCCATGGAAAACTTAATTTGACAGCTTCACTGTCTACCACATTCTGTGTCCTTACAAGAGCCTTAAGATGGGAGAGGAAGACAGAGCTCATGGAGAAGAATGTTGTGCTGGTCCTGAGAAGCTAAGTGAACTCTCTTGAGTGAGTTCTGCTTCATAGCTTTGATTGCAAAAGGAAAAATCAGTTGATATGAAAGGAATGGTTCATAGCATGAAAGCTAGTGAGTTATTTGATCCACTACCCTGAAGTTCTGTATTAAATACAGCTGTGGAGAATCCTCCCTGTTAGCTCCTCTAGATAGTGGTTTTCTTCGAGGATGAGAAGTCTCTGGACAGCACAAAGGTTCTTCATGTCCCCTATTGCCTTCCCCCCGCCCCCATCCTGGCGTCATTAACATAATTACTGCAGAAAGTCCATATAAACATCTATGGGGCCTCCCTGGCTGCCTGCCAGCCACACCCCTGCAAAGCCACAGAGACAGCAATAAAACCAGTTGTACACTCGTTCCCCAGCTGCTTTGGGCTCTGCTCCAGCCCAGCTGATGCTCTGGCATGGTTTGTTTGTGGATATTAAATTTATAAAATTGGATGCAATTGCCTTCTCCCTAATTGCCCTTTCACGAGTCAGAGGAGGGATTGGAGACAAGGGGCTCTCTGCTCTCATTTTGTAGCTGATCTTGTGTGTAGCTGGCCTCTTGGCAATACGACAAATACGTTTTCCAGCAGCTGATCTGAGGATTGATTCCTCTATTATTTGAGGAAATTGCACTTTATTTTTTCTATATATATTTTATATATATAAACATAGTTGTCAAGACTGACAATCCCCTTTCATAAACTCAACAGTTTCTCTTACGAAGGACTGAAATTTGTGACCCCTCTACTTCCTTTCTACTGAAAAGATTAACCCCTTTTCTTGATGGTAAGAGACCATTTTGCTCCTGTTTCCAGTCTGAACTCATTCATGGTCGCTTTGGACCTGCCCAAAGGTCTCTGCTAACAACCCATCCAAGGGGGTGCTGCTAGTGGTCCTGATGGTGGGCTCTGCTCTGCACTGAGCTAACTGGTCCTGGGCGAGCTATGGGAACTCAGCACTGGGTTTTTCTTCCAAATGCCCCCAAATGCTCTAAAGCAACCTGGTCTAGTGCAAAGTGTCCCTGGCCATGACAAGAGTGTTGGAACGATGTGATTTTTAAGGTCCCTTCCAACGCAAACTATTCTATGATTCTCTGAAAGTGCAGATACTGTGGCCTTGAACAGCAGACGTGCTGGGGAAGGGAGCAGGTGCATTGTGGCCTCAGGTCAATTCAGTGACTGATCTCATTTCTAGTCTAGATGTTGGATGATAATGCATAGGGCTTCTTGTCTTTTCCTAGGACTCTGTTTGTGGCTTCCAGGGAAGGACAGTGGCCCCCTCTCTTCTCCATGATCCACATTCGAAGGCATACACCCCTTCCTGCTGTCATGTTAATGGTGAGGAGATCCAGCTGTGTGAACATGCTCTGTTCTTGCAGACTTGGCTTTCTTGCAAAAACTGGACAAGCTGAGAAGTTTTAAAGGTTGTTGAAACACTAAGTCAGCCTCTGAAAAATAAAGAAGCTGGGATACAGGAAATGGCTGCGAAGTATTATGCCCTTTTGAGCCAGCAGTGGTATCCAAATGCACTACCTTGAAGTCCCTGCCTTATAACCTTGGATACCTTTTTTAAAAGCGCTGTCCCTACCATTTGCCACAGTTGCTGCTTGATATTGTCCTATGAAAATGTCAATAGGCTTTGGATATTTGGAAAATGAAAATTCCCAGGTGTGGTGGAAATGCAGGGAATGAGCATTTGCAGAGATGGCCTCAGTTTTGGTTTGGGGCTTTTTTTATGGCAATGGTCCAGCTCCATCGTAACTGTGCTGCAGTGCCTCTTGCAGCTTGGCTGACCAGCTGAAAACCTAGCAAGTGTCTTTGCAGGTAGCCCATGTACCAGCAGTGCAGGCTTTTGGATTACGTATGTTTAATTGCCCTGCCTTGGACATCAAACATCAAAGATGCTGCTGATCTTGAAAGGATTGCTCCTTTCTGTAGCACAACAGAAGAGTGTGTTTAGCCCTTTTGCCTTTCCTGTTTGTGACCCAGTTTGTAAAGCTCTCTGACCTCTGCAATACTGGGGCTGTGAAGTAGCTGCCTGGGGTTGCACGGGCGCTGGAGGAGGTGACCCATATTACCCTGTCTAGTCTGAGGACCATAGTAAGGCTTTAATGACTGTATTTTATCTTCACAATGCTCAGTTCCCTTTGGTCACTGCCATGGTGTGCATTGGAGACATCTACCACCTACTGAACTTCTTTAGCTTCTCCCGATGGCTCTTCATAGGATTAGCCACCCTTGGGCTCATTGTCCATCGCCACCGTCACCCGGAGCTGCACAGCCCGTTCAAGGTAATGCAGATGGCAGGCAGGAATGTGCAGGCTTGTTAATTCTCTCCTTTATTTGCAAATAATTAGAGCATTACATGGCCATAGTTGCCTTTAGGCTCTAAGACCCTACTAATGCTCAGTAAAGGCATGTGGGGAGTTCCTGAAATTGGTTGATAGCCATATATATTTGCACCCAAAAATCCTTTAAAACTGGTTCTACGTGGTGTCACCAGCCACATCTGTTAGAAGACCACTTTTTCCAGAGGACAAAGTTTCAGGCTGGGAACTGGGAGATGTACAGAACACAGTTCTTACACTCATCTTCTGTGGGCTACAAAGAGGAACCCTTGCCTGGATGTAATTTATATATATA
>WEIV01012167.1:34821-155600 GCA_013390005.1 Calyptomena viridis
TAGGTAAGTCTCAGCTCTAGTTGAGAACTGAGAGGGTGTCAGGGTTGGGGAGAAAAGAGTGACCAGAAGGCTCCTGGGAGCAAACCTGACTTGAGGGGAATCATCTGCTGGTATAGAAATATTGTCTAGTATAAAGCAGTGGGCCCCTCTGGTGGCCCTTAAGCTGTAGGGGCTGGAGTTGGTGCTGGAGCAGCTTTCTGGTGCTCAGGGCACCTTTTCCACTGCTGGATAATGTGCAGAAGGCATTGGGCCAGGGCAGTGCTCGAGGCAGGCACAGTTTGTTACTCTCTCTGCTCATGCCTGCACAATGCACAGCTCCTGGGGAGGAGAGGAGACCTGGAAGGCCAATGGCACTGGGCAGCTGGTCAGTGAGAACCTTAGGGAACAGAAACACCACAACTCCCAGGGCTCCTTCCCGAGCTACGCACATCCTGCTGCAAAGTTGGAGGTATTTTTTCTTCTTGGTCTTTGAAGTAGACAGCACGTTTAGCAGAGACCTTGAAGCTTCCCAGTTTGTTGGCTGGCTGCACTTGTGTATTCCTCCAGAACCAGACTTTAAATAAGTTTTTGCTTTTTCTTTCAAACCGAGCTTCTCAGGGGAGGTTCATTAGCGAGTGGCACTGCTGACCGTTTCAGTTGCTGAGATTTTGCCCCGTGTTATTTTAGACAGAGGTTCAGAATTTGAACGGCTCCTAAATGCTGATTAAGCGAGGGAGGGAAACACTGGCCTTTTGGTCAGTCTGGTTGATTTCCGCCCCTCCTCCCTAGTTTTGTAACCCTCGAAACCCGCGGCCCAGCTCTCTGCAAGGGGAAGGGCTGCGCGCAGGTGGCGCGGGAACGTGCTGCGCTCTAGCGGCCGGACACGGGCCTGGCCCCGGGGAGAGCAAAACACGACACACCTGACTGTGCTGTTACTTATTCTCCCTGTGGCATTTTGAGCTAAAAATGGTGAGAAAACGCCGCTAAAGAGGAGGGAGAAGTCCTCTCACACACCTCTCAAGCAGATGTGCAGCATGAGCGTGTGCACATAGGCAAAGCTGGCAGGGGATGTTCCGGCTGGAAAGACAGCAGGAGCACAAAACTTTGACGGCTGGAAGGCTGCCATGTCTAGAGCAACTGATCTCTTTCAACTTGGCATGGTGGGCATCCAGAATAGGATCTTGCCGGAAGAGACTCACCCTAGATGAGACCAGCAGCTCCTCCATTCCACCGGCTATGGCGAGGAGTTACTTGGCTGAGTTTGGATCCAGAGATGGAGGGAGTGTTTCGCAGTTGTATTATTTGTTGCAGTCTTCTGATTTACTCCATAAATAACCCAGATGAATTGGCTCATCCAACAGGGTATGGCTGACATTCTGAGTGCTGCTTTGATCTTTCATCAGGGTGTCACTGAAATTCATGTTCTTAGTGAAGGTACTATAGAGAGAGGGAGTCTGATTTATCCTATTTTAGTCACTATAATTCCCTGCAAGCTGGAGGCAGGTCAAAAAGAGTCATGAGTTTTATAACTAAAGAACAGTTGCATTCAAAATGTCACTTCTATTCTTGGCTTCTGATTTTCCACCAGCAGTTGCCTTAGGTGGCAAGTAGGTATGTGTGCATGCACAGGAGCAGGGCATTCAGAGAGCAGTGGGGTATAGGTGAATTCTTGCTTGGTTTCCAGTTGCAAATGAGGTTTATATTTTGATGCACATGAATATAGGAGGCATGCACAGCACAGGGCACACTGGGCTCTGAAGCTGATACAATTGTTCTCCATCTGACTGTAGAGAAGCACTGTGCAGGACAGATTCATGATTCTTCTCTTTAAATGGAGAAGTGAGTACAGTGTGTGCTGGCACATATGGTGGCTGATTTGCTACAGCCATCAGTTTTGCCTGACAGTCTTCTCTGTTCTTTTCCACAGGTTCCCCTGTTTGTTCCTATCTCTTTTACCCTCATCTGCCTCTTTACAGTGGCAATGTCTTTCTACTCAGACCCTGTGAGCATTAGCATTGGGTGCACCACGGTTTTAAGTGGTTTTCCAGTCTACTACCTCATAATTCATAGGCAGATGTCGGACCGTTGCCGCCACATGTTTTGTAAGTATGCATTTGAATTTCAGTATTGTGGACCTAAACACACTCAGGGGTGTGGATGCCAGTTTGTTTCCAGGGCTCATCTCTAATGCAAATTGCTCCATGACCAATAGATCTCATGAAACCTAAAGCAGGACCCCTGGCATCTCTTTGACGGCCTTCCCAAGGCACAGCCTCCACAGCCAAATTTGTTTTAACAAAGACAGGGCTGAGGTCTGCCAACAGGGGGAACAGAGAGAGTTGCTTTTGCATCCCAGCTTTGGTTTGTACTAAACTTTATCATATCTTTGATATCATTATCTCTGGGTCAAATTTATCTGAGACTGAGCAACAAGATGGAGAGACCAACAGGCAGACACTGTAACCCTTGTTGTTAACAAACATAATTGATGAAAGGCTGGGGAAAGGACTGATAGGAGAAGACAGTGCTGCCTGAGGTCTGTCTGCTTAGTGAAGAGGCCAGGATGGTTAGGGCACAGATGTGGCCACGTAAATGAAATACATCTCCACTCCATGCAGTGTGTAGTTCTGATTTCCTTTGCGTATAGCTCTGATTTGCAGCCATATCTCAGGATTTCCTCTGGACTAAGCTTCCTTCCTTTTTTTCCTACCCTTTCAGATTATCTTACACACAAACTACAGTTACTGCTGGAAGTTGTCCAACAAGAAATCAAGACTTACTGAGAAAACCATCAGAGGTCACGGGAGATGATAAAATCTACTTACTATGTTTCTACACCTTTGATCCTTCCAAAAGCAGGCCGTGCTTTTATGCTTTTAGTCACTGCAAATGAGGGTGAACCTCAGCCAAAATTTTGCTGCAAGTGTTCCTAAGCTTGCCAGTTGGGGTTGGGATTGGGATGCACGTGACACATCTGCTTCTGCCCTTTTCTTTTTTTCAGAAGAGCAGACTAGCTCTCTGAAATGAGCTTGCTTTGCCTACAGAGTGTCTTTGAAACTAAGATCCTAAATTTGCAGCCTTGCCCAGTCCTGAGTAAAATTGTGTGTATGTGTGTCTGTCTGTGTATAGACATACAATATTTTATTTTCCTAACTTGGCAAATAGAGGAAAGGAGCATGTTGCAGAACTGAGAATCCAATACATGGAAGCCAAATGCAAGTTTGAGACTGAAGCGCTGTAGTAGCCATACTGTGGACAAGCATTATGAAGAGAAAAGAGTGGGGAGAGTAAATTAGAGATAAGGCAGATGAACTGAAAAGGAGGAGGCATGGGGATAAAATTTTATTCATGAGAAAGTAGAGATTCAGTTTAATAAGAAGGTATTTTAAAACCATTTGAAATTTAAATATTAACAAAGTAAGGCCAGAATATTTTGCTTTGATTATTCTATAAGCAGAATATGGTTTTTTAGCTTTGAAATAATCTTTCAACTTTGAATTTTATTCTTCTGAAACAACATTTTAAAATGTACAAACGTGTTGAACAAAATCAGCTAAATAACAACTGGAATATAACAGAATAGATCCTGATCCTTCCCTCAACTCCCCAGCCCCACTATTCACCAGTGAAGTTGAAAATTCCAGATTTTACAGAATTACAAAATTAACTAGGCTGGAAAAGACCTCTGAGATCATCAAGTCCAACCTATGACCTAACACCATCTCACCAACTAAACCATGGCACTAAGTGCCACATCCAGTTTTTTTTCAAAAACTTCCAGGAATGGCAACTCCACCACCTCCCTGGGCAGCCCATTCCAATGGCCAATCACTCTTGCTGTGAAGAATTTTTTGCTAACATCAAGCCTAAACTTCCCCTGGCACAGCTTGAGATGTGTCCTCTCGTTCTGTCACTGGTTGCCTGGGAGAAGAGATCGACCCCCATCTGGCTACAACCTCCTTTCAGGGAGTTGTAGAGAGTGTTTGGCCCAACTGCAGTGAAATACAATTTCTCCTTTACTTACATGAGACCACTGATGAGACCTGAGCACATTCCTGAATCAGTGCGTCTTTTGGTGCAAAAAGAAATTAACAACTTCATATCAGAGATTTAACTTTAAATCTGTGGGCAAATGACTTGCTGATTCAATATGTAAATGCTCATTTCAACTTATGGCACAAGAAAGGTTTCCATTACTGGTTTACATTATTAATGTGACAACGTTATGTCCAGATAAAACAGCAATTAGCTACTTCCAATCACATAATTGTTAATCTTTTCCTAAAAGGTGGGAAGTAACATGCTGAGACTCCTCTAATGACTGCTGGAGAAAGAAAGAGCAGAACATGCAGCATTTTTAATCTTTTGTATCAAGCGTTTATGTATTTAGAATAAAAACAAAGTACCATTTACAAATCAAATGTAATCTACTGAAACTTGTAAAATTTTGGAACTAAGTAAGTTAGGTTTGGTTTTTTTCAAAGCAACTGAGAGTTATTATTCTCATTATGACTGCTTCCTGTTCCTGTGCTGAATTAAGCTGGGACAGCAGCAGTGTGGTTGAAGGGCTTGTTTCCCCCCACCCCCCAATTTAATTTACAAGCTGCTGGACATTATCCAACAGGAAATCCAGTCGTACTGAGAAAACCATCAAAACTTACAGGAGAAGGTACTGGCTTTAAATGATAGTATGGTCTCAAATGAGATCTGGAAATGTTCCCAGGAACCCGGACAAGAGTTGGTCCCTCCTTATGCCAGGCTTTGCTGAAACTGAACCCCTTGGCCCGCCCTTCCACAGCCAGGACCCAGTGTGGGTGATGGGGAAATCAACCTGCAGAAGACCTTTCAGAATCAGGTGAGCCCCATCACCCCAACATTTCCTGAGTCCCCCTGCTTAGGTGGTGGTTCCATACCTTGAGATAGAAGCATGAGGTGCTCTCACAGTGAGACCCCTGTGAGCACAGTGTGCCCACATTGTAGCATTGGTAATCCCACATCAAACCCTGGAGCAGTCTGAAATTGCAACAGAGCTGCTTTGTGTCTGCAGACAATCGCAGAGAAAGGGTAAAATGTCCCTTCTTTGTCTGTTTCCTCTGAGGAGAAAAAGTGAACAAGAGTTGAAATTCCTGAGGGGAAAACAGGTAACTTTACCTGGTGTACCATGGTTTCTTTATACAGGATAAATCATTTGACATATGTGGGGAAACTACACTTGGGTGCCTCTGCTGACTGTGCAGGAATATGATCTTGCAGGGCTATAAATAGGATGTCTGCTCCAAGACCTGTCAGATACTGGAAATACAGACAGATATAGTACCACTGACAGTGAGAAATCAGAGGTTCAACATCTCCACGGATGACATTGCAATTAAAAGGGATAAAAATAAAATTAAAAAAAAATACGTTCAGAAGGTATCAGTTTACAGTGAGCTCAAGTTTCCAGTTTGTGAAGAGTTGTTTGCTTTTAGAGAGGATGGTATGCTGCTCCCAGCAAAGCTATGTAAACATTTTCTACTAAGCCAGAATGTTCTTCCTAGAGCTGACATCTCATGCATACTGAAGGTCTTAACTTCAGTTCAGAAGAGTATTTTACTAGAGAATTCACATAGACAAAAATGAAACTCTGGGACCTGATCCTATAAATCTCATTGGCCAAATGGAAGCATAAAAGTTATGCTACTGTGGAGATGAAAGCCAGATACTACATAGCAGGTGAAAAGCCAGACAAGAGAGGCCAGATGCAGAAGAAATTTCAACTTCATAATCACAATTGTAGTGTTTGTTTTTGTTTGTTGGTTTGGTTTTGGTTTGTTTTTATTTTTTTTAATACTATGTCTATAAAATGCACTCAGAGTGCATTCTCTTTTTGGAAGCTCAAACCGAGATTTGTTCCAGCCACTACTGATCTGGTGTGACTGGATCATCAGGAAATAAAAATGTTCTGGATAATTCGACTGAATGCAATTTGTGTAACAACAACAACAAAAATTAAAGTAATGTTTGGATCTGAACAAGTTTGCATAGTCAAGACTACTTGGCCTGTTGTTAAGCTTTATGCTTCAGAGCTCTGCTGGGAAACACTGTCAGCTTTTTAGACTGAAAGGCTGGAGGTCAGACTGGAAAGCTTCTAAACCTCCTCTGGTTTCTGTGGGGAAGAGCAAAGTGGAGGATCAGACTTCAAGGTACAGGAATGCAAACACTGGGGACTGTGCAGAGTCCAGAGGGCTGAGCCTGCCTCGCAGGGCTCCTTGCTTGGCACTCGGTGGTTTGTGTGGCTCCGTGCGGTGCTGAATTCTGCAAACCCTCCAAGCTGTGCAACAACCAACCCGGGGAGAGTGTGTTGAGCCCACTTTCTGCATTGAGATTTGGGGTTCGCTTGGCAAGGCAACATCAGCTTTTGGCTTTCAAAGAATGATGTTCTGCAGAAGCTACTGCTTGCAGAAAGGAGAAGGTCCTGAATATCCCCAGCCACTATAAGCCCTGGAAGGAATCACCTTAAGGTAAGTGCTGGTGTGAGATGATGGGAACCAAGCAGCATAAACTATGCAGGTTCATAGGGATGCTGATTTTGCACATGTATCTGCCAAAAACACTGGCTGTGCCTGGCAGATGCGCATGTGCATGTTGCAATAACCAGAAGGAAATGTTAGCTCGGTTTCCTAAGAGTCTGTGGCTGAGAGGCATCAACAGAGACGGCGAGGTACAGGTGTGCTGTTGGCAGTTCACAAGGAGTGCTCACAGGCCAGTTGCATTTTATTTTCTAAGGTCTTACTGCACCTGGGGCACCTTTCCCATGCAGAGCAAGGGTTCAGCAGGCTCATCCAACCTGTTTGGCACAAACAAGGCCGATGCCCCCAGCTCCCGACGGCAGGCCTGTGCCAAAGAGGTGTCGCACGCCTGGCTCTGACAGCATTCCCAGGGTGCCCCTGAGCAGGGAGGGTCGGAGACACTGAAAGTTGGGGATTTCATGGCTTGCCTTTAAGGTCCGCTGGAAGGATGCCCGCTTCCAGTTAGTCATAAGTCGTGTTTATATTTTCATTAATTTGTCTTTTCGTCTTGTGTAAGAGAAAAGGTAGTGTGAGGTTGCTTTTTATGTATAAAATTTCCCCTCTATCAAGTTATTCCTGTGGAGATATAAAAAGCAAATTTACAGTTGCCCAAGACCTGACAGCGAAATCTTCAGCAAAAGGTGAAGGACACTACCTGTATTGCCAGCAAAATATTTGTCTGCTTTTCAAGTGTTTCACCTCTGTTGATTTCTAATTGGGGTTAGGTGGTGAGTGGAAAATCCCTGCAAGGAGCAGGAAGTGGAAAATGAAAGTAAGAGACCATTGGACATTTTTGAAAGCTCATGTGATTGGGGCAGACTGGGAGCCCTGGGTCTTGGCAGGGGAGCCGGCAGGGGTTAGCATCTATTCATGGAGTGGGGATAGAGGGAGAGAGGCAGCAGTGGATTAAAGCTGCTTGGAAACATCATCCCACCCCACGTGCCTGCTTTCCTCTCCATTTCCCTCCGATCCCATGTTTCAAATCCATAAACTTCAGATACTTCAGCCAGTGCCAGCGGCAGCAGCATGGTGCTGTGCAGAGAGGAGAAAAGGGACAGCTATGTGCAAAAAAATCTGGTAATGCTGGATATGTTGAATCTCCAGCAATGGGATCGATGTCCCCGCAATGGGAGGGAAGATGAATTGGAGCATTTTTCTAGGAACAGGCCTGGCTGATGTTACTGCGTACAAAGAGCCGTGGTCTGAAGGCGGTGCTGGAAAAAGCTGCGTCTGCAAAGGAGACTCGTGTCTTTCCCCGCTGTTCTCGCAGTCCAGGAGCTGCCAAGCCTTTGTTGTGCGGACCTTTGCACTGGGAGGGAGCTCCTCCTACAACCATTTCCTCATTAGCCTGCTCTGAATACCCATGATCCCTGCCAAAGACCGAAGGACGTCGGAGCCTGATACATGATCATTTCCAGTTTCTGTTTCCATATCGTGTTCGAATCCTTTAGGCAGCTCAGAGAAGCTCTGTCACAGACCCTTACAAGCTCCACAGCTGGCAGGTGGGCAGCTCTTAGCTTTGGGTATGTGATCCACGATAATGTTGTAGGGACAGCAAAGTGGTGGGATGCATAAAAAAAGTGTTGTCGGGATCCAAAACTGGGAAATTGAATGGAGGCTGAAGCACAGCAGCAAGCAAACTAAAATCCTCTGAACTGGAATTATTGGTGGCTACCGCTTTCAGCTTCTTCTTTTTGTAGGTGCTGTGTCCCTACAATAGAGTGCAGAGCAGAGACTTTGCTGGTAAGTAATGATATCTCCCCCTCCAAGGAATTTGCCCCTGGATGGCTGTCACCAGCTGCTTTAACACTCGCCATCCTCGACAGGAAGGAGAAAATAAAGTGGAAAAGTTCATGAGTTGAGATAAAGACAAGACCATCGCTGGGCAAGACAGACTTGACTTGGGGAAAGTTAATTTATTGCTGATTAAAATAGATTTGGATGGTGAGCAAAAAAAAAATAGTTAGAACATCTTTTCCCTTCCTCCGCTTCTCAGGTTCAGTTTCACTCCTTCATTCCTGACTTTTCTACCTCCCCCTGCCTGTCCTTCTCCACCCCACCCAAAACAACTGAGCAAGGAAGGGGAATGGGTGTTGTCCTCAGTCCATAAGAGTTGCCCTCTGCCTCTCCATCATCCTCAGAAATTTCATGGGCTGCAGTCCTTCAGGATAAACCTGGTCTAGCAACGGTACCTCCCCATGGACTGCAGCTTTTTTCAGGGCCTGTCCACATGCTGCAGCATGGGGTTATCTGTTCCACCATAGGTTGCAGGGGAACAGCCTGTCGCTGTCTGCTCTATGGGCTGCAAGGGAATCTCTGCTCCAGAACCTGGAGCATGTCCTCCCCTTCTTCACTGGCCTGAGAATCTGCAGGGCTATTTCTCTCACATTTTTCCTTACTTTTCACTGCTCAGGAGCTTTCTCAGAGGAGACGCCACCTTGTTTGAATGAGCTCTGCTGTGTCCTGCAGTGGGTCTGTTGAGCCATCTCTGTCTGGCATGGGACATCCCAGGGGCTCTGCTCACAGAGGCCACCCCTCAGTCCCCCACTGCCACCACCTGGGCACCTGCACTTGGTACATTACCTGTGAGCAGCAGCTTTGTTTTCCTGAACATTAAATGAGGGATGATGCTCTCAGTGCCTTCTGAAAGCACTCTGACTTCTGCAGCTGATCCCGCGCTGCTCAGAAGCCAAATCTTATTCCTGTTAGCCAGGTGGCATCACAGGCCTTCATGTAACAAGCTGAGTTTATTTTGTCAAGTGTATTTTCTTACAATGTGTATTTTAGAGAAAAACAATGGCACAGGTCCAAGCCAGAGGGGTCAGGCTTGTTTCTGTGGTGCTTACCATGCCTCTTAAGTGCATAAACAGCAGTTCCTTGGTTCTGGGGCAAACCTACGCTTCCCAGTTGGAGCAGGTCTCCTTTTTTGAGAAGTGATAATATTTCTGATCAGACCAGGGATACTGAATAACTTGACAGCTTTGGAAAAGACCCCTACTTCAATCTGGGTTTGTCTTCTGATGTAGGACAAAGCAAGCAGCCAAGTGCCAGTCAGCTCTTCTGTGCCGTGTTGTCTCCAGATTCACCCGTCTCCTCCAGAAATGGAGAACACCTGGTATTGGCTCGATGATTCTGGGCAGTGGATTGAGTATGGGAAAGAGGTAAGATCCATCTGCCGTTGATGCCAAAAGCTTTTGTTAAGCCATCTTTGGAGACTTATTTAGGGCACGTTGTTCTGCATCTGGTGTGTTCTACACGCACTGCTGGGTGCCCTTGCAGTGCTGCTCCGATGCCCATGTGGAATTGTCTTATTAGTTGTCCCTCAAAGCAGGACTGCAACTCTATGAAAGCTTTCAAAGGACTGGCTTTGAAAGCATGTGCATTTTCCCGAGCTGACAGACATCTTTTGGCTGAAGCTGGCCACACAGGCTGAAGGCTGCTTTGTTGCCATTGTTACAAGCAGCTGTTCTCGATGGGGTTTCCCTCTGTCGCTGAAGAACAAAATGCTTGAAGCATTTGAGATTTACTTCATAACAGCATCCCGTGATAGGGGCCTGTGGAAACACTGGTATTTCCTCATGGTGGCACCTAAACCAAAGGATGGTTTCTAACAGGTATAATTTCCTTGTTCTTTCTACAGCATCCAGATCACTGCTCCGCCAGTGTAACATCTGCATTTCTGGAGAATGAGTATCTAGCTAACAAGGAAGCTGTTATTTTCTCAGCTGGTTTTCAGCAGTATGAGCTAAACTTTGCAGGTGAAGTATCTCCGTGTTTTAAGTCTGTTACACAGAGCAGCTGGCTTGAAGGTATCCTCCTCCACACAGAGCTTTCTGCATACCTTTGAACAGGTCTCCTGCAAATTTTCTCCAAGTAGAACTTGAGCAGTACGTTTCCCTGCAGTTTTGAGATGTCCTGCTTGAGCTTCTGCACTTGAGTATCTGTAGTCAAAAAAGCATCTCTGACAATATTGTATATTCAGAAGAAGTGTTGAGAGTAAACGCTTCATGACACCTGGCTTATGCATTTGGATTTATACAACTAAAGAGGAGGAATGAGATACCAGAAAAAAGAAAAACAGCCACTGAAAAGTCAGATGGTGAAGAAGTGAGACCATGGTGGGCATCTTGCAAGCTAATTATGGGGAGGGAAAGCACAGGGTGCAGCAAATGAAAATTTAGGGCTGGTTGCACAGAATGAGAAATAGGAAAATGAGCAATACTTTTCTGTTTCTAATTTCTTTACCCGTCTTAAAACTCCTGTTAGCTTTCCAAACTTTAAATCTGTTTCCTGGCATGATTTAAGAGTGATGTTTAAAGGAGGAAACAATGGGTAATTAGCCTTGTTACGCAGCATGCACTCTGTGATATTGCTACAGGGCCAAGAAGAGAGGGCAGACTTTCCTCTTAGCACCACATAACAACCCCACACTGTCAGGGAAGCCAGGTTTATGGCCCCCATTGCATTGAAAACTCCTCCCTTCAGCAGGTCTGCCATCAGACCCGGTTTTTCTCTGGCTGGCAGCCTGGACACAAATACATATGCAGGTGCAGTTGGTGTTTGGTTGCCTTTGAGTTTCACAGCCTGTGCTAGGGGATGGTTGACCTTGCTGATCTCCAAGTAGGAGCAGTGCAAGTGGGAATAGTTACAAAGTTTGGACTGGGGTGAGTGGGATAGAGCACCACAATGCAATATTTTGCTCTACCTCCTTGTTTATTTTTATTTGACGTGTAAGAGTGTGTCCCTGGACAATGAATTATGTAATTATTGAGTTATTGTGTTTTTCTTTGAAGACATGGTCCAAACAAATTTGGTATTTAGAACACAAAGAAGTGTTATTCGACTGCCAAAAGGTCTGTTACCTGAAGGTGGACAAGACAGAAGGTAATACACATTCATTATTTAACAATGTGTCTAGAGGACAGCACCTTTCTGATTAAGAAGTTCCTCCTACCTGTCTAAAACACAATTTTCAATTTCTTAAATTCATTTTTAGTTAGCTTTTGCTGATTGGTTTAACAACAAATTTTGTGGTGACAGTATTTGTAAATTATGCAATGCTTCCTTGAAGCACTCTGGAGGGATGTTTGGTGGCAGTGTCTGGCAGCTGTGAGAGACCACGAGAGTAGATTTGTTTTCTCTGCGAGAGACAAGGCCACATAGGGCTGACACAACTGTGCCAGGAATTTTTATTCCTTGATTTATGCCCAAACAGTAATAAATAAACTGTGCAGAGATTTGGAGTGAGGGACTGCCAATCTTAAGAGCTGTGGAGCATGTGGATGCCATCTCCTGGAAAGCCGAGGATAAATTAAAACACAGATTCAGACAAATCCCCCTAAATGAAGTGAACTAGAGGCACTTATTTGCGATGCCCTGTCTTGTGGCTTTTTTTTTAAGAAAGTTCAGCTTAACAGAATTTGAGCACATCTGCTGTAAATGTTAGTTATGCTACTGATTTATTTTAAGAAGAGCCACCTTTGCTTCAGAAATTAATCAGGAGACACAGTGCATGTGAAACTGAGAGCTCAATTTAAGGGATGGTTCAACCAAAGGTGAGTTAATTCAAAAGGAAAACTACAGATCCTGAATGGATGCTGATGCTCCTATGGCCTGGGTTAAAACCTATGTGCCAGGAGAGCAGAGGGCTGGGACTTGTCTGGCCAGTGAATCAGAGAAGAGTAGCCACATGGAGGGAGAGGGTTCATGCTCTGGTTTCCTTGAGGTTCAGGCAGCACATGTGGAGAGCTAGCTGGAGCTGTCAGATGAACTATCCAGCTAGGAATGTGTTACTTCTCATTTGATAGTGTCCTAGCAGTGTCTTAAGCTGCCAAGAGATACATTAATGCCACTAGGATGTGTGTGGAAATCTAAACTGAGAAAGGCATAATGGTTATGAGAAAAATAAAAGAGAAATAAAAATCTAGGGGTACCCGAAGGCTGCTGTAGAGCCCATGGTTGGATTCTTCAGAAGGGGGATTTGGTTAGAAGTGTCATCAGCTGACTTGCTCCTTTTTCTTTTCTGTAGCCAAAACATGACTCTATCACAGTCTATCTATCCTCCACAATGGGACCGATCTGCACTACCTGATATTGGGTTCAAGGTGGGTCTTTCCAGCACGCCAGTGATGGGGTGAACTGTGTCCTGTACTGATTTTTCTGAGAACATGTCTCAAGGCAGTTAGGAAGTTCCCAGCTTTTAAGTGTGTTACATAAAATAAGTGACTATGACATGAAACATGACTGACAGTTTCACATTCAGGATAGATGTGTGTTTCCAGGGAAGCTCTCTGAGAACCCCTATGATACCACATAGGATAAGGAAGGCCCTTTTGGCCATTACTGGTCTGACCTGTCCTGTGCACTCTTCCAAGGCACTTGATCCCCTGATAAAGCGGATGGATTGTATCTTAAGGGGGTATTGTAGTATTTCCTCAGTTGATCTGAGGCAAAGTATTAATTGCTGTGGTCAAAGTACAGTTTAGCCCTGCAGGGAAGGAGCTAGGGTGTCAGACTAGGGTGAAACTTTTCACTCTCCCCCAGCCTGAATACTGCTGTGCATTTCAACTTTAAGTTACTCTGAACTAAAGATAATCTAGATGAGGAGATGTGTCCACCAAAGGAAGCTTGCCTGGGATTGCACTGATATCCCTCACTCAGTGCCTCTGCCTCCACATGGGGAATGAGAGTGAAGGTGGGGAGAGGATGATTAACAGGAAAAACAGAAGGCGCTTGTAATTTCTTATGGTAAGGCTTTTCAGCAGATGTGAGGAGGTTCATGAGTCCTTTGGAAGGACTGGGAGTTGTTACTGTCAGTAATACCTTATTTTTGGTGTTTTTAAAATTTTCAGTTGATACAGCTCAGCTGTGATTGCCATGAATATGGAAAAATCAAGAAACTGTTTGAAAAGACTATGAAAGATTACTGCATCAACAAACTTCACAGGATCCAGAACCCAACACTTTGGGACCTTTTTCAGTGGTTTGTATCTATTTTATTTCATTATCCTTATGGTATCGGAAGACCAGTGTTTCCTGATCTATTGTCCTCCACAGTCTACATTAGGAGTTGCCAAATCCAGCAGCCCAGGAGAAGTGATGCTGCCTGTGTGCCTGGGTCTGGCTGGTAGTGAGGTTCAGCACATGTTACCAGTAGGTGCACAGTCATACACGGAAAACATGAATCCACACACAGAAACCAACACAGCACAGCACTCATGCAATCATAAACAGCACCAACAGGCTCATTGCATTCCCTTCCTCTGGCTGAATGAAAATGAATGTCAAAATGAATGGTGGAATGAAAGCATGTCACTGGAACACATGTCTGTGGATGAGTCCCTCCAGGAGCTGATCTTAAACACTCAGCCTACCCATGTGCTGGCCCCTGAGTCCTCTTGTCACCACTTATGTTCTACATAGACACAGACACATGCAGATGGGTCTCTGTAGACTTCATGGTGTCTTCAGCAGTTGGCCTGGACCTCCTGGTCTCTCTCATAAGTAGGCTGAGACCTTCCAGTCTCTCCAGCATCTGGCCTAGACTTATGACTGGTTCAAAACCAGGCCAGCTCCCTTCCTTACATTGGCTATTGGTCACACACTGGCACACACTTGCTGCAGTTGCTGAGGCTGTGGACATCTGGCTCCTGTGACCCAAGGTCCTACTCCAGTTGCTGCACCCAGACCCCCATACATGTACATGCACACAGACTGGAGGCTCCACCACCAAGGTAAGAGTTAGAAATTGGAGGTAGAAATTAATGAGACAATAGGGCAGACTGTAATGATCAGACACTAGATGTGGCCAGACAAACCTACTAAGTAGGCAGTGGCATGTTGTTGTACAACCAACCCTTTTTTACCCTCTTATCCATCTATTTTCCTGTTTATCCTTCTCAGACCATCCTGATCTTGCCCTTCTCCCACCTGTATTTCCTGTTAAACATCCCTTTGTAAGTCCTGTGCAATCCCCAAATGTTCTTTCACTTTGTCTCATAACAAGTCACATACTCTTGTGGGCAGTACTCTCTTTATTTATGAGCTGCTCTGGACCCTTTCCATTGCTCACAGTGCCAGGTGTCCGTCTGATCCCTGGGGCTGAGGCTCCCCTGGGGTAGCCCTGGAAGGGGAATTGGACTCCTTTCTCTGTGACTGGCTTATTGGGGTTGCCTCTGTGTTCTTTTGTGAAATAAACTTTCGTGGAATGAACTTTTTATCACATAACCTAATAGGGTGTGTGTGTGATTCTTGCTAATGTTTTCAAAAAGTAAGTTCTTTTATCATAACTGAGCTCTGGTATTTCAAGTTTATTCTTTTGGTTTTAGTTTCTTCCACATAGGGTTTAAAGAAAAGGGGGGGACTTTTTTGTGATAAAAATGGGGTAGAGATTATATAATCTTCACTGTGACTTCATACAGCTCAGTTTTATAATCATATTTATGCATTCAGGATTTATATAATGTGGGAACTGACCAATTTCCAGTCAAGAGATGTTTGTCTCTTTACTCTCTCATGTGGTATGAAGTTGTGGGTGACACAATCCATAGCGATGCTGAGAACTTTTTGTTTTGCTGGCAGGGGCCAACTGTGCAGCAGGGTACCAACAGAAGTGCAAAGCAGGCAGTAACCCCACTGAGAATGGTTTATGTCACTGTTCCTCCATGACCCAAAAGCAGGAGGACTTGAGTTGGGAAGTTGTCCTCATTTGAACCATGATAACAAGTGGGGGTTTTTTGTTTGTTTGTTGGTTGAGCTTTTTTTGTTTGTTTTTTTTTTTTTTTTTTTTTTTTTTTTTTTTTTTTTTGTCTCTAGGCAAAAAGCAAAGATGAAGAAGCTCAATAAATTGAAAAGTGTGGATGAGCGGCTCCTGTTCCATGGCACAAATCCATCCCATGTGTCTGCTATCTGTGAGCAGAACTTTGACTGGAGACTCTGTGGGACCCATGGGACAATGTATGGAAAAGGTACAAGTGCAGACATGTGGGTGTAGGGGCTGTAGCAGCATGGGCTGCAGACCCCAGCCAGGCTGGTATGTGGATGTGATGTGACTGTCCCTGACCCCTGCACTCCTGCCATTAGGGCACTTTTCCCTGCTTGCATCTGGATTGCTGCAGGCAGAATCCACAGCAGTCCCATTCTAGGAGGGACTCTTTGCCTCAGGTACCTGCTGTTCAGCAAAGCTGTTGTACAGGTGGGACTGGGAGGTCGATGGCAGAGTTTGGTAGATGACTAGAGTTTATTAATCTTCAAAATAAACCAGTGTGTGTTGCCATCCTGGCAAGAATGCATGTAGGGCTACCTGGAGTTGTTGAATCTCTGGCTGCCAAAGTGCTGATAGATGTTTGTTCCTCAGCTGATGTATTGTCTTACCTGTGGCTTTTTCTGGTCCCTAGGAAGCTACTTTGCCAGAGATGCCAGCTATTCTCATGAGTACTGTTCCTCTCGCAGTGGTTGCTACAGCATGTTTGTAGCTCAAGTTCTTGTTGGAGACTTTGTTCAGGGAAACTCTGAGTACTGTCGCCCTCCACCTAGAGCCAGCAATTCAAACAGACTTTACGACAGCTGTGTGGATAACCCGACAGACCCTTCCATCTTTGTCATCTTTGAGAAGCAACAAATTTACCCTGCCTATATCTTGGAGTACAGCGTCAAAAGCTATTGTGTGGTCCTGTAATGAATGGTGGAATCTCCCTTGAATTCACACTGAATAAATTACTCTTTAGTAATTTTTTTTAATCTTTGTTCAATTTTAGTAGTAGCTTTAGAACACTTTGTAATGCGGTGAACAAATACCAATCCCCTGATGGTTTTGGGGGCATAGTTTTTTGGTAGGGGCTATTTTTTGCCAGCAGAAAGTCTTGCATACCCTGATGCAGTGACATCTATTGCTGCTGAAAGCAGCACCACTGAGTGTATAATTAAGAGGTGTGATCACTTAGAGTTAATTCCTGCCTGTGATGGTGCTGCTGTGCCAAAGGGAAACTGGGCAAGGAATGTGGAAGAAAGAAAAGTGAAAGTACCTATGTCATGGTGCACAAGAGAGGAATGACCTTTCCAGTAAGTGACAGGAAGCTCCTGCATCCTGGAGGCTTTGCAATTAATGCTGGCAAAGAACTTTGCTTTGTTTCCTGGTTGCGTTGCTGACATCTCACCTTGTTCTGCTATGTCAAGTCTGACTGTCTCTGTGACACCCTCTCCTTCCTCTGTCCCCACTGGGTTTAGGTCAAAAAGAGCAGGGATATTGCAGCTGCTGAAGTTAAATCCCCACCATGCCAAGACACCAACAGTGAGGAAGTCTGTGGTGAGCTGTGTAATGGCACACAGCAGCATCCCACCAGGGCTGCAGAGCCACTGCCTGCAGCAGTGCAGAGAGATAAAGTGACTTTGTGAGGGTGGTCACTGGCATGGCCACCTCCTTCCCACCCTACAGGCTGAAGCTGGTGATGGCTGTTTTGTAGTGCCCTGCTGCTTCCTGGCACTTCTGTCTGAGAAGTGTCCCAGTGGTTTTGTGCTCCAACTTGGATGGATGAGGGGAAAGCTTGGATGATGGTCATAGCACTTGAAACATGGTGGATGGTGGGATAATGTTTGGGATGACTGATGGCATGGAAACAAAAATTTTTGGTTTATTTTAAAACAGTCTTGATGTATAAACTGTCATATTTCAGCAAAGGAGTCACAAGTGGTTTAGTTGTGTGTGCTGTAGGTGGAAGGAACCAAGAAGAGGGATGTGTGTAAGATCTCATCAACTTTCCTAAAGCCTGTTATCTTCAGGCACAAACAGTGCCCTTGGAAAATGTCAGAAAGACAGCTGACTGCAGTTAGTCCCTAAGCTGCCCCAATTAATTCCCATTGCTTTTGCAGGAGCCTAAAGGTTGTTCTTTTGCAAATTAGTGATCTAATATTGTCAAACACAGGCGAGCAGAGAACTTTTCATGCAGTCAGGAAGTAAAAATGAAAGTCACTTAAATGGACTTTTGCCTGAATGTGTGGTATAAAAAAAAAAAAGAAAGGCAAATGGCAGCAAGTTAGCTGCCACACACCTTTCTCAATAAGGAAAGTGGTGTACTTCTGGTGAACAGTTAATTGCTCTACTGTACTATCAATACCACTGCTTTGGAAAACTGCAGTGATTTTGTAGAGTTTTTTGCCTCGGATTTGTCTGTTGTCCTACATCTGCATCCTGTGCCTTGCATAAACACAAATCTAAGCATTATTTGTACAAACAATAACAGAAAGTCTGTTTTAAGATGATAATTTTATACCTAGATGGGATTACATAGAGATCTTTGGTTTACAGACTTGCTGCCTGGCTGTGGCACGCAGTGGGTGCTGTGCATGGTCAGCCTTCACCCCACAATTACCTTCCCCTTGCTGCCACTGAGCTACAGGCTTGCAAGGATGGGAAGAGCCTGAAGAGTAACCATTTTCAGCTGTCACCTTGCCTTAGTCCTTACAACATTACATCGATTTGCTCCATGACTCCCTCAGCTTATTTGTATGTGCAGCCTTTGGACAGGACAAAGTCTGGAAGATGGAGAGTTTGGGAACAGAGTTTTGCTATTAGAGAAAATGCTCTGTGGAACGATGCCCATGTACAAATCATCTTCCCCCATTCTTCTCCTCCACGACAGAAGAAACCATCCATCATGGGAGAGAAAGTTGTTTCCAGCAAGGTGGGCTTCAGAGTATGATTGCCAGACTCCTTGGGGCAGGAGAAGGTAAGGGAGAGCCTACTGAGGAGCAGGCCAGCCACTGAAAAAGCAGGGATCATTGATCTGAGAAAGAAGAACCCAGGCAGAGAACAGAGGATGGGTGCAAACTTAGGCAGTTTGGAAGAAAATTAGATTTTGCAGTAAGTCAAAACTATTTCTGACTGCAGGGAGAATTCCTTGCAGCTTCCAGCTGCCTCCAGAATTAGGTGCTGGGTGTTACATTAAGAAGATCAGGCAGGGTCTGGTGTGAGCAGCTGTAACAGAGTGCTGTGCTGTGGGACTGCTGTGGGCTCTGCAGATGCTGGAGTACCAGAGCTGACATGGAGGCTCTCCCTGAGGAGCCCACGCTCTTTCACAGACACTCTCTGCAACTCTCTCTTCGTGTCAGTGCCCAAGGGAGCAGTCCTGCCTCCAGTGACATAGGGTTTGGATGGGGAGGAGCAGATGCAGGGCATTCACCTGCTTGAAAACTGACCTAGCCAAAACCCTCACAATACTGAAACCCAAAATACAGTGTTTAGCCTGAGCAGTTTCCAGTTCTGCTTGTGTCAACACCAGTAAAGAAGTGGGGCAGGTTGCAGTGTGAATTTTGACTGGCATAAGATGATAATAAACCTCTAGCTCAAGCAGATTTGGGAATCTAAAGCTAAAAGGCTTTGGAATATTTCAGTCAGTGAGACACTGAGAGCAAAAACTGCTAGTAAAGTGGAAAAGCAACTTAATTTGTGAATGGTGCTTCGTGGGAATTTTGTTCTGTACTACAAATTTGCTAAAACTTCTTTCCAACCTAAACCTCCTGCTACCTCTGGAGTGCCTAGGTGCCTTTGAAGTACTGAGCAGAAAGCATTCCTCAGCTACCTTTTAGATGAGAAATGCTTGCAAACCATCATCAACATACGGAATAGTTGGCAAGCACGAAGGATAGATCTATGGGCTTTTCATTCATTATTTTTTATCCCAGAAAAAATTAAATTAAGGTCTCCCTACTCTCTTGAGAAAGGGTTAAATGATTTCTGACTCGGATACATGGGACTGACAGTCTGAGTCACCGAGATGGTGATGGAAAGAGTCTGGCCTGAGGAATGCTGTGAGTAGCCAAACTGATTTCTGTGGGGTTTGCTGCTTTCCCTGCCAGCCAGACCGGCACTGGATGGGCAGGTATTAGAATGGGCTTATCCTGCAGCAGCAGACTCTCTTTGTGATCTCCTGGGGAGGCAGCCATGGGCACAAGCAGCTTTTCCAGTAATTTCTTTAGCAATTACTTTTCAGGAACCAGCAACAATTCAAAAGGATCAATTGTATTTTGTACCCATATAAATAATGTATTGCTTTTACATACTCGAATGTATACAGTCTTTATCTCTGCCTGCAAAATGTATTTCTAATTGATTTTCTTGTGGTGCTCTTAGGGCTTCACTAGTTTTAACACAGTTGGCTACATATTCATGCAACTGTTCTAGGCTTTCTATTAAATAACACCTCAGCAAGTTTTTGGCTTTGTTTTAATTTACTGGTGCCTAGTTTGACTTTTCAGCATTTGTAAGAAACCTTTTTAACAATTTTGACAGAATTTATTACAGGATGATTAAACTGCAGAAACATAATGCTTGATTGAACATGCTGAATGACATGTTATTTTCTGAAACATTTAAACTTTTAAAAACCAGCCTGAGCCCCATAACCTGGCATGACCACTATATGGGTGCCAGGTAAAGAAAACATGGATATTGTTCTTGGCAGGACATGCTCAACAATTGTATTATTTAATAAGGCTGTTTCTAGATCAAGGAATAATGATCCCAAATCACTGTGTAGCTGTGGTAATGATGGGGGCTGAGGGTTTGGGGAAGGGCAGGGGTCTTTAGGGGCCTGCAGGAATCAGATTTTTACATCTCAGGGAGCAACTTTTTCTATTTGTTCCTGTTCTTTTGCGGTCCTGTTTCTTTTGGTGAAGCCTGTTGTCCGGCACATTGGGTGCTAGGCATTATTTCCCAGAGCAACTCGAACTGTCTTTAAAGGGTTACTTTTACATATAGCTTACAAATAGGAGCAATAGGGAAGGCTGACCTGGTTCTTATCCATCTGTTCTTAATAAGCTTAGATTTTCCTTCCAGATGGTTTACAGCAATGTCAGAGGGCTCATTAATCGTTGTGCCAGTGCTCAACTTATAAATACTTGAAAGTGTCTACATGTGATATCCCCACCACTGGGGGAAGCTCTGTCTTTACCCATTCCCAGAGAAGCTTTATTTCAGTGTGTGTTCTCTGAATAATTTTTCTTTGTCTGAGTCTTCAGCCTTGGTTCTCCTTAACTGTTGTTTTGTTTTTTTTTTCCAACATGGTTTTCCCTTCACGAAGTCCAAAGGAGATGTTGGAAGTCCTGTTGGTTTCTGCATTTGCACACGCTTTCACACTTGCTTCTTGCAGGCTCTTTCTGACTGCATTTTGCAGATAGCCCCTTGCAACTTCTAGTTTGTTTTCCTTTTGAGAATTCCTGTAGATTTATGGTTTTTTTTACGGTGCTTTGCAGCATCCATCTCAAGCTGTGATCTGTTCTTCTGTCCTGAAGGCCAGCTGACCTTCATTTTGCCTCTCAGCTCAAGCAGGTTCTTCTAAGAGTCTTTTTCCATATACTTTTTCCTCTTTGATCCTCATACAATCTGACCTCATTTTAGTGATTACACAACCTCTGCCTTCACATAACTTACTTGACTGAAAGCACTCACATCTATCATAATGTCTTAAAAAAACCCCTCCCTTTTTGTTTTGTTTTATGGTGTTTTTTTGTTTGGTGGTTTGGCTTACTTGTTTTTTTTTCACTGAGCAAGTCAAATTTCTTATTAACAGAATGCCCCCTTTACCTTTCTTTAGTCAGAGATGTGATTAGTTTCACTGCATGAAACTGTAGGCTACTAACTAAGCCTAAACTTTGTGACAGCACTATCAAAAACACATTTTTCCCATCAGTGCCTCCTCCAGCTGCTGCTATTTCTGTACAGTCTGAGTAACTTCATGATGTGTCCTGCTCACCGGCTTTTCTTTTCCTTCCCAGATTGACTTTTGGATTGGTTTTCTTTTTTTCTCCCTGAACTTTTAGTTTGACTTGTTCCTGTTAACATGTGGTACCCAGGCAGTTTTCTGAGCTGAAACATAATTAATAAGACTCATAAGTAATGCAAAATCTTCATTACATAGCTGGGAAGACAATTTGCAGGACTTCTGTCTATCTAAATGCTATCAACTGACATAAAAATTAACATAATCCTCTAATGGCTGTGAATTCAAGATAATTGTGAAAATCATTGTTCACCAAGGGAAGCAGCTCTTTGCAGTGAGCAGTAGCCAGGTGATCTACTCCCACATCTGCAGAGGTTTTGTTGGGGAACCCAGGCAAATTCAGAAGTATTGACTCCTACAGGTGAAACATCAATAACAACCAAATAATACTGTTGTTATCTAACCAGGGTCAGGCATCTCCTCAGTGCATATTCCATGGGCTGGCACACTCAGAGGGCAGAAAATTTCATGCCTGGGTTTGAGCACAGGCAAAAAGAAAATCCAAACCTTTTAGGACTTGTTTTCTTCCCTGAGGATTTGGAAACCAGACAACTTTCTGGGCTCTGAAATGATGACAACAGTCCAGGAATTCCTGCAGAGTTTGGGTTTCCCTGTCAAGACTACTGTTAAGCAACCTGCCAGAAGCTGACAATCTTTTTCTTCTCCCTCCCTCTCCATGTGCTGGCCTCCCCTTGGGGCTGCCATTTATTTTGCTCTTTGCATGTCTCATGTTCTGCCTCAGTGTCTCACCAGGGTGCACGTGCATTTTGATGTATTTAGCAGCCCCTCATAATTTTACTTATATCACTCAGGACTGTGAGAGGTTGAGGTCTGAATATTGTTTATTTTCTTAACCGAATCAGAGCCATTCAAAATTGCTTTAATCTAATTTTTTTTTTTTTAATGCTGAGTGTGCATCTGTGAGGACAGTGCTCTTTTTCTTTTGGAAAAGAAGGTAGTGCCAGAAGGAAAGCAGAAGGTAGTGCTGGAAAGCTATCCCACGTGCTGATGAGAGTGGTGATGTTCTCTAATCTTACATGGAAGGGCTGAGGAGAAACATCACAGACTGCACAGATGCGTGGGACTCAAAGGATACATCACCCCATCAGTCCTCAACGATGCACACTCTGATGAGGAGGGGGCAGTGTCCAGCTTCTGGTGGGTGGTGGGGTTTGGCTGGGGTGTGCTGAGAAACTCCAAGTCATAGGCAATTACCCCTGGTTAGCAAATAAAATGCTGTTCAGCAGGTCCTTTAAGCCAAAACTTTTTTTTTTTCTCATAGATAATTCCTCTCCTTTTTCTAGTCTCCAAACCACTGTGCTGCTGCTTTGACCTCTACAAGAGCATAGAAGGTAATTCAGGCTGACCAGAAAGGCACTCTCCAGTTTCAAGCAGGTTCTTGGCAGTATGATATCAACGTCAAAGGTGAAATATCCATTTGCTTGATGTCCAATGCAGGTGGGATGTTACTGGCACTTCAGTGCAGCGGGAGAAGGCTTGCAGGCAGGGACACGAGAGGGGTGAGAAGCAATTTGTGGATTTTAAGCAGTCTGTGCTGCAGCAGCGTGGAGGGAAGGGTGGGAAGGAGGGGCTTCTCCACTGAGCAGGCAGGTGGAGGTGTTGGTGCAAGGAAGGACACAGTCCCAGCCCAAGCCTCGGGAGCGGTAAGAGGTGGGAACTGAGGGTGGATTTTGAGACCCCTGAGCATGGCTGCAGGACTCAGACTGCGCCAAGTCTCTTGTTCTTTTAGTCTGGATATCTTCAAGAAAAAAGGTCCTTCTCGAAAAGGGACAAAACCAGGTGAGGATCTGTTCTTACAGCAGTCAGACAGGTCTTCGGACGTGTGTTCAGAGTCATTGCGATTGACACTGAAAATGGAAACGGCACGGGATAGAAGGGAGAAACAGAGTACCCGAAAAGAAGGTGACCCGAACTTCCATGCGTTGCTCTCGGTGCCGGCGAAGGTATCCAGGGCGCGCTGCCAGGCAGCCCGGTCCCTATCCCTAGGTGGCGGTGCCCGCCCGGCGCCGGGAGCCCGGGAGGAGCCAGCGCAGCTCTGGACCCCTTGGGTCGGGGCACGGGAGGGGATGGTGGGAGAGGTGCGGGGGTCGCGGTGCGTGAGTGGAGCTGGGGGGAGCGGGGAGGCCCCGCACACGCCCAGCGCTGACCGTCAGCAGCTGCAGGATCTGCTGGGTCTTGTTCTTGGCGGGCGTCTGCACCACGGCCAGCTCAGTGCCCCCTCCCCAAAAAGTCACGGTTCAATGGCGGCTGCTGAGCGCCGCGTGCGGATTAGTGCAGGGTGGGACACACCGCAGGGAGCTGGAGGAGGATGTAAGGCAGGAAGCGCTGCAGAGCACACCGAAGGGCTGCAGGGCGACTGCAAATGCTTTTGGGACTGCCAGAAACTCATCTGCCTCTTTCATTGCCCGTGCTCATCGTTCTGCACTCTGTCCGTCACTGATGCCCGCCCCGCGGGCAGGATGGAAAGCTGCCGGTATCGGCAGGGTGGGCACAACCATTGGGTTGAACATGGGAAGCAGGTGAGTATCTCCCTCTCATGCCAAGCATCCCATGCCAGTCACTCCCTTCTGGCTCTTCTTACCCCGGAGTGTAGGAAAGACTGTAGCATACCAGGACAAGAGGTACATCAGAGCCCATCCCCATCACTGGATGACAGAGGTGCCCAGACAGAATTATAAGCTCAAGGCAGACTTGGAGTGATACTTTCCCAAAATGCTCTCCCTGCCTCCAGTATTTTTTGGCTTGGGGATCTCTTGCATCAGAGTTGGTATCTATATATGTAACAACTCTGGATGCATTCTTCTTTCGGTAATTATTCCATCACCTTTTAAATCTATATAAACTTTTAGCTTCCACAGTATCTTGTGAAAAATATTCTTGCAGCTGAATGGGATATTGTTTGAGGGAGGCTCTCCTTTGCCTTACTTTGAACTTAACATCTGCTAGCTTTGTTTAATAAAAGGGATGCAGATATTCTCCCAGTGCTTTTTTCATCACCTCACACATTTTTGTTATTTTTTGCTGATTTTCCTCAGTGCTCCTAGGAAACTGAAAAGAGGCTGCCTTTACAGATGGCTTGGGAATTTGTTGAAAACTCATTTTAATTTGAGAGTTCTGTGTATGTGAGAAGAGCTCACTTTCTACAAACTTCTGCTGAAAAACAAATTCCAGAAAATGACCTGCTTTTCCCACCAAAGTCCTTGGGAGCCATCCCCGTCTATAAGTTCGCTTGGAAATAATTCCAGAGCCTGAAATCACAGCTCCTCCTGAGGAGTCTCTATTCTACCCCCTGAGGGCAGTCAGAGGAGGGCGAAGGGCTTTTGGGAGCAAGGAGGGTGACACTGTGCAAGAGTGGTGAAGGGAGGTGACGTGCAGAAGTACTGAGACTGCACTGCAGCCACCAGCAGTCCTTGATGGGGGACAGAGAGAAGAGATGGACATGAGAGAGCCCCTCCAATCTGCTGGGGTGCAGGGACCGACAAAGGATGTGGAGTGATAGGACAAGGAGTGATGACTTTAAACTGAAAGAGGGTAGGTTTAAATTAGATATTAGGAAGAAATTCTTTACTGTGAGGGTGGTGAGGCACTGAAACAGGTTGCCCAGAGAAACTGTGGATGCCTCATCCCTGGAAGTGGGATGCTTTGAACAATCTGGTCTAGTGGAAGGTTGTCCCTGCCCACAGCAGGGTTTTGAAACTAGATGATCTTTGAAGTCTCTTCCAACCCAAACCATTCTGTGATTTCATGATCCAATGAAAGACATTAGAGAGATGTAGCTGATGTAGCTCAGAGATGAGTCTGTCATCTGAGTGGTTTAAATCACTAGCTTTTCCTAATAATTTGTATAGATGCTAAATCCAACTTGTCTGTGACACCACTGTGGCCCAAAGCCAATTGCTAACAAATATCTCTCTCCCTTGTCCAGAACAAGGTGCTGCCCCTAATAACTTCTGCAGATGTGGAGCCATGGTTTCAGATTCAGCTATGCACTTTTGCATTTCAACTTGGTTCACAGAAATATGAGTCTCCTTGATATTATGGCATGCTGAACTAAGGTTGTAAATATGGGAGCCTTCTTTATGTATTTATAATTAAGAAATCAAAGACTGAAATAAGGATACAAGCATGTTGAAGGGTAAGATAGTGGCTAATTCCATCACAGATATGATGTCCCTCTTGTGCACACACAGTGTAGGTGGTTGTTGTGTGATTGTAATTTGACTTTTTATACAAATTCAATTTACCCTGGTGCACAGGGAGCACGAGATGCTGGTGACTCTGCTTTTCCTTGGGTGTGACTGTGCTATGCAGCTAGGCCTTTTCCAAGAAGAAAAAATCCTCTCCACAAACTGCTGTGACCATTGCCTTTGGGGAAAGGAATAGGGAAGTAAAAAGGTCAGGGGCATAATAGCTTAAGCCAGTTGTGAACTGTATTTGAGTTTCTATGATATATATACATCCTGTGCAGATCTTAAAAAGAAATTGTGTGCAGTGATGGTTTTTCATGATGTATCATATTTGAAGGAGGCTGTTAGCTGTGGAAGGCAGCCTTGAATAAATATTAAAAAGTGTGTACGTCATGCCTAGAGGGGGTGGTGTGCATCACCATACAGTATTTTCCAAAACTAGTCCAAGGGAGCAAGATATGGGTAGGATGTCTCCTTCTTATGTCTAGGGCTGGAAAAAACGTGTGGTTTCTCTGGTGGCTTTCTCCATCAGCTAGAAAAAGAGAGAAGTTTGTTCAGGATCTCTGCAGGGCAAGTGAGCAGACCAGGGCATCAGAGTTCAGACAGTGCCCAAGCACTAGCCACTACCACTGGGTTTTATCTTCTCATAGCCCTGCTCCATTGCTGTGCCTTTGTGAGTGAGTGTGTGGAGTTCTTACCCCTATGTCTTCCGCAGCAATAAAGCTGAGCCTGAGTCATCCAACATAATCTGGGCATGTCGCTGCATGGGAGCTGGTGAATCTGGCATTCACCAGAGAGACTGCCAGGCTTCTGAGGCCTCTCCAGGCAGCAGACTGGGCTTCCCCAGCCTCTGAAGCGTCATCCTTCACTGAGCTGCTGTCTGGTGGGCAGAGCCAGCTGCCGGGTTGTGGGGAGAAGCAGAAATTATCCCGAGCATCTCTGGCAAGAAACAAAACACTGAGAGCGCCTGGGATGGGTACTGAAATACAAGGCACTGTCACATCAATGGAAAACATAAAAGATGTAGTGTAAGGCAGAGTCTAGATCCCTGGAGAAGGACTACACATTTCAGAGGCCTGTTTTTGGGATAGAGATCACACCACTATAAATGGATCAGAATGTTTGCTGGGTATCACCACTTGGAGCAAGGCACAGTAAAAAGATGTTCACAAACCTCCCCAAAACTTTCACAGACAGCATTTCAAGTGCCTGTGAGTGTTTTCCCTGTGCTTTCATCAAGAGGAGAGGGTCTCATCTTTCAACACCACAAGAGGAGCTAGTGATGGTCAGCAAGCCTCTAAGGCTCAGTGACTTTGGAGACAGATTCTGTGTGAAGGAAGAAAACATGAAGTTGGGATAATCAGCTCCTCAGTCAGTCCTACAGCGTGAAAAGATTGCACAGATCCCTGAAGCAGAAACAGCAGGGAGCAGAGGAGGGGCTGGATGTAGGAGCAGCATGGGCACTCTGTTGCACAGTGGCATCTGCTCTCCTGGGCAGTATTGCCAGAGAGCAAAAACCTCCTGTCTCATTCATACTGCATTTGCCTTCTCTTTCAAAAAATGGTCCAGAGACATCAGACTGTGATAAAAATCTGCAGAATTTCTAGTGCTGCAGTGAGTGACAGTAGGAAACAGGACAAGAAAAGCTATGGGGTGTTACATGCATTATTTTCCTGTCTGTGGAAAACAGTGTCTGTTTCTTGAGTCCTCTCCTGCTTCAGAATGACTCATCTGCTGATGTAGACTTTGTGCAGGTAGGCTGGGCAGTGGGTTTGACAGTGTTGGCAGGCTGTCACTGTGGCAGGCATGCTGGAAGGGGAGTGCACTGAGGAGAGATCCTCGTGGCCTGGGCAGCTTCCCACTTTCTGCTGAAGAAAAGCTACATGGCTGGGGATGTTCAAAGAAGTTGATGGAGATGGAAAAACTCCACCATAATGGAGTTTCTAGGGTTGTGGTTTTATATTTTTCTGTTAAGGCTGATACTGGTGACAAGGTGAAACAGCAGGTCCAGCTGAGGTGTGCATAGCCATTGAGCCTGGGGAAAATATAATTTTGGTTTGGTCCACAGCCTGTGGTGAGCTGAGGAAATCAGGGACTAAGGTTATCATCCTGTTTCATGGATGCTGTAGTCTGGACTGTGGGACTGGAAGAGCAGAGATAGTAATTAGGGGAAGTCTGTGCAGAGCTGCTGGAACAGGGTACAGTGTGTACAGTCTTATAGCAGTCAAGAGAAAGAGAAGAAAATGAATGTTCTGGTGGGAGTGAAAGGCAGATGTTAATAATCCAATGTGGTTTTGGTGAGCTTTTCCTTCTTTGATTCCTCTCCCAATGAGTTGAATTGCACAGTCCCACCATGCAATTCAGGAAAAGGATAGTTTTAGTAATTTGTTACACTCTCAACAGGCATTGATTGTGTGAACAATTTGTGCCATAACATTTTCTATTTTTCTTGATAGTGGTCAATATGGCCTGGTGGTGGTAAGGAGAGGTCATGCAGGGATCATGCTTGAAGATCTGTTGGTATTTACTTTAGACAGGTCTAGGACATGATATTATTAGGCACGTTTATAAGCATGTAGCCAAGTAAGGAAGGACAATCTAGCGCTTTGCTGAAATCCTAGTGTGATGCATCTTGCTTCAGAGCTTCACTGTAGCATAAGTGGGCAATCTCAACTTGTAGCTTTCATTAGTAAGACAGAGCAGTTTATACAGAATATAAAGACAGAAGGTTTTCTGGGGCAGTCCCTGAAATATGATCAGGAGACTCTCTTGTGGAAGTCCCGTGAGTTTGTTCATCTTGGTCAAACTTGTTTCAAACAGTCAGTCAGATGCTGTTCACATACATCACGTTTCCTTTGGACTGAGGCCATTCAGCACTGCCTGAAATAGAATGTGAGGTCAGTATCTGTTCACACCTGCTCACTACTTTGGGAAAAGTTGTAGTCTGTAACTGCTTGCATCAAGTAAATCTAAAATACATGCCTGAGTCCAAGAACTGTTTTTGTTAACTTGCAAATGTGTCACTCCAAAATGTACAACTACAAGAGAGACAAGGATGGTTGTGCAGAAGAGCTTTGTAGGACATGCTTTTGTCCATTCACACCATGGCACTGTATATCTAAATGGGCAGTGCACAGAGTTATCCATTGTGCTTTTGGTTTGACCTAAATGATAATCTGCTGATTATCAACTGATATACTGATCTGGAGATTGAGCCTCAGTGCTCACTATTCACAGGACGGTTTCTCCTTTAAAACTATCTCATGCTCTGGAATTTCAAATCAAAACATGAGCTTAGAGGGACCATCAGCTCATTTAGTATTGCTATAATAAGGTTTAGGTCTTGCGTGTTTTTGAAATATCAAGCAGTGTGATTATAAATAAAGTTGCTTTGATGACTCGCAGCAGTAACACCAGGGCTTGTCTATAAAGATGAGTCAGTGCCCAAGTGTGTTTTTGATACAGAAAAACAATTTCACCTTCTCTTGTCCACCTGTTCTGAACTCCCAGTGTCTCCCACGGCTTTGCTTCAGCTTGCTCAGGTCTGCAGATGCTCCTTTGTCTTATGGATAAGCTATCAGAGTGAGAGTTTGGAGCACACTGGGGCAGAAGTGAGAGAGTAGAAAGGGGCATGAATAAGGGAGAGAGGGCTCTGAAAAATCCCAGGCCATGATTGTACCAGGTCCTTTGGGAGTGACCGGGGAGGTGTGACTGAAAAGTGCTGTAACATGTTGGACTGTGTTGCATTAACTATTTTCCAGCTGGTAGTAGCAAATGCAGGGAAATTGAAAACCTACTTCAGCAGGCAATAAAGGATTACAGCATCCACAGGCTCTGAAGGACTCAGAGCCCGAAGGTTTGGCAACATTTCCAGTTGTTTGTGTCCACTTCATTCCCCTGGTGGCAGTGGAACCATTCAGATAATAGCTGGGCCCCTATCCCATTCTTGCAGCGTGTGGGTGGTTCTCCCTTGGCAAAAGGCAAAGCCCCGTATTCCAGGCACATTCCTCAGGAGTGGACTGCTCAGATTCTCTGATTTATGATGGAAAAATAACCAAATCCAAAAATGGGAGAGGAGGTGACAAAAAGGTTGAGGTTCTGGGAATAACACTTAGGTTTATAGAGAATGTATGTTTTAATTAGGAAAACCCAGCAACAGAAAAAACTTTGATTACAATGATGCCTTTTATAGACCTGGAGTTTATATTCGGGGTGCATTCAAATTTTGTTTTGTAAGCCTGACTTTACGTAGACCATTTTAAAACTATCAGATTCTGTGGCCTTTTTTAGGAAAAATCCCAGCAAAGCATTTTAAGTTCAAGTTGTACGTACTCTCCCTGTTGGTAGAACAACATGATTTGGGGAAGCGTTTTTTTTACTGCTTGGCTTCTTGCAACTGCAATGCTCTCATTCAAAATTAAGAAGGTCAGAGTTTGGTTTTTTTTTTTTTTTTCCATGAAATCTGAGAGGTTAATTAGCCACAGCTGGAGGAGTAGGTGGACTGTTTCCCCAGGATATGGGAGACCTACATTTAATCCTATACTTGAACCTAAAGCTCCCTGTTTTGGGTGCCCACCCCTATCATTTCACAAATGGAGAACATGATAGGGTAACTCAGGCTCAAGTGTAGTAACCAGAGATGCCAGTCCAGGTTTGAAGTTTTTCAAGGAGAAAACAGCACCAAAACTGAATGTTCCTGGGAAAAAAAAAAAAGTGGTTCCAGTTGGCATGAGCACTTTCTACTAATTCAGAGAAAGTATTTAGTCAAAATTCTGGTGGATAGGTTGTTTTGTATGTGTAATGTGTAGTTTTACATATTTTCTTGTGTCAAACTTGGCCATGACTGAACAGAGCATTAAAAATTAATAGACAGGTTTGATTTAAAGTGATAGGATAGATATAAGTGGTTAGATGAATTGTATCCCTCTGATAGAGAGAGGAACTGAAAATGTTTCAATACATCTAAACAAGTGACTACTTCAGTTCTCTGAGAGCAGATATACTGAATTTGTAGAAAATGTTGTTTGCTTGCTGGCCAGTGTTTTATCAGAAAAACAGTGATCTCAGACCATAACTTAATAAACACTTAATAAAATGTTATTGCTATTAAGGCTTAGAGTTCAGGTCTGCAGAAGAACTTGAAAGAGCAATATTTGGCCTGTGATGTATTGTCTTTATCCCTGTATGAGATATGTCTGTCAGCTATTTGCAATTTTCTTCTTTTAATTCTCTTCTTCCTTATCAAGACGATCTTGGATTTTTGAAATAGCTCCTGTTGTAATAGCAAACTTTCTTTAAAGTGTATCTGAAGCACAATGGGATTTTTGTATTTTTAAAGACACAGGGATTCCTCTTAGCTCCAGCTCAAAGAGTTGAGTTCCCTTGTTTTTTCTGCTGGTTTTGCAAGGAAGAAGGTCTGAGACACTTTCCTTAGAGTGAGGTCAGGGAAGGAAAAAGCAGGATTGGGGAAAACCACCTGACACACATTAGTTATCTTGGCCTTTCTGGTACTGATGCGAACAGGAAAGAAGAAAAGTCGTTTTGAAGACCAGCTAAGGATGAAGCCACCCCTTCAGCCGTGCCAGCAGTTCCAGCCATCTAGCTCAGTGTCAGAACATGGTCTGCCAAGATCAAATCTAGCATCACGAAAGAAAGAGGCTATTTTTCTTTTTTCCCAAACACACATCCTTTTTCTTTTTGTAAAGGGATTTTTGCAAAGGCAATGCTGAACACAGAGTAGCTGTGGGCACTGGCATACCTGCCTTCTCATGGCATGCAGGAAACCACCAGCCGGCTGATTTCAAGGGGAAGGTTTGACCTGAGAAGTGAGAGGAGAAGGCTTGAGTCTATATGTGCAATATGTGTGTGCTTCATCACACAGAGATACAGATCATAAGCCTACACCATTTTATTCTTCCATCTACCATATTATTTAGGATCTGGTGGAAAACTGGGTGGAGAAGGCAGTCAACCCACAAGGATGAGAAGTGCTTGTGAACGGGTGTATAAGCTAAACCTCTGATATATTTTCTTATTGGTAGAAAGAGCACATGGAAAAGAGAAGCCCAGGGCAGGAAGTGAACGAATGGCTCCTATTCCACAGTACGGATCCATTTCATATGCCTGCTATCTATAAGCAGAAGACCGGAGGATCTGTGAGACTCATGGGACAGTGTATGGAAAAGGTATATGGGTATGGGCTGGACCTGCATCAAAATTCTTTGGGGGTTTCCAGAGTGCGGGGAAAATGTGCTTCCTACTGTGTGGGTTTGATCCTAACTCTTTAGACCTCTTATAACCAGTAAAACAACGAAAATGGATGGTGAAAGCTGCTAGATCAGCCACATCTGTTGAGGCCTTAAAATAAACTTCAGCAGAAACACCTGGAAACGATATGTTTGGGGCTACCTGGGTAAGAAAGAGAAGAAGGTGCTTTTTAAGAAGTTGGATGCCAAAGTGCTGATAGCAGACTTTTGGTTTATGTGTTTTCTTACCCATGGCTTTTTCTGGTCCCTAGGAAGCTGCTTTGCCAGAGATGCCACTTATTCTCATCCATACTATCCATCCAGCACAATCCATCACAGCAGGTTTGTGACTGAAGTTCTCGTTAGAGATTTTGTTTCAGCGAAATCATGAATACTGTTGCCCTTCAACCAGACCTGGGATTTCAAACAGACTTTTGAACAGCTGTGTAGATAATGAAAAAAAATCCTTCCATCTTTGTCTTCTTTGGGAAGTACCAGATTTACCTGGCATATATCTTGGAGGATACACATTCATTCTGATAAAGACGATGTCAGAGGTAACAATACTTTGTCTGGAAATAACACTTTAAGGTTTGTCTTTTTTGAGCTCTGTGTTGTACATAAGAATCTCATATCTGTTGTTCAGCTATACTACAGCTGTTTCACTTACAGGAATGAAACTACAAGTATAGTAACTTATGGAAGGGCTGGGTCCTCTAAGAGAGTTGTTTTCTTCCCAAACAGGCTGGTAGCAGTTAAATCTTAATAAATAATACAACCATAACAACATGGTGATGATTCGGATACAAGTGCAATGTAGATTTAAATGTGCATTGTGGTTAATTTCTGAAACTAATTGCTTCCATGACACATGGCATGTATGGCACATAAGTAGATGTTTTTTAAGACATACTTGGGGAAATGAATACAGAAAATGGGGGAAATGGAGTATAAAAAGCATGTTTAAGGGGTGACTATCTGGAGTTGTTTTTCCACAGAGAGAAAATAATCAGCATCTTGTCAGTATAAGAAAAGTAGACAATAGGCTCTGAGCTGTTTTCGTCCTGTGGTTTGGCTGCTTTGAATTTTGTGGCAAGAAAAGACTTTTAGATCATATCCTAAAGGACTGTTACATCATGTTCCCTAATTTCTCTGCTGCTCCCATTGGGTTTTCTTGCAATAAGAATCATAAGGGTTCCAATTCAGATGGGGAAAAAAATATATTCCTGGATAACTAAGAAGCAGATGACTCATTGGTCTTCCTCAGTCTTCCTGGGCTATTGATTGTGTGTTGAAGCCAGTGATGGGACCCATTTTCACATAACCCTTTTGAGAGAGTGGGTAGATGCCACAGGCTATACTGTAGTCCAGTCATACCACAAATCAAAACAACAGTAATTTCCTGCTCTTCTAGAAAGAGCAAAGTTGTTATTTTGAGCTGTCTGTGCCCTCCTGAACTGCAGGATGGTCTGGGCTGGGATCTCACTTTAAGGCAATTACACAACCTACCTCCCAAAACTTAAAGTATGAGTATGAAACTTTCCTTGGATTCACATCAGGATATTGTAGTGGACTCCTCTCAGGTGTTGCCACACAGGTGTGCAGCTGCTTGCTGTGTGCCTGGCCCTCCCATGCAGTGAGCAGCTCCAGCATGCTCGAATGTTAGACTGGATGTGGTGGGGGGAGCAGAGTATTGGTGCCTCTGTAGGCAGCTGTTGCTCAGTTTTTGCTCATGGTGTGGGAAGAGTAAGGGATGTAGAAATGAGGCGACAGCAAGCTCTCTTGTGCTTGCCTGAAGATTGGTCATGGACTAGCTGGAAGCAGCTCCCTTGAGTTCTGCCCTGGTGCCTGTCCTTACCCACAGCTGTCTTCCATGTGCAACCTAGACCTTCCATGTGAGTCTAGGACCACTTTAGCAGAGGCCAAGGGTGCAGGGCACCATGTCTGCTTTCAGTCACATTCTTCCTGCTGGAGATATTGTCTCCCAGTCTTGCCCAGAGCTAAGTTAGGTGTCATAATGTTGGAAACACCTGAGTGCTGGTGGTCCCATCCTGGCCATTCACTGGAAAACACCATGAGGAGGAGTTCTGCAGCCTCTGTCACTGGGGAACCCTGGGAATGTAGGAAACTGATGCTAGAAAACATCCTGACAACCTACTCGTGCTGGGGATGGAGTTTGCTTTGTTCCCTGATTACTGCCACGACTTCTCACCCTGTTCCTTTGTGTCATGTCTTCCCATCCCACTGGTGACAACCTGTCCCTGACCAGAACTTCCCTGGGCTTAGGTAAAGAGAAGCAGGGATACTACAGCTTCTGAGGTTAGATCTCCACCACGCCATGGCACTAATAGCGAGGAGGTCGTCGTGAGCTGAATACAGCATCGCACTGGAGTTGTAGAGCCAGTGCCTGCAGTAGTGAGAGGTGAGGCAAACGAGCTTTGTGAGGGGTGGCTGCTGGCATGAGCAACCCTCTTTCCACCCTACAGGCTAAAGCTGGTGGTCACTACTTTGAATTACCCTGCTGCTGCTTGGCACTTCTCCTGATGATTGAGAAGTGCCTCAGTGGTATGTGCTCCAACTGGGATGGATGAGAGACTGTTCTGCTGTCTGAACTTTCAATTTATTTCGTATTTTCTGTAGGAAATCTCCACAGTAAATTAGCCCCTGGACTGAACTGTTGCATTTGTTTTATTTCCACTGTTTTATCCTTCTGGTGGAAGTTGTGTGATTTGATCAGAAACTGAGAGTTTTCCTTAAGCAAACTAGGGCTCACGAGGAGCTTTTAGGACAGTGGATGTGGATCTTGTTTACCACGGCTAAGCACAGGGCTTTTGAAAGCAGGAGGTAAAAGCGCATTGGAAGGGGTGATATTTACTAGACAACACTTCCAGTCAGTGATAAGACTGTTCTTTTTAACTCTCCAGTAATCAGCATACCAAATCCAAATCTGTTCTTGCTCTAACCCACCTGTCCTGCTAGGTGATGTTGAAGTTTGCTGGGATTTCTTTGCATTCCATGGTTATCAAATTTCATATTCCTACCTCTGGAGTGTTCCTGTTTGGATAGCAAACATTTCACTTCTGTGCAGTGACAGTCTGAGGACCCCATTTTACTGATTCACTCACTAGTTTCTGACTAAGGGCTGGAGGTGCACATGTGTGGGTGTCTGAAATGAACTCTTGCCATTACAGGGTACAAATATTTTCTCTGCAATGTAGAATGCTCCTAAGGGTTTTTAGTTAACTGCTTCCTGTGACTGACCGCACACATGGGAGTCTGCTGCTGTGTTTTTTATAGAAGCCACATTTCAGATTCCCAGTTTAACAAAAACACCCTGCATTGACAGGCTCATAACAGAGCAAACACTGTTAGTTCAATCACAGGCATGCAAACAGCTCACTTCCTCTCTGCTCCATTGTTAAACCTTGTAACTCAAAATCCAGCCATCTCATTTCATGTTTATCTGAAGGGGAGGAGGGAAATAACTATATTTTAATTTTTCAAAATGCTATTGCATAGAGCATTTTGTACTGTTCAGTGTTCAAAGGCTTTTCTAACAAAGTGCTGGAGAACTGAATGTAGAATCTCACTGTTTGCTGTGCATCTTCCTCACTCTCTGGCAGGCTTTCACATGGAGGGTACCACACCATTAGAGGACGCTGTCCCTTCACGTGATCAAATCTGAAAGGGACTATCATGAATTTATTGTTATATTTTGGTTCAATTATTGTGTGATAAAGGTAAACAGTGACTTCTGTTCATTGAGATGCAGGAGGAAGTGAAGAGATGGACTTTGACGGGTACTGGGAAATACCTGCTGACCCTAGATGGCACAGCTGGCTGCAATGTATTTACTGGAAGAGGATTTGGTGTCTGACAAGTAGGTAAGACCTTGACTAACCACCTGGAAAGCCTGATATAGCTTAAAATGATTACTTATTTACCCTCCCCACAAATAAACTCATTGTATCCCTGTAATAGAGAAGTGGGTATGATAAATGCAACTATTTTCACTACGTGGGATTTATAACTTTCATGGGAAAAAATTGCTTTTGGTTCCTCCGGGTCTAGGTAACTTTTCTGCAGGTCTAGATGAGGTTCATAGAAAATGCTCCAGTTTAGTATTGAGGTCTCATATCATTGTGTCACTTTTCGGGCACCAAGTATAGCTTGGAAATTCAAAAAATACCTTAAAATAATTAAATTCCCTTTAAAATACTTCTGGAGGGGGGGGGGGAAAAGGGTACTTGAGAAATAAGAAAGCAAGACAGAAAGAGAAAGAAAACCAGTAGTCTTCTTGTGGATTTCAGATTTCTCTTTTCACTCTTTAAATTGTCCCAATTTTTTCTTCATAAGACATGCCTCAGTCCCAAAGCCACACAATCAACAATTCCCCAGCCATCTTTTATAGTGAGGTGGCAGCTGGAGCAAGGTTAAGGGAGCTTAATATTATCCATTTCTAATTTAATTGCTATTCATTATCAAATACTCTATTGCTTAAAACAGAAATGCATCTCCAGTCCATGTTTTTCTTAAACAGAGACCTTATGGTTCAGGGTGAAATTAAGCTCCACTGATTGAGGGGGGTTTTTTTGAGTACTTTATATTAAAACAGGAAGGAGCAACACTAAATCATCTCAAAATCTCTGTCCTCTCAAAATTGCTAGCAGGTTAGAAAGCTGACTCAAATGTTGGGTTTCGCCCAGAAAGCTGTCTCAGGTGGAATTGCTGAAGGTCAAAGCCTTTGCCAGGATGCCACCTGCATGACAGTACCAATTAGATGTTCTATCTTGTGTGAATTACTCAACTTCTCATTTGTTAGTATTAAAATGTAGGTGTTGAGATGGCTATCTCCGATACCACCAGTGTGGAAGGCTCTTTGAGTATAAAGACTGGATCTGCAAAACTGAAATTTACACCAGCAAATTTGAAGTCTTCAACAACCCTGCCTACTTTTCAGGAAACCAAAATTCAAGAAAAGGGAAGAAAGCTTTCTAGGACAAGCCAGAAGCATTTATTTGTGCAGTTCCTTGATTCTTGTTATTTACACCTGGTCTCCTCCAAAGGGTCTTGGGGACAGAGTTATCTAGATATGAGCTGGTCTCTGAGGTCTCACGTACATCAAGCACACTTGTTAATATGTCATTGTGGCTGTTTTATACAAATTTGCTTTGCCATCAAATGACTATTTCTCAAGTGGACATACTGTAATATGAGGGCAAAACACTGCCTATTTCTCAGAAGGTTCAGGGTCTATAAAGACAAGCACCTAATATAAGTTAAGCAAGATAATCTAAATGTCAGTATTTAGACTTTAGAAAATGTTTCTCCATCAAATATACCAGACTCCTTCAAAGCATCAAATACACCAGAGAAATATTGCTGTTTGAAGTGCCCTCTTCAGTCTCTACTGTTATTCAAGTTGGTTCATTTTTCAGAAATCTTTGAATATTCCGTAGAGCAAAGGCTGAGATTCAACAGACCATTGCACAGGAGGGAGTGCAGGGTCTGTATAAATCTCAAATGCTTATATATATACACTTAGGATCTAATCATGCATCGTTTTCTTTGGTATGTACATAATTTTCTTTCTTGTCCCACTGGCTCCAGCAAGCCTTTCTGTCCTTAGTGTGAATATTTTCTGTACCCTGTTTCTTTCTTGTACAGGTTACAAATGCATTGTCTTCACACAACTTTTACAACATGATAGTTCTTATCATAAGGTAAGAAAAGGATATTTAAATACACACTAAAAATAAGCTTTTTTCTGTTTTCCAAATAGCATTTGAACATATTGAAAAAATAGTGCAATTTACTAAATTAACGATGAATTAATTCTAAACAATTTTTATTTGAATAGATTCTGGGACGACTATCATTTCATAGTAGCACACATAAGTACAAAAGCATGTGAAATTCTTCAGGCCTAACAGGACAAAATATCTTTTAGCTGAGGAAATAGATCAATTTTTCATTTTTTTCCCCATTCTTCTTACCAAGTGTTTCACAACATACAGACCTAAATAAATGACACAGACAAACATCTTTCCTTACATAGCAGCAATTCCATCTGTCAATGAAATTGTTTTTCTTTCACTGCATCGAGTCTTGAGCTTGCCATGCAAGGGCTGGATGAGCAGATGACAGCACAGAGAAAGACCCCATTTATTGAGACTGAGGATTACCATCTGGTTTTCTGCTCCTGCTACAAACTGAGTTCTAATAATAGTAGAGATGGGGTGTGTGCTCAAAACACAAAAAGAACACAATGTCCTTTCTCTACCTGAGTAGGTCTTGCGATTATTTTTTTAATGGTATTTTAAAATACTCATTCCCTTTTAGGAGGATATATGTTCTTTGCCTCTTTAGTTGCTCTTATTTTGCAAAGTTGCGTGAGAACAAGTCCCATGGGTTAGGTCACACTCATCTGGATCTTATTTCCTAATGTTTCTGACAAACAAATTAGTGAGTGCCCCCTTACTGAATGGATTAATGAGGATTCCCAGTTCACTATACATTTATTGAGGTAATGGCTGTGTTTGCTTTGGATTTCTTAGTGTGGGCAAGGTTCCCAAAAGTGATACTACTGATCTGAATTCTTCTGTGTGTCATTGGAATGATGCTCTGACCACTTCACTCGCTATTTGTTTTGGCTGTCCTGTAACTGTAGCAATGGTCCATCAGGTCGCCAGTATCTCCAAAGGGTTTTGAAAACTTAGTAGTTAATGCCTGCTGGCCATACCAGACACACTTTAGTACCTGCTGGTCTTTCTAGTTGCAATGTCCTTTAAAAACAAACTACATTATCTTTGTGTTTCAAAAAACCTAACCTGTAGTGCACCTAGTCTGTCTTCCAGAGGCACGTTTTGAATTTTAGCATCTAGGCACAGTGCTGTTTCTTTGATTTTTCTTCCTCTCTAATCACCTCTAGAATCAGGCACTTTCTTACCTCTCTCCCTCCCTTTCCCTCTTCCCTCCACTCACCATGTTTTTGTTTTTTTTTTTTTTCTGTTTCCTGACCATTAGAAATATTAATTTTGTTAGATTAATTCTAAGATTTTGTATACAATGGTAGGTACTCTTCTTTCTGAGCAGCTTTGAACAAACTTGTATATGGATAAGCACACATGTAGTGTGAATATACATATTAACACAAACTTCTATCCAAATGAAAATGGAGCATTTTTGATTTGCAGTTTTATTAGTGAAAAATACATTTACTGATACACTGTTAGGATTTCACATTTCTGTGTGAAGGAACTTGAGACTATGCGAGAACTTAGAATAAATTTTGAGATAAGGGCATAAGACAAGATACAGAGGGTATCTTATGTTACTTGTGTTTTAAATGTCACACCTTTAAAAGGAAAGCTCCCAGCTGCAAGTGTCAGTTGTATGTCAGCCTCTACACAGATCCCCCTCCTAGAAAAAGTGATCCAAGTGGTTTCTGCTGGACCACAGTGCTGTTCTCTCTGCATGTGGGGAAACAGCTCCTCAGGCTTGGGGCAATTTTAGGGAAATAGCTGAGGAAAGCAGGCAGAAAACACCTCCCAAAGTCCTTCCTTCTGCACAAGTTCTCTGCTATCTCCCCAGACGCTCTGCAGCCGTGAGTTTTTATCCTGGAGGTGAGAGAAGAGAGTGCAGCAAGGGCTCGTCCTGCTGCTGTGTGCTTCAGAGGAAAAGAAGAGTAAGACAAAACAGACAGCAATAATTGCAAAATATCCCTGCTCTGAAATCAGGCAAACTGCCAGAGAGCTCTTATGCAAAAAAAAAAAAAAAAAAAGGCTGGAGATTCAGCTTTCCCACATAAACAGCTTCCTTTCAAAGTCAGGGTGCAGGGCATACAGGCACACATTCATGCACATGTTGCTCTCTGCTGCTCTTCCCCAGCAGGCTTTAGACATCAAATATGTGCCACCCGTCCAGTGTTAGCATTGTTTCTGTCATAGTCACCACCAAATAGTGCAAGCTTGACATTCAGTACTGTGATAGATCTGTTTGATTTGAGTAATTAATTAATCTTCCCAGGTTCTCTCTTCCCATGCAGGAGGAAAGGAATTGTTGTCAGAAGGTGGTGCCTGCCAGAAGACCGTGTGCCCTCTGACAAGCAGGACCTTGGCTCCACCAAACATCCCCACGCCCTCAGAACAGAAAACTCAATGTTCTGTGTTCTTATGGCATGGAACAAGCAAATATTTCATCACAAGCTGTACATTTCCAAACTGATCTGTCTTGCACAACACCACTATGCATTCAGGCAGTTCGCTCTAATTATCACTTTATAACATTTTGCATCTGCTTCTGTTAAGTCACTGAATTTGCTAGTGTGTTTTCTTGAATTGTTTTATTTTTAAACAAATTGTTTCTGTGACTAGCTGTCAACAGCTGCACTCTTCATTTTACACATTTTGTATACACTCATTTTCTGCAGTTTGTCCTGATACTGCAGCTCAGCTTCAAACTTGAACTCACAGAATTCCTTTGACAGGCTGTTGATTAGGCTTCTGGGTCATCTCTAATTTCAGGTTTTCCCCCAGACTCACAGAATTTGTCTTTGAATAACAAATAATACAATTTAAGACCTCACAAAATTATAACAACTGTTAGTAGATCTTTTACAGGGTTTTCTCAGTGTGCCAAAGAACTCTCCAGCCTCAGCCAGAAGCAAGCTAGTACAAGTAGGAGGGATGTTTGACTCCTTGAAGTTAGCTGGTGTCACCCACTCTATCAAGGTAGGGGTCAGTCTCTTCTCTCAGATAACAAGCAATAGGATGAGAGGAAATGACCTCAAGTTGCACCAGGGGAGGTTTAAATTTGATAATAGGAAAAATTTCTTCACCAAAAGGCTTGTCAAGCACTGGAACAGGCTGCCCAGGGAAGTGGTGGAGTCATCATCCCTGGAGGTATTTACGAGAACGTGTAGATGTGACACCGCATGGTTTAGTGGTGGACTTGGCAGTGCTGAGTTAATGGCTGGACTCAATGATCTTAGAAGTCTTTTCCAACCTTAATGATTATATTGTAGATTCCATCCCATTTGGAGTAAAATAATGAAAGTCCAAAGAAAACACTGAATAGAAGTATGGTACTTTAAAAAGTGGTATTGTAGGTTTATTTTTATAGTTCCAAATTAAATGCATTTTCTATGAAGTATTTAAATCATTTTAAAAATAACAGAGTCAGTATCCAATGGAAAAACTGTTGTCTAATATACCTCTGAGTCAATATCTATTGAAAGCAGTCTATTGCAAAGTTTCTGATGTTCATGTTCAGAGATACTGTCCTGTTCTCTTTCTTTCTGTGGTTCATCAGTGCATTTTCTTAAGCATGAATTTGTTAAATCTAGTGGGTTCTTTCCTTTCTAAATTATACCAATAGTAATTTCAGATGGCTACATTGCCACAAACTTGGACAGATACGCTGAGACTGGTTGAGGTGCTGAAATGAGTGAGGACACCTGTATGCTTCACCATTCTTCTGTTGGTGTTTAAGAACATTCAAGTTAACAATTAAGCAATTAGATACATGTCAGTATTTGTTGGTCTTATCTTCCTGAAAAAAAATAGCGGGGTGGTATTGATTTGGACAAAACTCAGTGATTAAATACCTCAGGTGAAAAAGTTGAAGTTTGTATAACTGAAACGCTGATGCTCTGTGTGACAGTGTTATTGCTGGCAGCAATGGCAGTTGTTCAGTAGCAGCCAGCACTGTTACAACACTCTAAATAGTAAGGCACAAGCAAACCACCAGGGATATATACTGTGTTTCAGAATTTTCAGCCACAAGCAGGACATAGGCACCTCCTTTTAAAGGTTTAGCTTTGGCAAAGTGTTATTTTGAGACTGCTAAACAGCAAAGGCACGAGTTGTCAAATGATGGTGGGATTCCATGCTTTTCACGACTAGGTGGGTTACAAAGAGTGCCCTGTCCCTGACAGGTGGTGTGTCCGGAAGGCTGTGACTGTTCGTGTCTCTGGGGCAGGGAGGGTTAAGCCATGTAGACTGCCACTTTGAACAAAGGCTTGATTCATGTCATTTCTTCCTTGAAGGGAATGAGAGAAAGAAACATAAGTAAAATAGAGCAAAAGCTGTTGTGAAACAAGCCTGTTGCTGTTCTCTGAAAAACAAGTATGTGAGGATTCATTTTTAGAGGCGCGCTGAAGCAGCGGGGCACTGGGGGGTGGCCACAGCCACTACTTCCTCCAGGGGCTGTCACTGCCTTGCCAATGCCAAGGACTAAAATTGTCCGGCTTCTTAGAAGAGGACGTGGTCCTGACTGTGTGCCACAAAAAATGTCTGCTGTGCAAAACCACAAGCTATTTCCCACTCCAAAGCAAAATTTTTAATAGTAGCTGTTCTTGCAGTAATTGGTGGATGGCTGCTGTGCAAAGAGGACTCCTTTCTGTCAGGATATCAAGGCTTGAGAGGTCTAGGGGGCTGTCTGCTATCTCAGACAGGTGTTTGTCTGTGAAAAAGAACATCATTTTGTGGCCAACTGAAAGGTCAATTTTCAGCCAATAATTAAAAAGTTAAAAAAGCACATGCATCTGTGGAAGACAGCTGATAATAAGTTTCTATGGTTCATAGCAGTGTTGACCAATTTTACCACAGACAATGAGTTTACTGATTCTGGCAGCACTCCTTGTCCATCAAAAAAGTAGTTATTACTGAAATATTTGGTAATATTTGTAATATTTGGCATTGATTTATTAAAGCATGATTATTTAGTATTTGGACATTCAGAAGCATGGGGCTGCACCTCTTGAAGTGGAGAGATGTTATGAAACTGCAGTGTATTGCTCTTACCTGCCTACATGGTTATCAATATGTGCATCTTATCATACAGCTCCAACAGTTTCTTGCAACTGCACCAGCATGTGCTTCTGAATGAAAGTCAAAAAGTAATGATTACAAATTTCAGACTCTCCTTCATAAGATCACAAAAAAGAATTTGGAACATAGAGAGCTGTGGACTTTGTTTCATTGTATATACACATGCATGTGTGTATATATATATATATGTATCATTTAAAGCTGCTAAATGAAATCACTCTGCATTAGGCAAGTTCTGTAAGAACAGAGGAATATATGTCTTCATATTTTAAAAAAATGTGTTTCTGATACTGCTACATCACAACTTTTAAAATTACTTTTATTCTGAAAGTGCTAAACCCCATAAACTTTAAATGAGACTTTTCAAAACAGGATTCAACCTTTTCAATCCAATTGCAACATGTTTTATTTGAATACACATACTGAAACATAAAATGATGACAATAATTATTCCTGGAAGGTATTAAAAAGTTGATCCGTATGCATAAATTGAATTATGGCTCTGGCAAAGGTGCACCATAAGCAAACAGACATTGTATAAACACTTCATACTCCTCTAGCATCTGCTGCCAAGGTCCTCTAATCATTTTAAATCAGTTCAGACTGTTGCTGTGAGATAGACTGCCTGGACTCAATTACATATGCACAAAAATAAGAAGATTAAAGAAACTGTTGAGAGGACAAAAGTGATTTCTTGAAAAAGTTAGCGAGTGAAGGCCAGAAGTGAAGGTAGTGAAGATGGCATCAGCTGCAGTCTCAAGGACTGGCTGTTCAAATTCCTGAGTGACACAGAGAAACCATAGAGGAACCCAGCTGCCAAGAAATCTAAAAGCATTTCAACAGCACATTTGTGAAGTGTAATTTTGCAAAGACTTATAAACTGACCACACTGGGCAGGTTTTCCTGGGATTAGCAAAGGACATGGTCTTGCCTTGAAAACTGCTTCTCTGCCAGACCTGATGTTCTACAACAAAGCGTAGTTTTCCTCATGGAATAGATGTTATAATGTTCCTTGGATATTAATGTTGTTAAACAACAATAACCACAAGGAAGCATCTCTCCAACATGGAAAATTTCAGTATTTGCACAGAGCAAAGTTAGCTGCAGTGAAAATCAAGGTGTTGGAATAGGAGATGAAGCAACGCAGCAGCAGTCAGTGTTGTGTCCTCCACCCACTGCAGGACCACATGAGAGTGTATGTTTTGTTGCTATGCCAGATACAAGTCAGCACTGAAAACTCGCTGCCCATCTACAGCTACGTGCTTCTAGTGAGTAATTAAAAAAAACTGATGGGAAGGTGTATTCTAAAGTAGGGTGACTGTTTTGACCCAAGTGAATGCTGTGGAGGTAAATGCATTCAAGACTGGGAGACACGTCCATCCTGCAGTAATGAGGAGCCACAAAAGCCATTGAGAACCGCCAAGACTGTCAAAGACTCTTTGCCTCTGTGAAAGTGATTGTGTCATTTAAATGAATGTTGATCTTGTCACAGGACTCAAGGACTTGGACAGAAAAGAGGGATATCCCCCCAGATGTTGAATTTAAGTAACATGATCAGTTTGTGAAGAACAAGGCAAATGACCCAATACAATGAGTGCATGCAGCTGCTAGCAGCAAATGCAGGATGCACTGTGAAGTTCTTGACATGGGGAAGAGCCTTCACTTACATTTTGTCCTATGTCTTTCTCTCTAGGACATTCTCCACAAACCGTGTCCAGAGTGCCAAATGCATGATGAAGAGAAGTGGGATCCTTGGAAACCATACACATATGAACTGAACCCATGAGGAAAAAGGGGAGAGAAGGGACAGATAGGCTATAGGTGATGGAGCATGTGTTCTACAAATCCAGACAGCCTTAAGCTAAAGCAAACAAAGCAAGCTGGGGAAAGTTGCAATGGTTTAGATTTTCTAAGTACAACAATTTTTATTTTATTTTGAAACAATTTTCCCTTAAGGAATGTCCTTTCATTTTAATTTGCAAGAGGCTGACAACTCATCCTATGAAAACTTTTCCATTTTGCTGGAAAGAATTTTTTTTTTTTTGCTAATCCAAAACGTTATTTTCCCCTCTCATATTCATCATCTACCTTTCAGTATAACTCCCTCACCATTTCAGCCCAGTATTTGTTGGTTATTTAGAACAAAATTTCTCCAATGGACAGATTTTCCCATATTTGTTCTCATATTATTTTTGTTAAAGAACCCGTTCTGAAGTGGCAGTTTGTGTGCTTTAGGAATGTAACTTTCTCAAGTGCTTAGATGACATGAAATGGAAATAGTGTCTAACTTGTGCTGCTCAGTGCCACAACATGGTGCTGGAAGGAGAATGGGCAACTCATTGAGATCCATCCTCCTGTGCTAGTAAGCTGCAGATGTTCAGTTCAAAACTCTTGGTAGAGCATGCACTCTAAGCAGCTCAGAAAACTTCCCAAGGCTCTCAAGAAAACCTGTAGGTCTGTGGTAAAATATCCAGCAGTTTTGTGTGTTATTTGATGGGAACAGGAGCGAGTGAGGGCACCCTGATTAGCACAGTTGAGTCCCTGTTGAGGAGAGCAAGAGACAGAGACTGTGAAGAGCAGTAAGAGATTTGGTTTAGACTTAGGTAAAATGCTTTGCACCAGTAAGGACCATTCAGCCCTGCTACAGGTTGCTGGGGAGTGAGGATCCCATTCAGGAAACTCTTGAAGAATACCTGTCAAAATATGAAGTGTGGTCGCTTCAACTGTGGTTGGACGTCCTTCTGCAGTCCTGTCCAGATTCTTCTCCATACTTTTTGTGTAGTTCGCAAAATATTTTTTAGCTGTTTTGTCCTCCCCTCCCATGATTTATCTACAGTACTCACTTCTGAAACAATTTTCCACCATTTGCTCTGAAACAGCACCCTGACTGTTAGCACTCTAAGCCTCTAAGCGTTTAGCTGGATCATGCCTTCACACCTCATCTTTGTAACCATCTCAAATTAGGTGGGGGGGGGCCACCTTACCCATTTCTGAAAGTACATCTGTCCCAGCCATGCTCAAACCTATCCCACTATCCACACACAGATTCTCCAAAATCTTGCATCGAATTAGCAGTTCTCATAAAGGCAGGAATCTCAGTGATGCTTGATCCAGGAGTGTCTGCTGATGGGCATAAGGTTGATGTACGAGGACTCGCCACTGTCAATGGCACAGAAGCAACTCCAAGAGGATATGACATCCACATGGTGCTGGAGGTTGGTGCACAGACATCAGCTGCAGCCTGGACAGGAGCGTTATAATGTTTTGCTCTTCTGGCATTAGGAAATTGATTCACTGTGGTAAAGTTTGAGATCCATTTGTGCATATTGCTGGGAACAGGAAGAGGAGCAAGTAAATAAGACTGGATGTGTTATGGCTAGCTGTCTTTCGTTCTGTTTGATCACTTGAAAAGACAGATGACTGCTTACTTTAGGCTATTAGGCATGTTTGTTATACATAAAGATTCATGGACTTTCAGTTATGCTTTTTTTTTTTAACTTGCTAGAATTATACTGAGTATTAATTAAAATTCTGAGACTCTGCTTGATGGGGAATGAACACAGGGTAACTATCAAAGCACTAGTTCTCTGCACTGTGCTAACAATTCTTCCTTATATTAAAAGACAAAACGAACTCATAGAAGAGAAATGTGGATAAACAAGGTGATAATCAATGGCAGATTTAAGTATAGACACATACATAAAGAAATAAAATCTTATAACTTTATTATAATTTATTACCAAAGCAAAAATATTTCCAAAGGAGCAGTTTTCCATTGGAGGGAAAAATTCTGTGGAGCTGTAACAACATAACAACAACCTTTACACCTTGTTTGGAAGAGGAAAATTTTATTATACTACAAAAGTGCAAGTAATTTTAGTCCATTAATTACTAGAAATGCAGAAAACAACTAACTGTGGGCAAGTCCTGAGAACTGACTCATCTCAGAACTTCTTCAGAGAAATGATCTGAATTAATTTATTCACAGAAGATTCACATTGAACATCACACTCAGTAACCAGCAAAATACATTTTTTAATTATGATTATTTATGGTATAGAGAAAGAAACCAGTTAAAAAAAAAAAAAAAGAAAAAAAAAAGAGGTCATTTTGCACATAAATCTCTTTTGTGTAGTTCTCTGTCAAGACCTTTCAGCAAGGGGCAGCTTGGTGGGGGGACTGATCCCAGCAGTCATGCAATCTTCGGGAAATTAGACCAAAGTAGAGTGTTCCCCAGATGGATGGAAAGTCCCATCTTAAAGCATCATAGTAGTTACAAATAGGCAAGATCAATTGCTCATAGGATCCTGGGAGTGTTCTTTGGGTTTCCTGGTATAAACAGTAGGCGGTTAAAGGCAAGGAAACTTTAACCTTACTGTTGAACTGAAGCACTGAACTCGGTTCCTCAGAGGGCTGCAAGAGTTCTCTGGCAGAGACTGTCAAAATTTGTCTAAGCCGTATAACCTTAAAAAGAGCTGTGGAAGCACAGGTTCAGAAGAGCTCCTGAAACCTTGTGTGAGGACACTTCCTCCAGAAATATGAAGGAGAGCAAATATTTTAAGGTCAAAATAGGGTGTAATCCAAGCTCTTCTATGCTTTTGCTTAATGCTCTGCTCTGCTTATTGACTGGAGAATTGAGTTGGTTAAAAGGTGGTGGAAATTTCTTTTTTTCTTCTCATTGAGTTTCTGAAAGGCCAAATACTTACCCTCTGGATTTTTAGAAGGACAACCTTCATTTTTCTCTTGAGAAGCAAGGTACACTAAAAATGGGAGCCTTCCTACAACTAAGACATTAATGTTTCATTTGCTCTGGAAGTAGACTGAGGCTTACATCTCTCTGAACTTTATTCTGACACCTGTGTCCCTTGCAGGTGCTCTGAGGTCCTGCTGCCCACCAGAGTCCCAGATGCAACCTTAGGTTCACAAATCCCATGGGACCAAAAGTCAGCGATGCAGTGTTTAACACTACAGCATTCAAGGCCCTCACCCTGCAAATTGAGATTGTAACAGATCTCTTTCCACCTACTTCTCTCCTACGCTGGGTAGGGTGGCTCACAAAATCATACCTGAATGGCCCTGTGCAGAGCACGGATTTATGCCATGGACCCACATGTAGGAGAAATCTACAATGTTAAATGTTATTTATCTCAAGCTTCTCTTTTTACTTTTTACCTGCCTGCTTTACTTTTCAAAATCTAAGGAATCTGTGAATACAAAGACACTCCAGCCCCAGAGGCAGGGGATGTGCATGAGGTGTGCCTATACTGTGCAACCCTTACAGGCACGAATTCACCCACTGTTCCCTGGTTCTGTGGGGCATATCCAGGCCCCTGACCAGGTGGTGGGTCTGACACAGCCCATGGCCACAAGCTGCCCCCACATGTAGGAGGAGCAGAGCTGTGCTCAAGCTGGTTTCCTGCAAAGCTGCCTGGTGAGACAATCGATGACCAAGACATGCTCACTGCTGTAGGCTTTGGCTTCCTCAACTTGGGAAATATAGGAAAGTCGAGGGGGGAGGGAGTTACTTCACAGCAATGTCTACAAAGATAGTGATTCATTTATTTATTCTTCTGGAATCTCCCTGGCTAGATAACTAAGATCTCCAGACTGATGACCTAGAAACAGTTCCTATGTAGAGGAAAGAAATAAGTAAGTTAAAAGCAATATAGAGACTGTTATTTTTCCAATTTCAATGGTTTACCTCTCAGCCCAAGATCTGGCCAACGCCAGGAATATAGCACAGAGACTTGTTCAGGGGCTTTTTTTTTTACCTCTTTTCCCTCTCAGGTGAGGTAATTGAGGTTACCTACACCTGTGAGTTCTGAAATTAGCAGTACATAAGCTCACTACAGCTTTCGGGTCTCTCAGGTGGGAGGATTAGAGTGACTTGTTTTTTTTTCTTGTTGAAGTTCAAGCTGCTGAGATGGAGGCTGCTGGTTTTACTGCACCTTTCCTTTCTCTCAGGTAAGACATTTGTACTTGTAGTGGGTTGGAAAGGAAAAGGGACAGTGTCAAGTGTAGTAAGTCTGTTCTGGTAGCTTGGGCTGCTGAACTCCTGCTGGAGAGGCAGGAACCTGTCTCCTCCCTTATTAGAGGGTGGGTCTGTGAGATGGCTGCAATTACTTCTAAGGAACTGAAGATAGACTGGATGGGTGTGAGGGGAAAGTGCTTCTTGGTGTTGCTTCCAGCATGTTTGTGAAAAACTTTCCTGTGAACAGAAAGCATCAAGCTGTAAAGTGAAGTGGGTGTGAAACAATCTACTGTAGATGAACTGGTTAAACTGTGACTAATATCAACCTGGTGGTAAGTTCACGCAAAGGACTTCAGTATTTTGTTTCATTTCTTTTTTGAATGCAGTGTTATTCCTTGGGAGGCTGTCTGTGGTGCAACTGTTGTGTTTGGGCTGCTAGTTGCTCTCAGCCTGTGATTCCTTAATGCCAGGGAAGTGTCCTACATGTGGCTCTAGCAGATGAGATGTTCTAGGTGCCCGTTGGAACCTGATGTGCCTCATCCCAGCACCTGCTTGTGGAAACATGTGGCAGGGCTTTGCAGAGGGCTGTATTTCGAGCCTATGTGTGTGCATTCCCATGTAAGCCTGCAATCATAAATACATCCAATGTCCTGACTGAAAAGCTCCAGGTATCTGTGTTTTCTGGCCTTCTTCTTGGAGTACTGGAGATAACTTTTAAAAATGGTGCTTTTTATGAATGCAACTTGAAAGTATTAAGCCCTGAGCAGCATGTGACCCTCACATTAGACAAAGCCCCTTAGGGTCCTATGTCATAGAATCCTGTGTGCAGCATGCAGGGCAGGGTGGGAAAATTATCCTCTTCCCATCACATTCCTGTCCAGCTGCCTACCTGACATTCAGGTATTGGTCCTTATGGCAGCTACTAGGTTCAAACCCCAACACCCTTATTTGACCCTTTAATGACTGCAGCCATGAATTCCGGAAAGTGTACCTGCATAGTTAAACATTCATATGGTGACCAATCTTACACTTTTTGCCTCTTTTTTTTTTTTGAGCAATATTTCCTAAAATATGTGAATATTTTCTCAATGCTGTATCACGAGATAGGCTGTAAATGCATTTCCTTTATTATATTGTTTGCAATAGGAGAATATTTGCTTCTCTCCGTACCCCGCTAAACAGGCCAGTCTTCATAATCCATCAGCTGGTTTCCTTGGCTTCCCCACTGCTATTTTTACCTTTTCCCAGTCTTGATTCTGCCAGAAACTGTATTCTGTGGAGCACATCAAACCTTTATTCCACACAAAGTTCATAAACTTTCACAGGTTCAAAATTACCAAAAGATGTATAATGTGGTTTCCTTGTGCTTTCTCTCTCCTAATTAGTTTTGGGTTGTAGTTCTCATGGTCTAGCACAGCGTACCCACATTAACATCATAAATGCTACAGGAAAGATGTACTTTACGCCCAATACTATTTTTAAATGCTAAGTTTTACCAGAACTGGGAAATAATTTAGGTGAGTGCCCTTTCCCTGGCGGTGGGCCATTGCAAGGCCCCTTTCCTCAATGAACAGGAGAAATTGGGAAGAAGGAAGAGGAGTGTCCAAGCAATCTTTGCAAGTTGTGACAGTGTGTGAGGGGAACCCTTGCTCAGCAGTCCAGTTTGATTGAATTAGTTGTTCATGAATGTGGCAAAATGGAACTTGAGAGAGCAGAGAACAAGAATGGATGTGTTTAAGCTGCAAAAAGGGTCAAGGAATAAGGTTTGGAGGAGGCAAAGATAGTCACACAATGTCAACCATTAATGTCTGTGGAGTGCTGGAGTAATTGGGTGAGAACGAGGTACAAATCAATGTCTTGATTCAGTTATATCTGTGCAACCTGGGGTATGTGTTTATTTAAGGGATGCTCTCACTGTAGTAATAAATCCTAGAAATACAATGAAACTTGCATTTACAGATATTGTGATGGAAGGGGTATTCACATCATCCTTTCAATACGGAGAATCCTCTCTGATAATATAACTGGTGCTGTATCCAAAAGAAACAGCAAAGAGAACAACTTGCATAGCACAGGAATGAGCCATAGTGCAAGGGGGGAAAGTCTTGATCCATGTTCTGTGGGTGTGTTTTCCTGTCACCAATGATCAGAGTGACGTCTGGACTGCAAGTACCCTCCTTCCAAAGAAAGCACATTAGGTTTCTCAGCTACCAAGTACTTCCGCCTTTCACCTCGATGAGTTTCTCATGCAAAGTTGACAAGTTCAGAGGGGTGGATGGAGCCAGATGTCTTCCACAAGACTGTATGGCTTGATAACTGGGTGAGACATGCAGGTTTAAACCCCCATAAAGATTTGAACCCAACTTGTTGCATAATTTCTTGGTGCTCTAACTGCTCAGGAAAGGGAGCTATAACCATGCTCTCTGAGAGTGCTTTTGTGGCCTCAAACTCTTGCACACCCAAAGACTGATTCTGGGAACACAGGGGATTGAGCCAGGCAACGTGGTGTTCTTGGGCCTGGAGAGGTATAGATTGACAAGAAAACTCATGACTGCTGGTGTGCTCTAAATAACATGATTATAAAAATAAGTATAAATCCTAAATCACATGGATATTTCTAATGTCACCTCCCTATATTCCTTCTTTGTTGTTTCTTATACTCTATACTGGAAGGACTATACCTCCCAGGGAACCAGAAAGGTAGGACTGGCATGTTGAATGAGGGTGTGGATTTCTGATCCATGACTTAGAATAATGTTTTTGAATGTTGGAGATTCCTCTTTGAAGTTCCTCAAATGCAGATCAATATATTCCATGAAATGTAAAGGCAATCTCCTCATCATGCTGTAGAAAAGCAATGAGGACTGCAGTCTCAGCATTGTGTGAAAGCAAGGGTTGACTGTGCAAAATACGCTACCAGACAGCTGGTTTGGGCTATTCTGGACTGTCTGGGTCCATCAATGCTGAACACGTGGGATGGGGGATCACCTTGCTAGGAAACCTCCCTATTTCACACATGGGCAGCTCTGGTTGTCACCCTGTAGGTGGAAGTTAAGACACAGTGGCACGAGGAGCAAAGTAGTTTTCCCAAGAGATCACAAAGTGCTCTTGGCAAGCTTTCCCCAGCATCTGTCCTGGCTTGGGATAACAACACTGAGCAGACTAATTGGGGGAACAGAAAACTTGGGATGAGTTTTCTTACACTGAAGACATGCGGCCTCTGTTTTGTGCATCTGTACTTTGTGTCAGCAGAGTCACTCCTGATTGTGCTGAAGTGTTAGTGTGCTCTTACCCAGTGTCCTCAGTGCCCTGCACTTGCATGGACTTCTCCTTGTTACAGGTGAGGTTGCTCTGAGATGTGTTCTGGGTCATCGTGAGCTCTTGTTTAGCCTTTGAATATACATTTGTCCTGGTGAAGGATTTTTGCTATGTTCAGTGACTGTGGACTGATCCAAGACCTCCATCCAGGTAGCTCTCCAGTCTACAGAGCAAAAACAGAGTGCCTTAAACCAGTGATGCCCACTCTGTGTTCATGTGTAAGTGTTTATACACATGTGTCGCCTTTCTTTACAGCTCCCTCTCTCACTCCTCTTTTTCCATTTGGTTCTGCTTTGCATTTTTATTTGCAGTGTGTTGTCCTGTTGTGAGTATTGCTCATGCATGTTGAGTTAGGGTTCCCTAAGGATTCTGCGTGGCATTGGAAAATTAACTTTTTTTGGGTTTTGCACTCTCAAAGCCTTTATTGTAAGCTAGGGTTTTTGCTCGGGGGTAGTAGGATATTGGGAAGAGCTGAAGTATGATATTGCTGAGAATCGATTAGTGTAAAAACTGCACTAGTACTGCTGACTACTCCACCCCCAAAGGCAAATGTGTTTGCAGTTTAGGTCACAAGTGAAATAAGCATGTTCAATCTCATTGTAACATGTCACTCTTACAGACTTTCTTCTCCACCTCAGTGCTTATCTCTAGACTTGTGAATGGTGTCTTGTTGGGAGCTGGGCAAAATATGCTTTGAAACAGCAGATTCAACCCTTCTTCTTTCCCAAGAAGGTCTTGCAAATACCAAACCAATTTATTTCAAAGTGTTTCAGTTTGGCAGATGGCAACAAGGAGACTGTGATGCTACTCACAATAGGAAGGTGGTATCTCATCTTAAATCTACAAATCAGACTTACTCTACTCAAGGGATCTGAATTTGTCCACACTGCTCCCTGTAGAGATCTGAGAAATGTCTTGTGATTTCTTTTCCTCTTGGAATCCTTACAACACTGGCTTTGCTTCCACACTTAAATAGTTCACACGCTAAATTGAAGAATCAACTCTGGTTCTGGTTATGAGATAATATTAATTAGTTAAGGAAAGTAGCATCCTCTCTGCTGTTGAATACCTTTGCACATCCAAAGGATACAGTAATGATTAAATATCCTGTCAGTCTAGAGGTGAGTAGCTTTCAGACTTCGTTGGCTTCAAGAAAGGAGTGAAGTGAAGAAGCCTCATCAGGTGAGGATGCTGCTGTATGTGACCAAAGGCACTGCCTTTTGTGGCTACCCATCCTCTCCAACTGTTTGCAAAACTCACTCTCAGTCCTTGGTTATCACTGCACTTTGACCAAGAGCAGAGATCTCATTTTTACTACAGAGCACCCAGGCCATAATGGCAAGCAAGGGATGAAAACTATCGGAGGTGCTGTCTTCCTTTCCCCTGTATGCAGTTCTGTCCACCCAAAATTGCATCCTAATTCTGGCTGGTGGCTTGATATGGCCACTCACCCGTTCCACCACAGGACACATTATACACTCTTGTAAAGCCTTCTGGTAGCTTTGTGGCACAAAAATATGTGATATGAATCCAAAGGGCCTTCTTTAATGTAAGACTATAAAATGTACACAGTACCTATCCTATTTTGCCTCTTACTATTTTCCCTATTCCTCTTGTGGGCACCTGCATAGCATTAGGGAAATTTGGATGCATGTCCCTTCTGAAACAGAGTCCTATTCCAGATATTTAGTCTTGGGGAAGATGAAGCTCTGCCTCCCTGTGGGGAAACATATTCAGCTAACCATGCAGTGCAGGGTGGGGGTGCTGTCAGCATGTTGCATGATAGCTGTGCGGTGGTGCTTCCTTGTTGCTTCACCGACTAAACACGAGCACACAGCGTGCCCAAGGAAGGGCTTGGCTGCTGCAGCTCCAAAGCACTGTGCTCTGCCCTGAGCTTGTGTAACAACAGGGAATGTCACATAAACCCATGTTCTAATCAACAGCTGTGGCAACTGCTTTGCTGCTGTGAACATGAGTGTGTCATCTGGTTTTCTGACCAGACCAGAGCGGCTGTTGGGCGGCTGAAGGAATCTAAAATACTGCATCATTTCTTGTTCTCTTTGTCAAGTCACTTGTGCATAGTTGAAGCAAACATCTTTGATCTGGATTTCGCTTTGCGTTGCAGCTACAGGAAGAGTCACGAATGACAGGCTACTTACAGTAAAAGTGAGTAAGTTTTCCCAGTACACATTTGGTTCTATTGTCATGTGTGAGTGCTCTCGAAGCAGGAGGTGCTGGAGCCCTCTGTCCACGCCTGACCCTCCCAGCTGGAGGAGAGCTGCATGTGGCCATTCCAAGTGATGTGTTTCACAGCCGGCAGTGAGCCCAGTAAGACTCTGAAATGTGCTAGATGGAAGCAAATTGTACGTGGAGCATAAAGTCTGGGTTTGGGGTTTTGTCTCTGTACAGCTGCTGGTGGAATGGGTTTCCCAAGTTCCCATCTGCAGGCCTGTTTATTTCCCCTGTCTAAACCTTTTCTTTGTAGGCAAGTTGGAAAACAACGGGGAGCAATGGTCTGAGACTGAGCAGAGTAAAGGGGGGAAAAGTAGGCTATGCATCAGTAGCAGTTTCATGACTGGTGGAAACTAGCATGGGAGCATCTGCCTCGGGAAGAAGCTGAATCTTTTTTCATCAGATACAAATGAGGCAATACAAAGGAGAATGAGGATTCTATTAAAATTGGGGGGGGGAGGAGTTTGGTGGTATGACTCAGGTTGGCAGAACTCTCACAATTCGTCCTGCCTTGTTTAATAAGTATAGATTGAAGATTTGATTATATAGTATTTCCTGTTAGAGAGGTTTCAGCATATCGCCTTCCTTACTCACATGTACAAAATCACCTGACTTACTAGAATCTCTAGTGCTGCCTAACCTCTGGGAGAGGGATGTCTGGAGAAGACAGTGAGCTGTGAAGGTGCTGGTGTGAGCATTTAAGCTGAGCATTAGTTGATGTTTGCAGTTGTAGACAACAAGAGCTTTGCCAAAACTGGCCTGAACATTGGCTGTGACTGGAGACTTGCACCTGGTCAAGTTACAGTGCAAAAATTTGTACAGTGCTACTGTTAAGCAGTTGAGCCCCGTGAGCTCTATTTAAGGCTTGTACTTATGAAGCTACTGGAATAACATGTTGGGTATGGTGGTAACTCCTCCTCTCTGGCACTTGAATTTAGGCTTGGATTTTGTTCAGGTTTTTTGACCAGGACCTCAGCTGTTCACAAAGGGGTGAAGCAGGGCTTTTGATAGTGGTTCTGAACAGCCCAAGAGCAGAGCTCCACCTGACCTTGGGATTGTCCTTAGTTCTACACCGACAGATTTCTCACATATCCTTTTCCTCCTCAGTATTGTCTCCCCTACCTTTTGGTTTTGTTTTTTTTTTTTTTAAATTCCCCCTCTAGTCTAAGTGGGTAATAGAATAAAGTGGGAATCACCCTTGGGTAACCTCCAGCAAGCAGAATGTTCCTTGGCATAGCTTTATGAATGGATTTACAAATGCTACACGAAGGCCATCCTTGTGAAAGGGGCCTAACTTCTTTAGTAGTGCCCACTGAGCTCACCCAGGGATGCATTTGAACTAGACCCATTTGAGATACTTGCCCACTCCCCTTATGAAATGGTCATCCCTGTCCCTCTTTGTCTCAGTTCTGAGGAGCACACCATGATCAAATAGAAGTGTTTTCCATGAACTGTACACTGGCATTGTCCTGCTCTAGTCACTCCAGAGATAATAAATAGCAATGGTAATAAATAAAAGCAGATGTTATAGACGGAAGACTATGTATGGCATGTTTTCCAGTGGCAGTACACATGTTTGAGTACATGAAGTACTCTCTCTGTATATGGTTCTTCTCCAGTATCTGTCCAGCGCACCCCTTCCGTGGCAGGAAACTGGGGTGCTTGGGCACAGGAGGGAAGGAAAGTAGCCTTCTGCAGGTGCTGATGCACCTATAGGCTGCAAAATGTGTTGGGCGAACAAGTGGTCTGAAAAAGAAGTTGGTGCTGAAGGAGTCAGTCTTCCTTTACTCCAGTGTCCATGCTTCTGCTTGTGTGTTTCAAAGAGCTGAGGACAGATTGAAGGAAATGTCCACATTTTAGCCTGGCTTTTTCTGCCTGACTTGTACCCTTTCTTGGACCTGCCAGTGTTCTGCTGTTTCTAAGCATGGTAGAAAACAGTATTTAACAAGATACAGCTTTCTCTTTCTTTTAAAATTTAGCTTCCTAATTCAGTATTGTCTTGGTCAGGAGTTTATACAAAAGTCTATGTTAATTTTGAAGTGAACAGAAATTTTCTTGCGTTAATATCAATTTGTGGAGCAGGAAAGAACTCGAAGGGATTTTTAATCTTATGACATAGGGATCTCACTAGTGCTAGCTTCAGGTTGCATAAGTGATGCTATATAATACCATCCTTGAAGAGCAAGTACAGCATAACACAAGTGTCATACCCTTGTCCTGTGTTTCACTAAGGCCCTCATCTGAGGGGTGTGTGGAGGGGAATATGAACATGTTTATAATACTTTAGGGCTTGAGCTGGTTAGTTATGTTAATAAGCATATGTGCATATATATTAAATTCAATTAGTTAGTCTCTCTTGACTTTCTCTTACTTTTGCTGTGAAAGAAAATGGTGCTGGATTAGATCAGATGACCCCTCTGTCGTCTCATCCAACCTTACCCATTCTGTGATTTTGATTCTGCTTCACACCTATTGAAGTGAAATGTCTTGTTTTGAACTAAGTGGAAAATGTGCCATTCAGTGAAAATTATTTTGCTTGAAACTAGTGAACCTGTTTTTGAGAAGTCTTCCATTTTACCAGCTTCAGTTTTGAAGCTTCAGTGTTAATAGCTAAAGCCTCCTAAGCCAAAACCAGAAATTCAGTGGATTAAATAGATTTGGTCTTCAATAGCAATAAGAGACTGACAAGACAAGAAGTAGTAAATGTCATGTATTTAATGCTGATTTGAACAGCCTCACATGAAGTCAAAGCACCAAAAGTTGAGTCTCTCAGTGAAGCCTAACAGCACTGACTGTCCAGACCCACCTTGTTTTCAGTATTCATCGCTGAAGGGATACTCTGGATGGTCACGCCACCTGTGGATAGGTCAGATTGAATAAGTGAGTTCCTTGAGGTAAGCAGGATATCTCATCACTGATCCAGTTGTCCTGTGCCTAGCAAACCTCTTCCTTGCAATTTATGTGTAGCTTTCATGGAAGCTCTTCTACTTATTCAGAATCTATCTGCTCTGAATAATTGTCCCTGCAGAGTTGGAAGCAAGTCTCTGCATCTAAGGAGAGGACAGTGAACAACCATTTTTTAGGCCTACAGACTGCACACCTTAAAGAGAGATGAGGAAAAACCAACAAGATTTTGGGTGTCAGATATTCTCACGGTTTAACTTGGGTTAGTAAGGTGTTTTAGGAAAGAAGGATGGCTTCACTATTTGTGCATTGTGGAAGGGGAAGACTTCTTTGTTCAAATGTCTAGAAAGACGCCTAGAAATAAGTGCTATATAGGAAGAAGTGGTGGAGACACTATTTTTCATGCCCTTATTGCTGAACAGGTCTGGGATGGTGCTTTCTCCAAACAGCTGCCATATCCATACTAGGTCTGGTGGTCCTCTAGTTCAGCCTAGATAGGTGCTCTGCCAGGGTAATAGCATCAGTGACAGAGGATTTACAAAGAAGCTTTGTGGTGACCCAGTTCAGGAGATAAAGGGATGTTCATGGGTGCATACTACTGAGACATTTCAGGCTGCATTTTGGAAACTGTGTGCTCAGGGAAGATGCACAATCCAATGCCATTATAAAAGGCAAGAAGAAAATTCCCAGGGTCAACTTCAGGTGAAAAAATAACACTGTGTGTAACAATTGTGGGCAGACTTGAGAAGAAAGGTAGCTGTTTTATGCTGTGGGTTTTCTTGTTTGTTTGAGGTGATGCTAAATCACAAGCCCTGGCTTGACAGACACCTTCCATTAGCAAAATGAAAAATTTCTGAAGAGAATTCTCAGGTGCACCATGGCAGCTGGCTGCCTTGCCTTACAGCAGAGCACAACAAATACTGGCATTTATCCCAGCCGTGAGTCGTTCCAGTCTGGGAAGGACACGTTTCACAATATTGAAGGTAACTAACTGAAAGGGATCAAACATTAGAACTGGTTATGTCAAAATATTTCATTCCAATATTCAGCCAAGTTCAAGTGTTTACACATTAACAGATTGAGTTGGTTGAAAAAAACCCAAACCAAACAACAAGCCACAACAATTTTTGGCTTGTTTGACTTTAGGATAATTTGATAATGTCTGAGTTGCCAGTGTCATAATCTCTACTTTCCATCTATGGAGCATGCTTGCTAATCAGATCTCACATGTTCAAAAGTCTGAGTCCTTTAAATGAGAATTATTCATTCAGAGGAATCAGTGTAGCTTGCGATAACTGGCAAGGAAGAATATCCATAGTAGAGAATGGAGCACAAGATAAATCAAGCAGACAGATTAATGTAAAACTTGTCCTGCACAATACTTCTAAATTTCTCCAAGAGGAGAAGAAACAATTTTGGATTAAGATTTCCTGAAGTATTCATATTTTTACAAAACCTCCATTTTCTTCTCGGCTACTTAACTTGCTAACTCATTCCACTGACTGCAATATCCTGTTTGTATGGGTTTACTCCCACCATCAAAACAACAGATTTGCACACAGTACCCATATGGCAGCTGATAATTGGAAGAGCCAGAGAAGCTGGATTTTCCCATTCCTGCTTGCAGTTGTATCACAGCAGTCAAAGGTTTTGCACAAAGTTGACTAACAAAGAGTCTTTCTGTATCGTAGTTTGACTTTTTCAGATACATATTGCTGGATGAAATAAGAAATGCCTTTAGACTGGTAGCTTATCTGTTGCAGTATCTATTCCAGACACTTCAGTGTGAGAACACGCAGTAGGCATATATATATATATATCTGCTCCATACATGGCAACATCACTTTTCTGATAAGGCTTTTTTCATAGCAGAGATCAGACCATATTTAAGCATTCTCCCCAAACGTGGCACTCCTGTGAAAACTAGAGCTGCCAATGCCCATCCTGTGCATCCTGTTTTCCTTATCCTCAGTGGCCTCCTGTGGTTAAATTTAGTCTAATAAAGTAAAGCATAGTTTAGTAGTTTTGTGGATTGGTGGCTTAGAAAGCTCTTCTCCTGTGGGCATTTGCATCCTTTTCTGGAAAAGGCTCTTGCATTTTCACCAAGGTTAAACTTTTAGTGATTATATACACAAAATGTAAAATATTTAGCTATGTAAAAACAAACTATTTCAAATACAAAAACGCACAAACTCCTAGGCCATTTGTGAGAAGCCTTCTGGAACTAAGTGCTGCTAACTGATGGAAGGCTATTTTACGTTTTAAGAAACTAAAGCTACAGAGCACCTGGCTGAGCTTAAATATGAAACATGAACTCTATTATGATGCTTTTAACTTAGGGCATATATTCTATCATAGTTATGCAGCACAGTAAGTGGGATTTTTTTGTTTCTTTGCAACATTTCCCTCCATCATTTGAGCAATGGTCAAAATTTTAGAGTGCTATTGATGCTGTTATCCTGTTTTTCATTATTTTTAGTGCTTGAGCATGCTACAGTTTGTCAGAACATAGATAATCCAAGGTAACAAGAGAAATGCATGGAAATGAATCTCTAGCATTTGGCTACATATTGAGTGCCCTGAAAAGGGGAACACAAAGTTTGGCCATAAACTGTAGATGCTCTTGAGCTGAAGAAAAAAACAACCTTATCCTCTGGAAGAGGGGATGTTGAATCAGTTGGAGCCTTCTGACATAACGCAAACTTCAGGTGAAGCAAAACTACATTGTGTGGTAAGCTTTAGATGGCGAGCAGGAAGAGATCAAGCATTGTTAGTTCTCAGAGGAGATAATTAGGAAGTAGTTTAGCAGTCAAATGAGCTGTGTGTTTTTCTGTTTTCCTTAGAAGAAGGTAGGACTCGCCGACAAGGGAGGTAAATTGCTGTAGAAGACTGCATCAGAGAAAGGACAAAACAAAGTTTCTGACCACTTATGGTCACCCAAATATATCATCTTTTATAAGGAAGTGAGAAAGGGATAATTCAGGGAGTGCTCTGCTCTGTTGTTTCATGTAGCAGTGTTCTTGATTCTTAGCCTTCCATATGGTAATTTAGAGCAAGCTTCCTCTTTAAACACTAAGTTTACAATGCATATGGCCTTGTAGTTGAGCAGCAACATGGCTTGCTGAGCACTGGAAGTGAGGGTGAGACACAACAGGGAAAGACAAAGTGCTGCTATTTGAATTTCAGCTTGGATGTCCACACTGCTAGACAGGGATGATGCTACACTTTATCAATGTCTCAGACTTGTCATTACCATGTATAGCAGAAAGAGTTTAAGGAAATGGAGTAGAGATGGAATAACCAGATATGGTCACTTTCTATTAGGTGGGCTTTTGGCACCTGAGCTGTAAGCAAGTGTCCTACACTTATTTTTGCAATGAGTCCAGGACCATATTCAGGCTGCGTTAAAGACCTCCCATATTTAAGCCTTACCTTTAAAATAAAGTTGTCTAAAAAAAGTTAATATTAAAAGGAAGTGATTATTTCTTTTTTAAATCCTCTGAAAAGACAGGAATGCTCTGTGAGGATCTAGAATTTCTCCTGTACTTACATTAACAGTTCCACATAACGAACGTTTTTGTTCAGGGCTTCAATTTCTTTCATCTCTTTCTCAGTGAGAGAGAAGTCAAAGATCTAATGGAAGGAGATGTTAGGAATGCATTAGCATTTCTTGTCATCATCACCATTTATATGTTCCAGATTTCGTAAGTACAGTCCTTCTTCCCTGTATCTCTCCCACAAATCCATGCTTGCTTGCATTTATAGCAAAGTCTCATGGTCATGAATACGCCCAGTCACATTGCCTACACTCTTTTGCAAGAAGGGAAAGGTAGTCTGGCAATACTGAGCCACCATCTTTGAAAGCAATACATTGCCAGGGAAGGCAGGGAGCAGTGTGGGTACCGAGTGCTGCAAGGGACACAGGAACAAATTTTTCATCTTTTTGGGGTGGGGTGGTCTAGCCAGATGTTTTTTAGGGAGTATGGTTATGAACCTTTCTGTCACACTTGTATCCAGCAACCCTTTCCTAACAAACCTGAAGACTGGGCAGAACACTCAGTCATTCCTGAGTACCTACAGCCTTGGCTGCTGACCTACTGAATTACTTCATCTTGCTTGTGCTGCTCACTAGTGCTCTGGGACACATCACCAGCTGGAAGTTTAGGCACTCCAGAGTTTTTTGACAACAAAATTTTCTCTCTCCCTTGCTCCCTTTATTGTTATATGTTACCATTAAATGATGGGGACAATCAAATGTGGCAAAATTTGACATTGGTCAAATTCTTACATCTACAGAAAAAATGGAAAAATCACTTTCTGTAGGGGCTAAGCCAATGAAAGCAGATTCATCCACATACTGTTGGAGTATGAATTTACCTGGAAATTCTCTCTGATGCGTTGTGGATTGAAACTTTTTGGGATGACCACTACCCCTCGCTGGATGCTGAAACGCAAGGCAACCTGTGCAGCAGTCTTGTTGTACTTTTTGCCAATGGCATTCAGCACAGGATCTTTCAGCAATGGAGGGGAGGACACATTCACCCTGGAAGAAAATTGGGAAGAAAAAGAAAACAAAAAAACCCCTCATCTTTAATGTCAAAACATAGGGGCACCTACTTGTTTGTGGACAGAACACTGCAGCTTTTGACAAGCAGTGTGAAAGATGGGAGAAAAGCTTTGGCACTTAGGTTGGCGGGCTGTCAAAGGCAACTTCCTATGTGATGTCCTAACGTTGACTTAGTTTCTACTTCCTCACCTAAGCCTCACACATTCCCAGTTACAAACACTTGCTTTCTGTTAGAGGAGACCTAAGGCAACCTCCTGTACAGACACCTGGGATTCTTTGATGACAGCATGCAGCAGGATCATTGCAAGTTTACATTCACAACTGCAATATTTAGACACCGAAGTTCAAAACTACTTTGAAAAATGGGGACAAAAGTATTTTACATAGAGACCCAGTAGTGCAGAACTATATTATTATTTTCCTGGATATTGTCCTTCTATTACAAAGTAGCATGAGCACTTACCATGATTCATCCCTTGAGGTTCCCAATGGGCTGTACCCAACGATAACAATGTCATGTTGTCTGCAAAATTCTAAGAGTTTGGGTTGGGTAAAGTAGGGATGGCATTCAACCTACAGGAAAGAATGGTTATTCAACAGGACCAGATACAGAATCAGATGTTATCCTAATATTTGTAGAGTTACAGACCAGGTGATGCTTTCAGGAAAGGATGTGTAAGCTAAGGAATAGGGAAACTTAGTCTGTGATTACTGTTTTAATTGTACATTGCTGGTGATGGATTTTTTTTTTTTTTTTTGAGCGAACAGGAGATCAGCATCTGTGACCATAATTTGGCTGGAGGGAACTCTTATTGGCAGTCGGTGAAAAGGTGGCGGTAAATGGGGATGATAGAGATGAGGGAAGCTCACTAGAAAGAAATATACTGAGAAGGCAACCTGTCTCATGTGGGTCAGGTCTCCATTCCTCTGCCTCTGCCATTTAGGATGTCTAATCCGATGTTGCTTTTAGGGAAGTGTTGGCATAAGCTGTCCCAGATAGAAAGGTAAGGGGGGGATATGCAAAAGGTGAGATTATGACCTTGTTGCAAGCTCTGCCCTCCCATGTTGCAAATACTCTTCCCTTACAGGCAGGGATTTTCTGGCTGTGATCTCAGATTCTGGGAAAAGGATGTCTATAAGGTGACAGAGAAACCACTGTTTGCAGGGCAGTCGGAAGCTATCTGGCACATCTATGCTTGCTGGCTAGTTGCCCTAAACTGGGCTTAATCTCTTGCCCAGTTTTCCTCGACCCCAGGAAGCAGCAGCAATGCTCAGTGCAGTCTTAGGGGCACGCCAGAAACAGCAATTACATTTTGCACCCGCTAGGCATGTTAATACCAGTGAAGGGTGCTGGAATTTCCTCCTCTCACAAGCTGCCTTTCCCTCTGGGCCAAATACAGAACTGAAGGCTGTGGCCAGCCAGCCTCTGTGCCCTGCTCCACGGCAATTCCAGCCCTCCAGGCCACATACTGAGAGTGGAAATTTGGTCCCGACTGGTCTCTGGCCCTTTCTTTGATACTACTAATGTGGATATTTGTTTGTGCCAGATGAGTCAGAAGAGCTTCCCAGTGATTTCTAGGAAATACAGTGACCTGCCAAATGCTAGAGCCAAAGGTATTGGGCATTCAGATGGGTGGCTGCCACTTATCGCCTTCTCAGAGCCCCACTGCTGTAATTTGACTCAGACAGGCCTATCATCTTCATGGGCTTGTTCAGCTTGGGTCAGTCACTTAATGGAGTCTCTTTTAATTGAATTTTTTCTCTTATTAACTTCTTATAGGAAAGGCACAAGAGAGCAAGTACAAGGAATCTGGGAGTTGCTTCTAATGGCTTTTAAACTTGAGAAGCTTAGAGTGACTCAGGATTCCTGATACTTAGGGTTGGGTTGGTGTCAGCCAAGGTAGACATGGTTTCATTGAGGGCCAGTCAGCTCTGAATGGTTTTTCTTGAGAATTTTTGGACTTCAAGTAGGGTACATGGCAAAGATTTTAGATCTGCGTTGACTCAGCATTCAGTCTTGTTACAGAGCTTTGGCACAGAGGCACTGGTTTCATAGTCCTGGAGCAGAGACCAAGGAAAGCGATTGCTCCAGTGAATTCAAATAGAGGTCTTTAGCCTAGATAGGAAGAGTAATATTTTCAAGCTAGAAATGGGAGTGTGACAGTATGGAGGGCAGCATCTGCGGCAAGATATACTTTTCTGTACGTGGCTTAGGCTGTGTGTTTGCCTCTGCATTCCCTAAAGGGCAGTGGCACTGTGGCAGGCACTGCCCTTGGCTTGGAGTCTTACCTGGTTGCTGACAGGTTTGTACTTAAGCCCTGGCTTGTTCATGATCATCTCCAGTTGCCTGCGGTTGAAATTGGATACTCCAATAGACTTTGCCAAGCCTGCATCTTTACATGCCTCCATAGCCTGCAAAGAAAGCAGAGACAAGAGGAGTTTCAAATATTGGCTTAATTCCTTGGAGCATGTATTTTAGAGAGAGGTGGACGATAGACCGTTCTTGAGACTACAGAAAACCCCTTGTTGCAGCAGAAATAACAGCTTTATTAACATGAGGGCTAGTGTTGCCCACTGTTCCTGTGTCGACCTGCTTTCCAAAACAAACCCTAATGTTTTATACATTTTAATGTTTTATCCCTTTATATAGGATAGAATTTGTCTGGAAAACAGAAAGATTAACCTGAAATATAGATACATAAGTGCCAGGCATCTGCTTTCAAAGAGTTTTGCCTACTTTATGCTGCGTTAGCAGTGCCTCAAACTGGAGAAGGAAAAGTGAACAAAATATACTGCTTTTCTGATAAATCAGTTTATTCCTTTGGATTGTAAGACAGTTTTTCATATGAAGTTTGTATCTGGTGAAATCCCCTAAATATCTGCCAAGGCAAATCACAAAACCTTAACAGAAAACATCAGTACAGTATGAAGTAGAAAAAAAAGAAGAGGCGGAGGGAGAGAAACATTCTAGATACTTTGCACTTTAGACAAATCCTAATAGCTAAGAAACCCTTATGAATACTGGACACGAATAGGTGCCCTAGTCTTCATTAGCTTCATCTGCTGGGTTGTTAAGGGAAAAGGGGATCCTTTCCTATGGTCTTCTGCTTTGCTTCCAGAAACTCTGCACACAAATAATTTGCTGACTGTTTGATGCAGAGCAGACTCCACCATGGAGCTGGATGCCCCTCCTACTGGTTTGTTATTCCTTTATGTCTCGCAGGAGCTGAAATCAGGGAGGTAAGAGGCACTGTGTGTTTGATGACCTCTAGTTGGCCTCATATGCTTTATATCACTTGGTGACAAGTCAGCAAATATAGTCATCTGGAGCCATTTTTGCCTGCTAGCACCATACTGAGAGTGAAATTATCAGGATTGAGTTGAGCCATTTTTATTTAGATTGATGCTGCTATTTGCAGGCACTCACCACCACTTATTTTTTCCAGGCTTGTTAGCTGAAGAGAGTGGTCTGCTATAGCATAACCTTTACAATAAGCACCAGCTCAAAGATAAAAACATAGCAGTGTTGTGAGAGCTGTTGCTTTCAACATTTGAGCAACCAGCCTGTGAAAAAGAGAGGGATGAACTGCATCAGCCAAAGACAAGGGTAATTTAAGCAGCTAACTTGGAAGTCCCTGTTCCCCCTGAAACCCAGTCTGGATGGCTTAGCTGCCAAGAGAAAGCTCAGTCCCACCCTGGGCTTTCTACCACTGAAATTTCACTTGATTTTACCATTCTCCATCTTTATCTGCTGTACCTCCAGTAGAGCTAAACTGGGATACAACTATCCACATCTGGACAGTGTAAGCTAAAGTGGAGCATGTAGTAGCCGCTGTTATCTCAGTGTGAACTGGGATGAATTAGTGGTGGTTTTTCACTCAACCTGGTGCAGAAGGAGAGCTGGCCAACTGTGGCCATGAACTGAAGACTGTCCATGGCTTTGAGAGACAGAAATATGAGGAGATTACTAATCTTCTTTCTGCCTCACCCAAGATCCTGAGGCCAAGTGACAGTAGGCGTAAGGAAACATCTCCCTACAGGACTAGAGCACATCACAAACAAATTTAGGATGCAATCTTTTAGGCAAATTCTACTTCCTTCCAAGTTTTCTTACCAGAAAAATCTTGCGTTCCCATCTGATAAGTAAATTTAGAAGTGAGTGAACTTGTTCTAAAGGCAAGTGATGGCAAGGTCTTGGATTTTGGTGGGTTTTTTGAGGTGGAGAAGAGTTAGATTTCTTTTTTTTTTATTTTTCATGGGGAGTTTAGGGCAAATCCTGGGTTTTCTTGAAGGTGAAAAGCTTTTTTTTTTTTTTTTTTTTATGGGGGTCCAGTCTTTTCTTAGGGCTCCAACTTTCTCCCTCCGTAAAGATCTGATAAAGGGAAGGATTGGTAAAAACCTGATGATAAAAGCCTCAGGAAGTGAATGTAGAGTGCACTCTCTAAAAGAAGGAATGTGGATGTTTGATATTTCAACAATGTTCTCTTTTGTTGTAAAAATAATTAAATAATAGCAAGAAGCAACATCTTTGGAGACAGTAGTAAAATTTATCCATGGAGCTGGTAGAACTCGATCCTGGCAATATGCTTAAGCTATGTTTATGAAAACCACAGGTCAAACTGAGAATGAGGAACTGTGGTTTTAAAGGATGTACGGATGGATGTTGTGTTTGCTTACCTCCCAAGTGGCACATAAGTCTGTCTCATGGTAGATAAATTTTCCATTTTCATCTCTTGGGTAGAGTGCATCTCCAGGCTGAAAAGTAAAACCAGACTTTTGTGCTTTAAAGAAAAATTTTTTACCCCTCAGAGCAAAGATTTTTCCACAGACTCTCTACCAGCAAAAAAATGAAAAAAAATACTGAAAAGCTTTCTGAAACACCCTAAGTTCAGCAGGTCATTCATGCTGGGCTTACCACATCCTCGACTGCTAGATCGTCCTTGGACACTCCTGGGCTGTCACATGAGCATACACTCAGCAGTTCCCGGATGGCCTTGTTTTTCAGTAAACTTTTGACCTTTATGTTATGGCAGCAAAAGGACTAGTCTCCTTCCAAAGGGCTGGGTTAGAGTACCAACTGTATTCTCCTCTTTCTTCCTAGCCCTTGCCCTGATCCTGCTTGTGTCCTAGGCACTGGGAAGAGTACTAGCTCAGTCCAGTTCCCAACAGCTGGAGAGTCCAAGAGCTACTAGCAGTAAAGGACTATGTACATAGCTAACCTCTTAAGCTCATTATCCACCTTTCTTTGGGCACTGGAGACTTTTTCTTCTGATATCTATACCCTATGGACTTCAGAGATGAGTTATGAGCTGATATCTCATGAGCACAGCTTTCTCTTATTTGCTGGTCATTTCACTGCTGTTACAGGCAATGCATTAACACCTCCCTCCCTTTGGTTTGATCACAACACTTTTTTTTTTTTAAAGAAAACCTTTTCAATCGTATTTGACATTTGATCTGACTCTAAACAGCTACATTTCAAAGGTCTTGGTACAAGATGTTGACATGGTAACTCCTTGGGAACATGCAGCTGTGACTAATATGATCATAACTGGCATCTCCCAGTTCAGTAAAGTTCAAATTTAAGGCATTAAATGGGAAAAATGAGTGTAAGGAAAACACAGACTCAGATTTCAGAGGGACAATGTCTAAGTTGAAGGCATAAGCCTGTTTCCTCCAAATGTGCTGATTTTCCTTCAAAGAATTCCAGAAAGACAGCTTGTTGCTTTTGTTGCTATGTCTTGCTGGAAAAAGAATATCTTAACTAGAAGGAAGTAGGTAGCTGTTGGGTACATTTTCTTCTATTAGAAGGAAAACTGTTTACCATCATAACATGATGTGGAGAAGCCTTATTTACAATACTCTTCCATGTATTTTGAAACAAACTGTTCATTCCCATGGTACCTCAGCACATTCTCCAAGGACTGCAAGTTCAACATATAACAATTGGATTTCTTTAAGTTCAGGGGATGAGTCTGAATTCAAGGCCTTTTTATTCTGTTCCACTTCTAATTCATTAACTTCTGTTCAACTTTTATTTTTTTAGTAGTCAATAGGTAGCAATTACATTAGCTAATTTATGATCTTCCCATTTTCCTCTATTTCTATCACTTGTGTTCTATAAAATGAACCAGGTCAGGATGAACAGTGCTTGAACTTCTCTTGACTGAGATAAGTGATGTCAACTGTCGTGGATTTCTACAGGGATCAATCCTTCCTCTTACCTCCAGGGACCTGTGCAAGGTGTTGAAGTACAGTTGTCTCTGCTCAATAGTCTTCAGGCAATACTTTCTCTACCAAGCTACTTTTTTATGCAAGAGAATTGCTGAATGGAAGAACTGCCTGCAGATGGATAAAGTCCTGAGAGAAAGGCAGTGTTTTGATGGTGACAGGGGGGTGGTAATGGGGCCTTTGAAAAGGTCTTTCAAAGTTGGTCACATTTCTTAGCCTTGGGTTCTCATGAACTACATCATACCAGTCAGACAAATGCTCATCTTCTCTTGCAGTTCTCTTGGAGATAGCCTTGCACTTTACACTGAATGTAAGGTGGCTTCCTACTATGCTGCTGCCTGAGCACTGAAATAAGTGTGCTAACACTGTACAGTCACTGCCACTATGCAGGGATCACATCTTATCATGTCACGTTCAAAGTCTGGAGGCACTCCAAAAGATAACCAGACAATTTACTTGTGTATTTAAAACACAGCAGTTGTTAACCACTGAGAGGAAAACCCCTGTGCCCATCATAATAGTTTTCTCACCAACACAGATGCAGGAAGATGGGTCTGCATATCCCATTGCTTTCACAAAAATGGTCTTGGACAAACAGGGTTTCTCAAGAGGTCAATTTTAACAACTTGTGAATGCCTGTTCTATAGACAGAAGGCAATGGGTAGTCAAATAGTGAGACCACTGCTCTGTGTTGGGTTATTCTTTTAAAATTACAAGATACTTAGCCTTACATTGAACAAGTTTCATCTAAAATACCTGCTTTTCTGCCAGATCATGGAATAATTCAGTTGGGAGGTATTTGCAGATAATTTAGTGCACAGGTACCTGCTTACTGATGAATCAGTCTTCAAAGCAGGGTCTCCTACAAAACCTGCTAGTGGGTATGACCTCCCCAGGCAGAGGGTGTGTGGTGCCAGCAGGAGACCTGTTCCTGCTGGTCATCTGCCTTACTAGGGTAGTGGGGCTGAGCCATCACCATTGGGAGCTAAAGGCAGGAAGGACAAAGTCCTGCATGGGGAATCTATGTAAGGGAAAAATAGAGGGAGGTTCAGGCTAATGTTGGTAGGTCAGTGAATAATGTCACCCTGAAGTTGGCCATTCTTTAGACACTGAAAAGTGTCAGCACGGTGGGGCTTTCCTCCTCTGAGTGATGCTCTCGGAAACCAGATTCCTCTTACTCTGCCTAAAAGTCCCTGTGACAACTTGCACCACTGGCTGGGCTCTGCAGGGGCACGTTTCTTAATTTTTTAAGAGCGGGATTGTAAGTTCTATCTCAAGTACTTCACTGGTTCCAAGCAGAGACTGCTTCTGATAGAAGGCTTTGGTGCTTTCCTGTCTTCCCCCAATGTTTGCAGACTAGGGAGGGTGGGAGTTTCTTGGTGTTACACCTGCATACTCCTCACTAAAGACAAGCATCACACACAGGATGGGTGTATTTGTGATAGAAGGAGCAAAGGAAGGAAACCTGTAACCATTGCAAAAGGATGAGGTTTTTTTCTTTTTGTATTTGACACAAAAAAAAAAGTGTATTTTTCAGGCAGAAAGGGACTTCTTTTTTTCCTCTCCTCTCATGGGGGACATGAATGAATCTCTAGGCCTGCTATTCCTTTAACAACTCAAGATTGTTGATACAAGCCTCAGGGAGTCAGATGTATATTACTTTAAAGCCAGCTGTCTATATCTTTATATTGTGAGACAATGACCTTCACTATGTGGGAGAATGAACTACTAGAAAATACAAACACAGGCAAAGGGAAACAGGAAATTGCTAGTGGTGGGAAATTTTCAAAAATGTACCCAAAAGGATTCCATAAGTGTGACTGTCTAAATAAAATTTTAATACCAGAGTCTGGTTACTCCTGTACAGGTCTTAATAGGATTTGTCTTCCTTGGGGAAAAAAGGACTGCAGTTCTAAGGTGATAGCCTTGTTAATAAAGTTCTTCCTCTTTGATACTTCTGGTAGTTTGGAGTTTGTACCAAAATATGATTTTAATAACCTCAGAACTACCTTCCTTGTAAAAAGAGGCCAGTTTAGAGCTTAAACATCTCTCAGAAACAATTAGCTAGGTAATTGCCTGACCTTACTCTCTGGAAGAAGAAGGATTTAATTAGTTCAAAAACACTTAAACATTTTTAGTATCATTTTTCTCATTTCAAGATTATTTCATTTGCCTTTATATCATGTACTTCTAGAGGAAAATTGTAAAGCAGGGTACAAAGAGCTGTGAAACCAGAAAGTTTCTGGACTTGCAGGAGCTGGTTGCAAGGTGGGAGGCATGCAACTCTGATGTGAGTTCCCTGCCTTCAAAGGTTTCCCCTATAAGTTGTCCATAGCCAGCAGTATGAAGAAATATCAGACTTTAACTTTTGAGAGATGGACAACCCATATTTAGGACCAACTGTGATCTACTCCAGCTGTCCAAAAAGAGCACTGCAGTTATGGAGGGTACGATCATAACCACAATTTGTCCAGTGGCTTTAATTTGAGACAGAGTAAAGAAGCCAACTTGGTGTTTTTTTCCTCCCCCTTTTCCCTCTCCCCCTCCAAACTTTGCCCCTAGCCTGTTGCTGCTTTGTATAACCTCCATCCTTGATGAGTCCTCATGGGTCAGAGAGGATTCAGACCCGCATACTGTTCCAGCAACAGTAATTCTTCAGCATGGAAAATGCTCTAAACCCAGTTAGGAGATCTGTCCTTCCAGTAAAAAGACTCCATCCAACAGCTCTCATTTACCATTCTCACACCACCTATGAGCCTCTCTTTATGTGGGTAGTACACAGAAATATATGCATGCAGTATATATCAAATGTCATCTGGCCAAAGTGCTATTGTCAACATGGCTGGAAGTGCAAGGAATATGCTAATGGAGACTTTGGCTTGAACCAAATTCATGCACTTTTTTCAAGCAATTTTTCTTTTTACCTTGAAAGCCATTGGCAGCTCAATAATGTAGAGGTCAACGTAGTCCAGCTGCAGGATCTTCAGGGTTTTCTCCAGTGTGGGACGCACCAGCTCTGGGGGGTGGCAGGTATTCCACAGCTAGAGAAGCAAGCACAGGCTCTTTTCTGAGTGCCAACAGGAACAGTGAGCCATCTGAAGCCCCTTAACACACACTCATTCCTTTCCCACTCAATCCCTCTTGTCCTTCTAACAGACCCTGTTATGCACAGTGCAAAGACATTGTGATCTACATCACTGCAAGGCAAAGCTGAGGGGTCTGTCCTGTGGTAGAGCCATGTGCAGGGGTCAGGACAGGGATTCCCGCCCAGGACTGATGCAGTGTTGACCCAGTGAAACCACTGTGTATTTGTTTACTACAACACAGGTTCTTACGAGCTGAGTATATTGCGAAGTCTTGCTCAATGAACTTGGGCAGATTCCTTTTGTTTTCCAAGCTTTCCAAACATATGCAGTCACTGGAAAACTTTCTTCCCACAAGAAATCTGTGGTCAGTTTTATGCTTGAGGCAGAAGCTCAGATTGTGTGAGTTAGCTATTGAACAGCCAAGCACCCAGAGCAAAGAGAATCTTTTGGTTTTCTCCTGTGGTCGTGGAGCCTGAGTGACTGACTGACCTAGGGAAGTTTTTGCTTACTCCCCAGTCTTCACTGAAAGATGGATTTGTGTTTAGTCACTGCAACACAGGTGTGACTAGTTAAATCAGTCTTTTCCACCTCTTTAATCCCAACTGCTTCCTTTTGGGGTTATGCCTCAAGGTTGCTATGGAGTGTGCTTAGTTGGTTAGCGATCAGTACTATCTCTAACTGAACTCTGCTGATGCAAATCTCTTTCAGGAATAAAATCATAGCATGGTAATTAGTAACCAAGAGCCCTTTGTAAACTGATTGCTGCAGTTAAAATCAACAATACTTAGAATTAACACACAGTAGAAGGTTTAAAGAGCCATTTGAATTCACACAATAACCTGGGATATTTTATTTTCTTTTTTTCAATGCACCAAACTGACATGTGGAATCATGTTGAGGTTTTTGTCACTTTTGTTGGCTGGAAAAACCTGCTGTTTTCTGATATGGTCATTGTCTAGTCAGTTCTGCATCCAAATCTGACAGCCACTGCATGCCAAGGTATAGAATTAATTTTCTTAAGACATGAAAACACTTGAATTGCCATTTTTGGGAGAAGATCTTGATTATAGTGTCAAAGGGCATAGCCTGAATAAGTTTTAAGGTATTTTAGATTTTGATTGTTTTCTTTTAAACCAGGTTATAGTTGTTCCATGGGAAAACCATTTGCTCAGTTCTGCCTGCAGAGGCAATGACGCGTTATCTTGAAGTTAAAATGTACTGAGAGCAGCACATCTGACCCTGCCCTAAGCTGACAGACCAAAGCAAGTTTTGGCACTTGGAAACTCATGCTAGGCCTTCCCCAGATGTATGCTACAAGGTGTGAAGAGTTTATGGTCAGTAGACAGTGAAAAGAGGCTGAGGAGTACTAGAGTAAAGCGACCAAGGTCCTCTTCTCAAGTGTTAAGTTGTTCCACTGGATTTCCTGAAAGGCTTTGGTCTATGTGTTTTTTTAAGCATTTGACATGTAAAATGAGCTTAACTTGTATTTAAGTAAGGAGTTGTAGATCCTTCATATTCAGTTTATTTTGTTACTGTGTTTTAGAAATTTGGTAACTTGAGGTATATTGATAGTTTAAAAACACTTTTTCCAAGTGCCCTTTCTAGCCCAGTGCTATTAGGCTCAGCACTTGCCAGTGAATTTACTTCCCTTTAAAAAACTGCAGAGTTCTAAAGCAACAGCCTGTAAAAACAGCAAACATTTGTACTATGTCAATACATTGATGCCATGGAAACTCGAGAGTTTCATAACTGTTTTCATGATTTGTAAAAGTTATTGTATTATCTACCTAAGTAGAACCCATGTAGATGTTTGAGCAGTCCAAGCTGCCAGCTGGCTTTGGCATTTTAGGACACCACATTTCCTGGAAATGTTACTTCTAGTTTAATGAAAGAAATATCCTGGGATGAAAGAGGAGACCAAAAAGGTCTTGCTGTATAAGCCAAGTGAGATGTTGGCAGTTGATATAAAACCTCTAAAATTTCTGGATGCTGAGCTGCTCTGCCTGATCAGCCAGCCAGCAGTGAGAGCCAAGTGCAAGTGCTGATGATTTCAACTGGCAGATGCAGCCCGATCACACCAGGTCGCTGTTCCAGTGACACTGCCACTGGGCGGGGCTGCTCCTGTTAGTCCCTGCTGACGAACCAGCCTCCCATTTGCATCGTCTTTGTTTAAGGAAAGATCTGCATAAGGAGCTTGAGTCTGAAGGGTCTTGGGAATTTCCAGTACTTCTGATTTCAGTAAGGCAGAAAATAAACCTGACTTCTGTTGTGTTGACTGCTTCCAAGAATGGTTTGTTGTATCTACTGTGTTTCCTAGAAAATGCAAGTCACTTATTAGTCAATGCCCAGTGTATCTAGTGGTGGTTTGATGTTTGCCAGTAGTTTGTAAGATACCTAAGTTTGTGAGGTACATAAAACTCAAGATAGATAAATCCATAACGCAAGAAACATCTATTCCCACTTGTCCTGGGAAGTTCACAGCTGGTGTGAAAATCCTGATTTGTGATGGATTGACTTGATTGAAGAATATTTTCCACTTCCATCTTTGAACTCTAAATTTAAAGACTACAGAATTGCTATAATTGGCTATCACCCTGAGCATCTGAAAGTTTGTCAAGCACACAGTAAGACACAACAGTAAGGTAAACCCATACATGTCCTAGCTCACAGGCACAAGGCAGGCTGGGACCACAGGCATTGGTTGTTATGCTTTGTGTGTTGCAGCCCTGTGGCTTGCAGGATCTGCAGTTTTCCAGATGACTCAATGTTTAAGTAGTGATTATCAACTATGAAAATCATCCTGTGATTAGCTCGGACAACAGAATATGGAAAGGCTTAAAAATAAAGTAAGTTTGGAAATTTTACCAGGAGATGTGCTTCCACAGAAAATCAATATGGGAAAATAAACTGGAGGGGAAGAAGTTGAGAAAGTTAAAATACTCAAAATTTTTAGGACATCTGGTTCTAACCTTTTGGCACAACTTTGTGGTTTTGATTTGAAATATTACTGATAATTTTCAGTAATGAAACTATAAAACAGTTGAAACCAAATGTTTTCACTGGTCCAAGTCAACATATTTGGCATATGAGAGATTGAGAAACTCTCCTGATGAAGACAGAAAATTTGAGGACATGAAGTTTTTCTCAGGATGGCATGGCGGTTACCAATAAAGCCAGTCAAATAACTTGAAAAAAGATGCATATTTTACAGACTGGAAGTTGCTGCACATGGAAATTGGTCTATAGCTGCTGAAAATCAACTCGGTCTGCAAACTACCCGATTCAAAGCTTAGTTTCCCAGATCATAGAACTTAAAACTCTTGCTCTACTGTGAGCAATTTAGTTATCTCATGGGATCTTTCACTCTAGGAACAGTGGTATTTATTTGCAAGTCTATTGAGTAACTTTCAGGGATTATTTGGGAAAGGAGAAAGGGAAAATATTAGACTGATATTTAGGTTTAAAGAAGCACTGTAGGCAAGGCAATTTGAGGCCATAGACTCCCTTAAAAACTGGACAGGCACCATCAATCTTTATTCTGCAATGTGCAATGACCTGGGATATAATCATTGTAGTTTAGTTGTAACAGCTTTTGTCAGACACTTCATTGGACAAAGGATTTCATTCTTCTAGGAGAGAGTCAACTCTTACAGATAAGACTTTGAAGTATTATCTAGCTCATCCATTACTCCTGCCTCATTGCTCTCAAATAGAAGTGTAATGACATCTTCTCTCCGAGTAAGTCGATTCATCATTGTAGAACTTTTTAATGACAGGTGATACAGTAACTAAGGGTGTAGCTTGATGAGTAATTTTCTGGCAGCAATACCAATGTAAGCACTTGCTGTTCTCCCATACACAGACACTGGCATGCACGTGCTTGCTCCCACCCCTTTTATTGTGCAACCTGACGGCAAACCTGAACAGGGAATTGCTCTAACAGAAAATAACTAATTTACAGGATCATTGTCCAGATCAGGCTCAGTGTGTGACTACAAGAATGTGACAGCACAACGTGTGGAACAGTAACAGTTTAGGCAGCACGGCTGAGTGTGGCAATGGTCTTAACTTGCAGATACTTACAATACCGAGCAGAATGGATGTTGCATGGTTCCCATTGCTATCAGAAATTTAAACGGATAACAGCAGTGTTTCCTGTGCTTAACAGCAAATCTAGTGCTCATAAAGACCTATGGCATTATGGTAATGCTAGGAAAGAAAAATAAAGGATGTTGGATCTGGAAGGAAGCATGCATGTTGACCACTGGTGTTCTTAAGAAAGACCATTCACAGAAATCCTGGATTTAGTGTAAATAATCTGAGTGCAGCTTCTCACCTTGCCACAGTAAAAAATGTCTTCTCGCTTGATCTTTCCTTCAGCAATCTTGTCCCGGATGGCTTGTCCCACTTCGTGCTCATTGTAGTAGACAAAGGCACCATCGATATGGCGGTAACCAGCATCAATGGCAATCTTCACTGCCTCCAGACAGGAACCTTTGGGAGTCTGACAGGAGAAGAATGAATGTAGTTTTAGCCTCCTGCTCACTTCCCCTTCAATGCTATAGAGTTGCTGGAGATATGTACAAGATTCATTCTAGAATTCATCCAGTTGAACCATCCCTTACCTCCCCAGACACCTGTGTTTCAACTTATAAATAAATAAATGCTGTGCATTTTTCCTCAAAACTGTTGTGAATGTGGAATTAGACTGGAAAGAACAGCAAAAAATTGTCTGTGCCTGTGAAAGAGAGAGTACCAGAGTCCTCAGAAAGTAGAACTGAATGTATTTGACATTAAAATTATTTCAGAATTTCTTATCTAGAGAGCAAGTCTTTCCTACAACTGCCATTTGATAAAATTCCTTACTCAAGTGGAGGATGACTTTTTGGTTGAGCAGAGCTGGTCCCACCAGAGGTTGTTTGAATATCTTAGATCTTTCAGCAGTGCAGAAATTTACATTTGACTTTTTTCTCCTCAAATCAACTTACCATTAGTGGTATCACAATCCAAAGAGTGATAGCTCAGGATAGTGTACTGATATTCCCAGTTCTGCATAGTTGCTTTACTTGTTAAGAACCAGTAGGTTTTTTAATGTGCATTTATATACATTTTACTTCTTCGGTTTAAGGTCAGCCCAAGACACCTCCTAAGAAGTCCAAATGACATTTTTGTACTATGTGCTGTATTTATGTTTACTGATCATTGCCAAAATTCAGAGTAAGCTTGTTTTTTTGTAACAGTCATATTTTCCATTAGCCAGTGTGGCAAGAAAAATTAGACATAGGCCAAACCAAGCAAAAAAGCATAAAACTGGTTACTGAAATAGTTGTCTGGTCACCAGAATTGTACTGAAAAACATCTTATTGTTCCTACACTTTGTATAATGAGAGAACAGCTCTAAGTGGTGGTGGTCAAGGGCCCTCAGCAACACGCACCAACACTATTCTCCCACCTTCTTCATGAGCATTGCTCTGCTGTGACAGATTCACTTTAATAAAAACTGAAATAGAGTGAGTCAACCTGCTCTGCTGTGTTGCTGTCTGTCAGTGACAAATGACAAGAGTTGAATTTTGCTACCTGCAAGTGCAGGGCCAAAACCTTACTGCTTGTCCTGTGAAGAAAACAGATGCCAGAGACATCTGGAAATGAGAGAGTATGAAGAGAGAACATTAGATTTGTTGGGTTTGCTGATGCCAAGAGAAGACAAGAAGCAGGACCAGCAATAAGTGTTCTTTGGAAGGACCAGTTTTCAGCATAGCAATAGCTCTCCCTCCTTGCTGTCCTTTCACAGCTGCCATCCAGAAGTTTGCCATGGAATAAACAGCTTCTCTTCTACCACCTGCTGAAAGAGAAGGTGTGAAACTCATAGCTGCTATAGGATGCTTCAATGACTAAGGACATTGGTCTTCCCTTAAATGTTCATGGGAGAAAGGTCTATGAAGGACTGCTGAAGACACATGGGGGTCAACCTTTCTCTTGTAGTCCCAGAGCTGTGGGACACCAGGGCTGGTGTCACCAGGTGTCACCCAGGGCTGGTGACAGATTATTCTGGGATAACATGACCATATCCCAGCTCTGCTCTTCAGTGTCCTATCCTGGCTGACTACTATTGGACACAAATGGACCAACTTCTATTTGGGCTTGTGGAGACTTTCTGCTCCAGCATGCAGTGCCTAAAGGTTACTTAAAATACAAAGCTGCTAAAGCTTGCCCTGATTTATGACAGACATGAGTGAAGGCTGAGAGGCAAAATGGCTTAATTTGGCACTCTAAAGTATTTACAGCAGTGATGATGCAATACTGTGTGCTTAATTGAGAGAGACAACAAAACACTTGTTTCACTGCTTTGCTGCTTTTATTTTGGGAGCTTCCCAAAAGCACACTCAGCCCCTACCAGGGCCCTTTCCTAGTTGTTAGTAGGATGTAATGAAGATCATGGCAGCTAACAGCCTTTCAGGCTCAGTCAATGGCTAGTTTTCACTTGGGACATGTTGGGCAGCATTACAGAAGTGTGAGGCATGGAGCAGTGACAGCCTCCAACATGTTCACTGCTTTGTCCCTGCCTGAACCTGCAAGGAAGGATTTGAGAAAGGCATCAGGAAGAAAGCTTTGACATGGGTATTACAAGCCTGCAGTTACTGATGACAGTAACCTCAGACCTCTGTCTCGGCAATGAGCCACAAGAGGCTGTAGCCGCAGTTGCAAGGCTCAGACTGACTGACACAGAACAATGGGACTTGGCTTAAAGGTCTGGTAAGCTTAATTCTTAGTGATCATTGGTTCTCTGAAAGAGAAATATGTTTCCGAAAGCGTTTTCTCTCTGAAATCTGATTTTTGAAACAATGTGACTTTTAGATTGCTTCACCCTAATTGACTTTGGCATTCAAGCATGTGAAAGCAGAACATCTAGAGAACAGTGATGCACTACCTTAATTTAGATTTTAAGAAAAAAATAAGGGTTTTTTTACTTTTTCCATGTGTTAAAGAGCCTGAAAATGAGATGTGAACCTGGTACCAGAATTTCCTCTCTCGTCTTATTGCACTTTTGAGAGATTGTATGAGCACAGCTCCCTGTTGTTTCTTGAAGATGTACACCAAACTCCATCAAGCAGGGAAATGTTGATTATTGAGTTGCAGTTTTTCTTAGACACCAGGGCCAGTTTGGTCAGTAAGAAAAGCAGAAAGAATAGATGGGGAAAGGTAGAATCTCACATATAAGGGAACAGCTAAATTGCAGACTTGGGAGGCAGGTAGAATAGAGGAAAATGAGAAAGTTTGCAGTTACTTCAACTGCTTTTGGCTGAATCAGTTAACTTGTGTTAGAGCTGAACTTCTATGTATTTCTTAATTTTTTGCTTGGGACTTACATCTGTACAAATAATCTTATGAAAGACTCCTCCATCTCAAGGAATAATCTTATTCTTTAGGGGCTTGGGGAGGCTTTTTTTGGACCAGGTCTTGATTACCAATGGCCAGAGATGGATTTACATTAAATATAAATATTTTCATTGCACTAATTAATTTCATCTGATGTGGTATATTAGTTCCAACAGATTCTGGTCTAAGGTGCTTCATATAAAAACGCAAAGCAACCTAGGGAACAGTTTTGGGAAAATTCTGCCTCTATTGAACCATCCCAGCTGAAAGTCTGAGACATCTGTGAGTCTGGAAACTTTATACCATATGTTTATTTTCATTCTAATGGAGAAACTATCATTTCTAACATTTCACATGTTTAATCCTTCCAAATCTTGCAGTAATGGGCTGCGGTAGACTGTGCTAATGAGTTGCACAGGCTAGTCGTGTTGTGGTATTGCCACTTTTTAGAAGTATTGCCTTAAATGTCATATCTTTTTCTACTGTTTCCTGACAGACCATACTAAAGCTGAATGACCCAGATCACCACTGGTCATATGTCTTTCCATCAGAGAAGGCACAATCTTCAATCTTTCCCCTCTATCTTGTCAGTCAGCCTGAATTGTTTCAATTTCTTCTGTCTTTCATGAAATTAAAGTCTTTAGTAGTGTCCAGATCAGAGATTAACAACTGAAAACCAACTTTTATTTAAGGGCAGATAGAAGTTTATGATATGACTATGAGAGTCAGTACCACTTCAAACATAGCAGCTGATGGAACAGTATCTCCAAGGTATTTGGCTATGGAGCAGCTACCTTTATTCAGACTCCAGACCTCTGCCTCCTCCTTACTGCAGGTTATACTCATTAGGGCACGCTATCTAAAACGTGGTTGCCTGTGCTGTCTACTCATTCCAAGTAGGCCTTTATTCTTGCACCATTCTCAAATAAGCAGAGCTCATATTTAGAGCAGTAGAAATACCAGATGAGGTACTGAAATGTCTCCATGCCATAAATGTTTTTGCTTTGTCAGTAGCGATTCAAGGCTCTTTGGCTTTGGCCATAAGACAAATCTTTGCTTCTTTATTAATTTTTATTTAAGTGTAAATAAGAGGTATGCTTGATCCTTAGCTATAATTGTTTCAGCTTCTAATCAATGTCCTACAACTATGTTACTTCGATCAAGGACTTGTTTTAGAACTGGAATTTTATTACTTGTACACTGTAAGTCAGGTACTTATCTTCAGTGCTCTTGAAGTCAGTCACTCTTGGTGCCAAAATAGGTATTAAATTTATCGCATATTTTATGATAAAAGAAAAACTGTTTGGTTGACTAGAACAACTTGCTCAATCACTAATAAATTTCTTCAATAGCATCTGTGTTACTTTTAAGATCATAAAGTTTAAGCAAACAACACACACAATTATTCCCTCTATCAGTCAAAAGCTTGTAAACCTGCTGATTTACCACCATGCATGACAGATTAAACCAGAACCTATTTCATTCAGGCTCCATGGTAAATAAATCCAATAGAAGATCTAGGGAAGCAGACTCAGATATGCACCTTCACTGAGAGAAATGAAGCAGCAATTTGGCCCTTTCTCCACAGGTGAAGTAGCCAACTGGCCAGTTACCACTTTTTCTGAGTCTGAAAAAGCAGTGTGCTTCATCAGGTCTGTCTGTCTGAAAGGGTCTGCTCTCTTTTTCCTGAGACCATAAAATTTCTTATTTTTTAATGTTCATTCCAGACACCTTCCATCACATCCCATTTTGTCAAAAACTACTTTCCCTACCACAGCAAATGAACAGCTTCAATTTTGTTCATGATTGCATGTGACCAAGCCACAGAAGAATATTTTTGTGCAGGCATACCCGTGAATTTTTCTCTTCCCTCTCAAGTAGAACAGTGTTTTCTCAGCAGTGTTAGTGGTTGTCCAACTTATTACTGTTATTTAAGTGTCATAGTTCAGCTGACCTCCAATTCTTTTTCTTTTTCTATGGCATCTTTTTCTGATCAGCAATTTCGATTGGCTTTCCCATAGATTAAGAGGTTATCTCCAAAGACAAAGCCAACAGCACGCATTAGCTGGAGACTGTAATCTTGCAAAGCCATGTGAATAGCCATCATAGCCACTGCTTTTATATCTTAGTGTTAGTCCATACAGTAAAGGAGAACAGTCTGACTCAGGCTCCCAGATTCCCTGCCTTATTTCACATGTGCAGCTTTACAGAGTTGCACTGGTATGAGCAGCACATGAGAGGTGAGGAAGCAGCACTACAGGGAAGGTGCCCTTTACCTTAATTCTGAACATCTCACCTGGTTAGTGTAATGCTATCCAGTCCCTCAGCTGGGAATAATGACCCTGGGAGGAAAAGCTTGAGGTGTTAGGAGACACAGGGCCATCTCCTGGAAAAATCTGAGTTTAGCTGCAGCAAAATTGTACAAGACATCCAAACCATGGGCCAAGTGCTCAGTCCTAACCTATAATTTAAGATGTGGAGCTGCTGTTTAGGAATCTTAGTCAGCTAAATACAGGAAGGAGAAAGTAGGTACATTCCTGGGCTCAGAGCCTCTTTCACTAGAGCTCGGCACACACACACAAATTCTTATGCAAGTTTCTAGAAGCCCAATTGCTTATTTCCATTTGCCTGTTTTTCGGACAAACTGGCAAAAAGGATTGGCTTAAGATGTCAGGAACAGAACACATAGAAAGCATGTGTACTGAAGGCACTGCAGGAAAGCATAGGTTGAGTTTACAAAGCCAGAGGATATGAGCCACACAAGGGTACATTCTTAGAATTGTTTAACCTTGTAAAAGAGAAGCTGTACTGTACACCTCTTTCTTGGAAAATGCAACTGCCAGCACATCCCTCTCTCTCATACACAGGAAAACCTGGCTTTCATCCCCGGAAGCATTGGCTGCCACCATCCAGGAAGCAAAACTCAGCAAAGGGTTCTCTGCAAAAGCAGGTAGAGCTGGGAATGGAGGCAGACACAGCTGAGAGCCATGAGCTGCTATGTTGGCCCAGAAGTTTGCTTTATGTCGCGCAGTGTGTTGCCTTGGAAGGTGGAGAACAGCAAATATGCCATTCCCAGAGAAGATGGGGGAAATGGTGGTGCTTGTGGCCTTGTGTCACTCTGTGAATGAGCACGGACAAGGGGTGCTGTTCTCCTCTAACCTGATGCGCTGTCAGTGGCCTGAAACGTGAGGTTTGTACATACAACAGAAATTAGATTGCATAACTGCAGATTTAGCATTTCTAGAATTCCTGTGACATTGTTATTCTAGCATTTAGCCGAAGCTGTCTTCAGGAAAGTCTTATTATTGTAGCTGGCAGAGGTTGCTGGAGTTATTTTTACCACTTGATTGCAGAATCCTCAGTTTTAGGATTGCTGCAACTTTTCACTTGACACAAATCCAGTTAATGTAAACTGAAGCTAAAGAGCTGCTTTGCCTCTCTGCTGGCAGATAGAGTATTAAAGCAAACCAAGCAAATGGTGTGCACGCAGGTTCCCATGCTTGCAGTGCTACTGGGGTGGACTGAGGTTTCATAAAGAGCTGGAGGACACAATAGCCAGGTGGCTACCCTGGAAAGCATGGATCTAACAGGAAGGGTGGATGCTATCAAAACACCCTTCAGACAATAAATGCAATCACAGGGATACATGAGGTACAAGGGGAAGATAAAGCACCAGCTTGTGCAATAAAAGAGAAGAAAAAGTTGCCAGTAATTCTCCTGCTTCGTTCCCTAGAGTTAAAGGGGAGAGGTTTCTGGCGCCAGTTCGAAGAAGTGTTTGTAAAGGCAAATGTAAAACTTGGGGAATTCCACCACCTAGTTAGCTGAACCAACAAAAGTTGGCTTTGATGAAGCCTAGAGAGGCATTTTCTGCACAGTGCTTTCAAGTTTTGACAAATCCGGCCTACTAGGTCAACCAAAGAGACAACCCAGATGTTAGCTTCCCACATGAGCTGCAAGAACATGCTTACACTGTTCTTTGGAGAACTGCGGGGAATAAGGGACACATGGGAGTGCACAGCCATATTTAACGTATGGAGTCAGTCAGGGACATTTTAAAAATGGAGCTTTGCCTGGAAAATTGGGCTCTAAATGTTCTTGCCAAAAAGCGTATCTTTCAGTTGTGGTAATTCCGATTACTCACTCGTAGGGGTTCAGCTTTTCCCTTCTTCAACAATGCCAGTGATTCCCTGTCTCGTCTTCTGTAAAACAATCTTAACTTTTATTTAGATAGGAGGGCTTTCCCTGTGGCTCTTGAGCAGGGTTAAAAAACTCAACATTTTTAGAAAGCCAGAGGAAAAAAAGAAAAAACTTACTGATTTTTTGGTGTCAGTATTTGGCCTTAGTTTTACTGCATTGGTAACTTTGTAGTTTTTGGAAGAGGGGTATATTGAAACAGCTAGTGCTTGTCACTGCAGCAATGGAACGGAAAAGGTCTGCTCTCTGTTTGGTTACTTTTCAAGCAGGAATTCCTGTGACTGGTTTTGAGTAGTGCTACTGTCCTAAAAGCTTATCTGGATTAACCCTCTATTAGTTTTGGATCTGGACTGATTAAACACAATTCTACCCTATGTCATAGCCAGACATGGAGCTTAGTAGGTGATGCTGGCATCTGATATCCACCATCCAAAAGCTGTACGTACTCCCAGACAAAGTTGTCATCTCCTAAATGTCGCCTTGCTCTGGGAACGTTCTCCTCTGGAGTGCTCTTGCAGTGTCCAAGTTTGTATGTGTCAGTACCACGTTTGGGAGCCAAATGACGTGGTGCCAGGTGGGCTGTTGGAGCCAGCCCTCCTGCTCGGATTAAGCAGGCATCACTGCACAAGGCCAGGCAATTATCTGGCTGTCAACAGTTTCATTAGTAGAAGTCCTCTGCTCTGCAGGGGTATGTCTCTTGATCCTGGAGTAGTCTGAAAGTGTTTTTACATGGCAGCTGAGATGGCAGCATAGCTTGGAGATAGCATCTTTTTAAGAAGAGGTTTTTTGGGGCTTTTTTTTTGAAGACTTTAAGGCATGCTCAGGTGGTGGGAGTGGGGGGGGAAGGGAAGAAGTAATTCTGAGCACAATCTACTCCTCAGAGCAAACTGAAAAATTCACCATTTTCCAGGACTAGGAATTTTGTGGCCATTTTGCTCAGAAATCCTCCATAGGCTAATGAATTTCATAGCTGGAAAGTTAGTCTTTCATTCAACTCATCTACAAGGTTAGGCCCTTCCTCATTAGGAATTTTACATGTTGGCCACTTCAGTAAGCACGGCTTTTAATCTGCCACACGTGATCAGACACTAGTTGTGTTTGCAACTGGAAACAGAAGTCATTGGCATGAGGTAGAGATTAGTAATACTATCGATTTGTTTTCTATTAAGCTTCAGGTTTCATAGAAATGAAGAATCACGGAGATTTCAGCAGAGAAGATACATGACTCTTAATTGAGCAATGTCTTAGAGACATGGATTTTGTGCAAATCAAAGTAATAAGAACAAAGCTTATGTCCTTCAGAAATTTGCATGCAAGAATCTTTCCTCCAGATTGACATGGAGTGGTAAGTAATTTTGTCAAGTCCAACTTCAAAATTTGAAATTGATGGTTAAAGTACAGTTATTACACAGAAGCTAGGAATTTTTGAGTCTGCCATATTTCAGAAAAAAGCGTCTACCTTTTCTAATTACCTGATTTTTCTTATGGATTCTTTTTCATTCTTAGTTTTCCTTTCCTAATGAGATGAAGATGCGATCTTGCATTTATGAAAGCCAAAAATTTTCCATTCTATAACATGAGATTCCAGGGAGCTAGCAGGATGTGAGGCATCAAGAGGTGGTTGCAGGCAGGGGATGCCAATGCTAAACACCAAGAAGGCAAATTGTTGAAGACACAGAAATGTAGAAAGATTGCTCCAGTGGCAGAACAGAAAAGTTGTATGACAGAGGAGAAAAGGAGAATGCAAGATAAATGATCTCTGCTTTTCAGAGGTAGTAAACATAATGTTAAAGCATGTGAAAGAGAACTTTAAAATGTGTCCTGCAACATTGAGTTTTTAGCAAAAGTAATTGATGAAATCAGAATTTGTCTGAGACCCTTTGGATTTGCTGTGTTGTTATCCTTTATACTCTCACCTCTTTGCTATAAATAGTCCAATCTGTGAAAGCACTATCTCATATGTAAAAGGACTTGTCCCCTGGTGTATTTGCTGCCTCTGTGGCAAATAGTAGGGATGGATTAAGCCAATACTACAGCCCAAATTCACTAGTTTCTTGAATCCTCACACAGGCTTCTGCCCAAGAGCCATTGTTCTGCTGCCTGCTAAAAGCTCATGCCTGCTGCTGTACCTCCACAAGCCATTTGGGGACAAAATACCAAGACATTCTGCCTTTCTCTGCTCTTGGCAACTGTGTCTTGCCAGTAACTGACTTAGTCAAAGAATAAGGAATAAAAAACTGAGGGCATTACTCAACACCAGGATACCAGCCACCAAAGGAAAGGCATGCTACCTGCAGTCTGTGCTAGTAGAATTGCCTGAGTATGGTGGAGTCCTTCAAGCATGAAATTGAGTCACAATTTCGTGAGTGATCTGGCTACAGATATTTGGTTTCAGGATAAGTATCGTTCAGTGTGAAGGCTAGGGTAAGAGTTTACTAACAGTCGGGCAAGGAGCCCTCTGATCAGGCACAGTTGTCCTCCTGGGCTGCAGTAACACATCTCCTTCCCTTCTACCCTTGTTGCAAGTGTACATATCTTCATTTGGAAGTATTGCTTTAGTGTATCCTCAGAGACCAAGGGAACATAAAGCTACCCTCTGAACATCTCAAAAATTCCAACCCTGAAATACCACATGTCACTATGTGTCAGGTAGCTGTGGCTCTGCTGCTCCAAAGTGCTCCCTGAAGACAAGAACTAGTACTGCATGATGTAATAACATTTGCTGCTTAAAAAGCAAATGGCTTGAGAAAGCCAGTGATGGTTACTGAAAGGGACTGTAAAGGAGCGCAATGTCCTTTGGAAATACTAGTCAGGGGATATGACCCAACAGCTTTAAAATCACTAAAGCAGTTTGGGAACAAAATATTTCCCTGGCCTACATCTGTGGTGATTTTATCTAAGTTCATAGAAATGGCTTCATTAGAGAGCTAACTTCAGACTGAATGCTTACTGAGTTCAAACATTGAGTTCAAAATACACATATCCATGTGTAATCCTTTACATTAAAAAGACGGAGGTATTTTCTTTACATATTTATTTTAACAGCATGTCATGGGATATAACTAAGGCTGTAAGAACGCTTAGATGTTAGGGTAGTTCCTGCTCTTGCCACTGCCTCTAATCTCTTTCAAGAAAAAATCTAGAAGCCAAGTGGGAGGTTTACCTCAGGAGTAAGACAGTTGTCTGAGTCAGACAAGGAGAAATTTATAGATAAGAGATCAAGAAGTAGAAGCCTTTGAGCTCAACACTGCAGAGATCTCACATGTCACTTCTCCCTGGGACTCCCAACACATGATCCATTTTTTATCTTTGGGTCAGGCCAGGTGACTTTCTTTACAAGTCACCTGAAATCACTGCTGTCTCCAACCAATCACGTTTCAGAAGCCAGTGATGGCCAGGAGGAAAGCAGCAGGAAATAAATTGTGTGTAATGCCTCCCTTACTGCAGCTCAGAGATCCAGAGCGCTTCATGGAGACAGATCACTCGTTACCTCTTTTGACTTAACAGTATCCTATGGCAGCCCTGAAGGCAGGCAGCCTGCAGCAGGGGTGCAGCCAGCACCTTTAAGAGTGATTGAAATACTTTACTTATGCACATCCTTGTGTGAGGAACTTTTTGGCATAAATGATCCTATGAGAGCACTAGAAGCTGTTAGACCTGTACAACGAAAAGTTACTCTGTTCAGCCTTTTAGCTTGGGTGTAAAAAGTAATTCAGGGTGCCAAAGCAGTGTTTTTACTTATCCAAAACAGATTTCTTTACTTGGTCACTCAAACTGGATAGGGGAGCCCTGGATGAACTTTTTCTCTCCCTGATTCAAACCAGCAATTTCTTCTTAAACAAAACCCAGACTGTCTGGGCACTCACAAGGGCTACTTTGTGGTAGTTAAAGATTTGGGGAAATGGGTCTCTCTCCCTCCTGGCTGGACGCCATACCAAGTTCTTCAGCATCCAAAGCTGTGGGGCTGGTGGGCAGTGTGCTTTCCCATGGGGAGAGTGCTCCTCCTGCTCCAGCCTGTGCATGTTTCTTCTTGCCTTTCTCTAGCTATCACATACCCCATGATCACATTATTTGCCTGAGCTGTGTGATATGAATTTAATCCCCAGAGGCTGAGAGGAGGACTGAATCTGGTTTCCCACTGCCCATGTGGATTCTCTTACCAACAAGCTATTCAGGGAAAGGCAACTGCTACCTCCAACTGCTTTAATAATTCTTTGATTCCTCAGCTTGTACTGCCAGTGCCCAAAATGAAATGCTTTGCCATTTGTTTTGCCTGAAACTATTCCACAAAACTGCTTCCAATTCATGAATGGATTTGGCTACCTCAGAACCTCATTTTTAGCTAAGTTGCAACTTGCCAAAAGCCCTCACCCAGTGCTATTCTTGAGTGCTTTGCCCAATCTTATGTTTCAGAAGCAGTGCCTGTGTACAGTGTGGTTGCTACAACCTTCCGTCCAAGCCCTGTCCTCTCTCAGTCAAAACAGGAAGGCAGGAGAGGAGCTGTGGCCAAGGCCCCTTGACCTTCCAGGGAAACAGCAAGTATTTATGTGGAGACACTGGACTGATGATCTTAGCTGTGTTGACAGGGATGAGTTATAAAGTGAAGCAAGCATAAATGCAGTTTTAATGGGGCATAGGATTTCCAGGATTTAGGAGTGTTTTTAGCACCTTTACCCTCTAAGCCTGCTCATCTCCACACACTCTCCACTTCCAGATGGGTACCAGTACCGCTCAACAGGCTGAACTGGAAAATAAGCATCAGCGCTGGAAGGTGGCAGGAGCTTGAGGTGAGCTGATCTGGTTCTGTAGTAGCACGGGCAATGCCACGGGCTCATCAAGTGGGCTGTCCTCCTCTACCCTGTGGGGCTGCCCTCTCCCTCCTCCCCCCATCTGCTTAATACCCTGGAGAATTGGGTCAACGGCTTGGGGGCCCTGAGGGAGAGAGAACTGGATGCGGTGCGTCTGATGGAGCCTTGGCAGTGCCACTCCTGTACATGTGGAGTTTTGCCAGAAGAATCCACAGGGCCAGACAGAGGTAGAATAGGCCTCTAATTTTAAATCTGACTGGAGTGTCTTGATAGTCCTTGATAGATTCACTGTGGTTCCTACCCAGACTGATGAGGAGAGGAGATATTTGAGGAAATGAAGAGAGAACAGGGCAAGGAGTCAGTGACTTAGATTTCCAGTTTTTCACTTCAGTCCATCCTTGCTAGGATAAATAGCCTAACTTATGTAGGCATAAATCTAAAACAGCTCATAGATTTCCTTCCATGTGTGAAGGAGAATGCAAAACCAACTTAAATGCAATGAAATCTGCACCAAAAAGAAAACTAAGCATTATAGAAATATTACATTCCTTTAATAATAAGGACAGGAAACACCAATTTAATTGGTGGAAAAATATTTTAAGTGCTTTTCTTGAAAGACAACCCAAATTTATGACTAATTCTATGACCCAGTGAAGACTCCTTTCTTTCTGTTAGCAGATGAGCTGATAGCAAGTGAATTCATTGTACTTTCTTGCTGTGGTAAAGCAAAAAGAAACTCCCAACACTACACTTTTCAGTCTCAAAGAATTAGCTGATTTGTCATCCTGACCTCTATCAAGTCAGAAGGAAAGCTCTCTTACATCTAGGGGGGAAAAAGCATTCAATTAAAATGAATCTGATTATCAAACAGACCTTTTCCATAGTGGTCCAGCTCTGCTACATTTGACTGATGTACTACATTGAGTCAGTAAACTTGTACAGGAAACTAAATTTCTGTCAATAGATTTATTTTTTGTTCAGTGTTTCACAACCAGAGAAGCATGACATCTCCCAAAGTCGTCTTTGAGAGAACAATTAAGTTATTTAAGATGAGCAAGGCAAGCTGCTGACACATTTAAGTTTTGAAGGCATTGCTGTTCAGCTTATCCAGACAAAGCCTGAAACGTGAAAGCTGGCCTCCTGCCTTTGTTTTCTTGTAACCGACTGTCAGAGAAGCAGATTTCCCTGCTCCATGCCTAACTAGATCTGCCTGGTTTGCTTAACCAGCGAGCACATTCCTGCACTTCAGGAAGAACACTCCGGGCTCATTACGAGCTACTGGGCACAACATTGAGAAAACAGATTTGTTTTGGACAAGCTGCTCTGATGTGAAGGTGCCAGGGTGAGTAACCTTTGGGGAAAAAAAAACCCCAGAACCAAACAAACCAAACCCCCCCAAAACCTGCCTCCAAGAACAAGATGAATAATCTGACAAGTGAATAGCTCTGTATTTTACATCAAAGCACAAAATGACTAGAAGTTGCGGAGGTCTGACTCATGAGCAGAAATAGAGTGCTGGGGACGTCTTGAGCCGTTGCTACCACCAGCTGCCTGCCCCCACCGCTGGAGAATGCGTGGCTCAGATGCTGCTTCTTAAGCAATTCAGTCACAAAAGGCTACAGCTAAGCATTTCAAGGGAAACGTGTCAGCGCTAGTTTGTAGCCTGACTCGTTAAGATAAACCTTGAAACGGTCCTGAGTTGCCACAAAGACTTTCACCTTTTGAGGCGGGAGAGACCGGACAATTCGCCAGGCATCCCGGTGGAAGCCGAACCAGGCACAAGTCAGTACTCGGCGAAGCAGCTTGTCCCAGCTAAGTGGCACTCCGCTGCCACGGCAAGGTGCTGACAGAAGCCTCCCCCCCCATCACTAAAGCAGTCTTTTTAAGATGGGCAAATTTTAAGCCGAGACCTGTTTAAACGTCCTGCTCCCTCACCGACCAGGAACACAATTCTGCAACAAATCCTGTAGCACTCTGCTACCGCGTTTTCCTAGCTCCTCTCTGTGACAAGTTCCCCGACTCAAATAGCAGTCCTACTGCTAGCGTAAAGCTCCAGCCCTGCTCTTCCAGATACATACACATTGTTTCACCTGGTCTTCTGCGAAAATGAGACTTTGCCTTATCAGAAGTGCTTTCTCTACTTCTTCTCAGATCTTCCTCCCACCCATAACTTTCTAACGTGTTTATCATGTAGAAAGAGAAAGATAGCTCAGAAAATCAACCTCCTACAAACGCGGAGGGAGGGAGAACGGGTGGTTGGGTATGTGCACCCATCCTCACTGAGGGTACAGTTACACAGCAGCTTCAATTGCTCTAAATTGGAGTTGCCGTAGCAATGCCTGCCCTGCCTGCATCATCCTGTCCTCCCCGCTTTCCGTCAGCAGAAAACAAAGGAGGTACATGTGAAAAGCAAAAAGTCACTAGCTGGGGCTGATTCGTCTGAAAACCAACCCTACCTACAAATGATTCATTTTGGCTAGTAGAGCTCCGTGCAAAGGCTTGTTGTCCACCTCGAACCAAAGGGAGGGCAAAGGAAGCATCAAGATTTTGCAGGACGGGGAAAGAAGAAGTAGGACTGTTGCTCTGTTGATTTCGGGATGGCTGAATTTCTGAAGAATGGATTCTTAGCGGGATTATAGCAGTGCCGAAAAGCTGCCTCCAAAAGAAGAATCCCATCCACCTCCCTTTTCAGCTCCGGCAGGTTACTTGCCGCTCTGGGCTCCCTGCTTGAGCCTTGGCTAATGCCACAGCATCGGGCCACTGCTTGTCCGGGCTGCAGGTGGGAAGTGCAGCAAAACAGGAGCCCTTCTGCTGGCAGCTGCATGTCTCTCAGCTTAAAACGACTGTAAAATTGCAACTCGAGGGTTGGGGGCATGATACACAAGTATGGAAAGAAATGCTTCAAGTTCACTCAGAGCTATTTTGCCACTGAATTATGCAACATTTTGCTTTGCCACATTAAAACTCCTGTTAGAGACCTTAATTTTGTTTTTCTAACCATTATTCAAAGGATGCACAAACTGAAAATATCTCCAGAAACTCTAGTGATGTGGGGGGTGATAAGCAGCCCCTGAAGTTGTGAATTCCTACTGATTCTCCCCATGTAAGCCTGCATCGTTAACCAGGGAGATCTGCAGCCTTGGGGATTTCTTACACCGTCTGCATCACTCATGCACTACCTACAGCAGTGTTTATTGAAAAATCTTCAACACCGTTATTTATACACCATGGTACATTTAGTGGTTGGGAAATTCTTTTAATCAAGAGTTTTCTTTAAAAAGGTGATTTTAAATACCTTGGGGTATGTGGACTCATACACACAATATTGCATCTCAACAGATACTATTACACAAGAAGAGTTCTGGCCACAATATCCCTTTTCCAACTCTTCAAACAAACAAACAAGAACTGCTAAAAGATCAGGCAGTTTAGGAGAGCTTTAAAAGGCAGTGGCTAGCGAATTGCCTTTGCGCTTCCAGGTGCGCAGAGGGAAGAAGCATCAGGTGTGCTTCTGTAGCCTCCACACAGCCGACCAGCTACGGTTAGACGGGATGCCTGCCCGGGACATGCAAAACCGAAGGATGCAGAATATTTGAGAGTGGTTTGGCTGCTGGCAGTCAGCTGTGGGAGCCGCAGGAATCAGGATGCAGGAATTTGGGTCTTTGTTTCAGGAACATTCCTTGGAAAGTGTCTGGGCCAGCTGCGAGACTGTCCGAAATCCCTCATCTTTCCTGCACTCAGCGCAGGGAGCAACACGGGAGACCCGGCGGCACCGTCCCTCTCGGCTCCGGGGCACCGAGGGCCCCCAGCCGCCTTGCCGGGCAGCCGGCGTGTGCTGGAGGTCACATCCCTTCCCAGCCCAGGGTTGCAGTGCACCGCCGCGACCCCAGGTACCCCGCGTCCCCTTCCCCTGCGCCCACCGGCGCGGGGCGGTGGGCGGCAGTGGCAACAGCAGAACACTGTAGGATGGGTGGGATTTTTTTTATTTCTTCCCACCTTTTCCTTATCTGCGCGCCGCGCGCTGCCCGCACTGCTCAGGGGAGAGCTGAGGCTTTAACTTTGCGCGGGGAAAGGAGCAAAAAGAGAAGTACTCGGGACGGGAGGAGAGCAAGGATGGTAGCCCTGGCTCAGGGGTCTGCAACGAGGGCGGCCGCCACCTGCCCCCGCCAGCGGCATGGGGAGTCCCGGCGCCCCCGGACTTACTTTCTGGGGGTCGGCATAGGTGCCCAGCCCCAAGAGCGGGATGCTGTTCCCGTCGCTGAGCGGGATGCGGTGGTTCTCGGCTGTAAGGTTCATCGTGCTGGCAGGTAGGGCCGCCCCGGGCTGGGGCTGACTCCGCGGTGGGGGGCGGGAGCCGCCGCTTCTCAGCCAACCGCGGCCCTTGCGCACCGGCACCCACCGACGGCTGGACGGAGCGGACCGACCGCAGCTCTGCAGGGGCCGAGGTACGAACTGTCCGCTCCCGCCGCCGGGGAGCGCNGCGACCCCCGCGGGGGCACTCCGGCAGGGGCTGCGCGCAGGATAAAGGCTGCCTCGTGTGAACCTCAAGACGGACCGCCGGGTGACCAGCACCCTGAGGCTCTTCGGGAGGTGCTGCCCATTGCCAGGAGTGCCCCTCGGGCCCACCGTGCGCGGAGCAACCGGCAGCAGGGCACCGGCTTCCCACGGTTTGGAATATCAGGTCTTGGAGCTTTTCCCACAGAGATGTAAAACTGGGGACAGATTCCACCTCTTCTTTCCAGGGTTGAAACCCAGTGCTGTAGAGGCAAGGAGGGAATGAAGGAAATCCCTGACTCACGAGTAGTTCCTCTACCTCAGCGTGAGTCCCAGATTATGGTAAATGGGCAAGTTCCTTACTATCTGGCTCTGCTCCACTGTGGAAAAATTGTATATATTTCCTAACAGTGATAGCCCAGAAAGGGACAATGACCTTTATGAAATTCAACACATGGGTTTTTTACCATCTTTTCTGATCCTCATAAAACACTCAAGGCCATCTATGCTTTTACATCACTCCACAGAGATGCACCCTGTCCTGAGCCACCTGCTTTTTGTCCTGTGTCTATGCTGACTTCTCCCCATTTGATTTTGAAGTTTATGGTCTTTTATGTCTTCCCAGATCAATCTGAAATTAAACCCTCAGAGAACATTATTCCTCAGCTGCAACAATGTCCTTTGCCTGACAGATTATTTTATCTCCTCTAATACCCCACTTGGCTTTCTGTGCCTGGCAATAGTTCGGCAGATTAAGCAATTCCAAGAGGGGTTAATGGATTCATCATGATAACTTATCTTTGCAGGGCTCTTGAAATCAACAGGTGTGCACTAGCTTGCACTTAAGGAAAGGATTAGTGGCTGCTAGGTCTGGGAACCTACCTGGAGAATACCCTACCAAAAGACCCTTTTATTGTTACTGTTTAGGAACTTGCAAGGGTCTCCAGTGAAGATGGAAAAATCGCTGTTTTCACCCATGGGAGTGTGCCAAGAAGCTCAGGACTAAGTGCAAACCAACTTGATCCCAACCCAAAAATTTCTAGATAGCCAGGATGATGCCCTGCAGGACAAAGGTAGGGTGCTGTGGTATATATAAAGTGCTCATTGGAAGGTGAACTGAGTGCAGCTGAGGCTTTCCTGACAGCCTATGCTTTCCTAGACAACACAATGCAGAGAGCTATCTGTAAGGTGACTGGTTTCCATCTCAAGGGGGTGAAACTGAGGCAAACCGCAGCCTGGCTGTAGTTATTGTGGGCACACTCATCCTGCTAGAACCTGTCTGCATGTTACTGCAATCTGTGAGTACCTGCAGGTAGAAGGTATTTACATGTGATGAGAAGGAAGGAAAACCAGTGACCAACTTCATACCTCCTTGTTGTTCCTCTTTAACTGATTACTGCTTTCTTGCTACAGGAGAAGCTCCTGTCTCCTCTCTCCACGCCAACTATGCTTAAGCATGCTCTGTGTTTGTTGGAGGACAAATCAATATTTAACTGCATGTCTGAGTTATAGCCCTTATTCTACCCTATTTCCAACAGAGAAGCAAAAGCATCGAGAGAGGTAGAAATGGGGTAAGTAGAGAAGAGTCCTGATGTGGCAGAGGGCATTCAGAGACCTCCTTATTTCCAGTCCTGTACTAGCATCCCATGAAGAGGCTCTGCTGCCCAATGGCTGGTTTCTACTCATTAGCTTCCATGTTGTAAGTCCACTGCAGAACTCACTTTTCCGTAATTCTTCCCAATCCAGCATCTTGTGGGAAGTTTTAAGGCAGAGTTTCCTCGTTTGTTTTAGGCTTGGAGCACATTCAGTTTGCTCGTGTGCTCTGGCAACAGCGCAATGTGTGCCCTAAGCTGTGCATGATCCTGAGCTAAGCAAAGCACGGCTGTGTCTGCAATGCCTGTCCTGAGCAAATGAGCAAGTGCAAGAAGCCTCTCTGGCAGGAATACACTAGCCTGATACTTGATATCCTTCAACGACAACTGGGAAAGGAGGATTGATGGACTTGCCATAATTCACAGAACAGGGAGCTTGAGCAGGAAAAGGACTCGTGCTTCTAGGAACAGGCAGGCAAAGCAGTCCATCACCCACGAGGCAAGCCAGGCAGCCTCTGGCACCCTTGCCCTGCTACAGGCATGAGTCCTCAGCACTCATCAGGGTCGGGACAACAAACAACCTTTGGATAACAGGAAAAAGTCATCTTAGTTCTAGCTTCATTGCTCGACCAGTCCTTATAAAATTCAGCCAATGTTCTTGTCAGAGAAATTGGAGACAGGCAGAGGGTTTTACAAGTCCTTCCTCCCACCCCTACACCTTAACGGACAGCAAATAGTGTGAAGACTTTTTACACATGCAACTTCTTAAGTAGCATAGCAGCTCTAGCTCCTTACTCTACTGTTCTCATGAGTTCGCAGATTTTATATTAAACCCCATCAAACAGATAGAAAAATGCATTTTTTTCCCCCTTTACATCTGAGTTGCTAACTCAAAATAGCTTTACTTCATAGAAGATAGAAATACTAGTGGATATTGACCTGACAATGAGTATCCTTTAAAGAAAAAGGAAAACCAAATAACGCAGCCCACAGCCTCTCACATACAATTCTTGTTAATAACAATTTCTGTTAGCTGTTCAGGGGAGTGCAGTTCTCAGTTTCAGAGCTTAAATGACTTAACCAGACTTTTTATGAGGACATGGTATCTAGCAACTCCAACTGCAAAACAATGCAAGTTTCTAGAGACAAAGTGTTGGCTGCTGGTTGTTGTCAATCAGTAACTATTCAGGAGCTTTTATAAAATGCAGATGTGATCTCAGTTCTTTCTCTAGGAAACAAAACCAAAGAAGTTTCAGTGTGGCTTTACTAGCAAGTAGTGAGTGTTGCCATCCTATCAACGTGAGTTTGCCTTCTCCAGCAAAGCACACAAAAACACCTTCAAAAGCAACTAAGGTAAGTTTGTGATTCCTATATTGAAGGCACGAAGTTTTACAGTTAACATTAGTCATCTCAGACAAGTGAAGAGAAACGGCATCTTATACTTATATGTGTTCTGTTCCCTGCCCCTGTATCCATGCACAAATAACATAGATTTAAAAAGTATAAAGAAAAATTCAGTCTAAGTTTTTGCAGGAAAAGTAGGTCAGACATCTGAATATTCTTACTGTTAAAAACTTGCAGGAGTCTCAGGTAAGGAAAGTACTTAACGGCCTCCTTACCTGAGCAAAACTCGTCAGCAATCTTTTTGAGTAAAGAGGTCACCTTTTTACTCATTTTATCTCAAATTGCTGAGTATTCTGGGAACAAGAGAAAATGTGTGAGGCCTTTAAATATAGACTCCCCAGTTCGTGGAAGAAAGGAGAAGGAGTCGTGGATTGAGAAGGCTTGACTGGATGGACTGGCCTTGTCATATTCTACATTTTGTGTTTTCTTGGACATTTGTGGGTTGTCTTTTTTTTTTTTTTCCCCAAATTGTTGATTTGGACAAGGGAATATGTTAAAAATAGTATTCTCCTGAATCTTCTCCATCTGGGTGTGTTTACACATTGTAGATTAGATTAGGGAGATTCTAGAGGTGGGTGACCTGTAGTGCCTAAAAATTAGCTTATTTAAAAAGGAAAATTGAAAGTACTTTTATCATACAGGGATTTATTAGATAAAAGTGCATGTTGCTACAGTTTCTCTGTGACTTGTGTTCCACTCTGTGTAATTATCTGCTGTAATGCATACTCTGCATGTGTTTTAAATTAAAATTTCTTAAAACACGGTCTTAAAGTCTGCATATTTTCAGCCTAGTCCTTTAATAACTCACATAAAATAGCATGTGTCCATCCTGCATGTGGAATATCTACTTGTATATTTTCAACTATTTAGCTTAGAGATTTTGGTAGCATGTGTCAAGACTAATGTTTCTCTTCCATTTTTTGCCATTAAATATGATAAACTAATGCAGATCAAAAAAACCTTCTAGTTTTACTTTTAAATTCTAAGAAATAAGGTCTGTGTAGTGTTTAGTAGAGGGACTATTCGTGAAGTGAGGTTACTTTTTTTCTTGCTACTTTTTTTCAGTGTGGAAACAAATGGTATAAGATGAACTGGAGAATGCTTCTCTGGAAAAAAGTCGTTGTAGCATCTTTTTATTCTATAGTCAGATTATCACAATTATCCTCACATATGTGACAGTATACTTCTTGAGGACACCGGGTGAGATGAGGGTTACATCTCAGCTGCCTCTCACACTGCCTGTGTGATTCCTTCCTTTAGTGACCAAGAGATTTCTCATATGGAAGCATTTGTGATCTTTTCTCTTTGATCATGTTTGTTGCACAGTGAGGCTGATGATTGCCATAACAGCCTGGGCTTTGTTGGGAAGTGTGATATAATAGGCATTCTTAGCAGTTTCTATGCAAAGACCTTTTTTCCCTAGCTTCTACTGTGGCATGTAAACTCCTCAGCAATCAATGAAACATTTGAGTGATGTGTTCTTGTTTTATTTCAATTATTCTTATGTCTGCTGAGGAATTGTTATTGATGAGTTCTTCTCCGAAAGATCAAAGTATGCTTTCAAACTTTCAAGACGCATAGCTTGGAAGTGATGGGAATATGATATATCTGAACTTTTAGTGAAACTCTTCACTGTATGGCCCACAAAGCAGTATCTGACCTCCAAAGACCTCATCTTGCCACACTTTTCTAGCAGTGGTACAGCACTTCTGCTGATCCCAAAGGAGAGCATGAGGACAGGGAGAAAATGTGGCTACCACTTGTGTCTCTGGAGAGATTTAGGAAAATACTTGATAGGTGGATCACTTCAAAAGCCCTGTGGAGAACGAGGAGCTCCTTTAGGGGATAAGGAACTGTTGTGAGAGGAAAAGAGATGCTTAATTTGAAAAAGTAATCCTTCGGAAAGGTAATCCTCTAGTCCTTTATGGATGTCATTTACATAGGCACTGTCTGAGGAGCCTGCTGTCTCTTGGGCATTGTTCTCACGCTCCAGTTTGGCGTTAACAGGGCTTGCAACAAATCAAGTCAGAAGCCGGTTTATTACCCCGCCTCACGATCTGTTTACTGATGTTATCACTTTATTCTAGCAACAGTATCTCAGTTTCTGCTCCAGACTGTCTTTGCTACAGCACATGCCTGACCTGGGAGCTGGTGAGCGCTGCCTCTCAGATCCCCTGGGAGCTGGTGAGCGCTGCCTCTCAGATCCCTGGACAAAGGTCAATGGCTGCACAGTGGCCTCTGGATTCCTCAGATACCGACCCTCGTCATGTGGGGAGGCATTAACCTTTGGCCCCGAGTAAGTGTCCTCATATCTCACCCCAGTTAGTCTGGCCTGCTATTCGATCCTGTCCAATATAGAGCCCTCTTCTTTGGCATCCTGTCTTGATGTTTTCCAGCATGCCATCCACCTGATGCTGGTGGGAAATACCCTGTGGGTTGCACTCAGGGCTGTGTAAGCAGTGGCAGAAGGGGCAGCCCGAGAAGAGGTGACCATGCATTCACAGCCCCTCTTACTTCCAGAGGGAGCAGTGGTGGTGGCACCCTTGGTGTAACTTCTCTTCCTCACTTTAATATTCTATAGCACCAGGACTCATTGAGAATCCCTTGCTTCAAATCAAGCTCTTGGGACAGATCTTAGTGTGTTCCAAAACTCTGAGATTTCTCGTCTCCTTTTAATACAGAGTTGGTTAGGGACTCACCTCAGTACATCACTCCTATTCCATCAGCTCCTAAGTTTATCTCACACATAACCTCACATGGCTCCCTGGGGTCCATCTCAGGGCTGTACAGGAGTTCTCAGTTTGCCTCTGATGTTAATTTTACTTCCTTGCACTGGAACAGTTGTTTAGCTATTTTCCATGCTACCTGCTTTAGGAGCCTCACTGGCGTGTTTTCTTTCTTTACCTCCAGCAACAAGCAGATATGTCTGACCAATTGCAACAGGGCTGCACCAGCACCTTCTTGCAGTCAGGACAGCACAAAAAATCCACAGCATTTTTCCACAGTGCACCACACAGCAAATGGCCATGAGAAAAAAAGAGCAGGGAACAGGCACTTGTAGTTTCTTTTCCTTATCTTTTACTCTTCAAAAGGGTGAAAGCAACACAGACTTGGAGATGAGGGTCCCAAAGTGGCTAGTTGCTGCTGGTCACAGCACTTCCAGCTTTGAGTCCCTAGCGGGGAGGCTCTTCCTTTGAAGTTCATCTTTAGGCAGGAGCCAATGCCACGAGGAGGAAATTATTAGCTTGTAAAGAGAATCCCATAGATAAATCTAACAGCCTGCTGATTTCTTTGCTTGCAGGTATTTTCCTGTGGATGCTTTAAAAACAGATGGTATTGTGGGTTTTGCTGGTGCTGCCTGCTTGTGGGCAATGCTCTTTATCCCAAGGAACAGGGAATTTACAAGAGTAAGCTTTAAAGCATCACATTGATGCATTTTACCCTACCTGCGTGTTTTTAGTGTGCCAGAATACTTTAAAAGGCCAGATAAGCTCCTCTTTGCATGGATCAGTCAGTGTCCTGGAGCTGGCATGCCAGAAGGGGACCATCACAGCAGCCCAGGAGGGCGGTGCTGGTGGGAGCAGAGTGGTGCTGCCAAAAGATACGAAGCACCACCTGAGTGCCTGTGCTTTACGAACAGAGGTTTTATCAGGGCTGGTGCATTCAAGAGTTCATTCCATGTTTAGTACCAAGGTGCTGCACGCAGATCACAAAGATGGTTCTTTCCTCTCAGTACACTCTCAATTTGCAATCGCCATTTCTTTTGCCCGTTTTGCAGCCAAGGTAAAAAAAAAATTAATATTCTGCTTTTCTATTCCCACATTGCCATTGAACTTTTGACGTTCACATGTACATTGGTGGCTTGAGAAATCTCCTGATGTATTGTGAAACATGCTCATCGTATTCTGCCAAACTATATGAGCCTATTGCTCGTCTTCCATACCACCTTGCCTTTTGGAATTTCCTTGTCAGGTTTATTCAAGCTTATGCTATAAAACATATATGGTAGCATATTTTTATATAAAACATATATGTTTTATAGCTATGTTTTATAGACGTCCCATCCTTCTGCCCTACCACTTTTCCATGCCTTTTGTCACCTTGTGCAATGAGGCAGCATAATGTTAAACCTCCTGTCTCTGAGACTGTGTAGCATCTCTGCAAATCAAATGATAGTGATCCAGTTTGGGATTAGAAAAAAGAAAAAATGAACAATTCTTTGTTTGCATAAGACTTGAAAAACAGTTGGGGCAAAGCTGGAGCTAGAACCCAGAATAAGTCATGAGGCTGCCTGTTATAACAAGAAAGGGGAACTTGCAGCAGCTTCTTTTTCTGAGATGATTTGTTAAATCTCCTGTAATTGTTTTAGTAAACACTAATGGATTGGAAACAAACCAAAATGTTCTCTTCCAGCTTTCATAGGTTATTTGGTATCTCTCATAACCATATGGGATTAATGGTGGCCATAGGGTATGATTGTATCATAAAACTTTTATTAAATATTTTAAAGCCAATTGAAGAATTAAAGAGACATTGCCAATTTGAGCTTTCCAAGATTTTGCAAAGTAAATTTTTTCCATTGTTGTCAAAGTGCCTTTGAAGTGCTAGATTCTGAAATTTTTAATCATTTAAAAACTAAATAGCTATATGTTCTCTGCTGATGTTGACCCTACACTGTGACAGCAATTCAACTAGTTATGCACTGTTGTGGGCAGACAACAAATAAAATGCCCCCAAGTGGAAATTCATTTTTCTATCTTTCTTCATTTACAGAAGTACTTTAAATCTTACTTGTAGCCTCATTAAGTAACATTTTTGACAGGAGGGTTTCAGTTCTCCTACCAATTTGATGATGTGTCTTTCAGATAAGCCTTACTTGAAAATATTGAGTATCTAGTCTGAGAAATGAGAAAATCCATTTGTGAGTGTAATAATGATTATTAGAAAGTCCATGTGTCTGTATTTTTGACTTTCATGAAGCACCAAGCTCCCATTTCAGACATATAGTTCCACTTATTGTAGACATCAGTGTAAAATGTCTTTTTTTATCCAATGGTGAGCATTCAGCCTAGATTTCAGGGAGCAAGCACTCCTATGACAGGAAAAGTATCTTCAGGACTCGTTGTCTAGGGTGGAAAGGAGAGAGCTGGATATGGATGCAGTCGGTTTGTTTTCATAGGTAATGATGTACTTTCAGAATTATGAGAAATATTCATCTTTTGATGCAGCCCAGGATATGGTTGGCTTTCTGGGCTGTGAGTGCACTTTGCCTTTCATCCTTCAGTACTCTGAAGTCCCCACCAGGGCTGCTCTCCATCCCTTCATTCCCCCACCCTTTACTGGTACCTGGGGTAATTATTTTTCAGTTTTTACTATGTTTAAAACTCCAAGATCCTTGATCTTTAGATATGAGCCTGTTGGGGCGCTTCTTGGGCTGCTGCAGCATCCTCTGAAAGACAAAAACATCTCCTTGGTACCTGTAGTCCCTTAGGTGTGTCCTACCTCTGTCTGTGAAAGGGCAGCAGAAGCTGGGGCAGCAATACCTTGCCCCTTCTGCCCAGTCCATTTACAGGGTTCTCTTGGTGCACACCCTCAGCTCTGCATGTTGCAGAAGGCAGACGTGTCCCGGCAACATGCCTGGTGGTTTCTTGCACACTTGCAGGGCTGATGTGTACTTCGGAGTCCATCAAGGCTGGAGGTGAGTGAGCCTTGGCACTTGGTCACCACCTGGTCTCACAGCTCATTGTTCACTTGCAGCTGGGACTCAACAGACCTTTTTTGTCTCTGTTTTGTATAAACCCTCGTTGCTGTAGCACTTCATCTGATGTGACTAACACGCATGGTTTTTCTCTGCTCTCTCCCCTAAGGAAGGTGGGGGAGACTAGTGTGGGCAGTGCAGTATTTCTGCTTCAGTCGGGCTATTTTAGAAACAAACTTAAAAACATATGTTCATTTCAGTTCGTTTATGTGACACAGACAAGGTCGAAGAGATATGCCTGGAAAGTGGAGCTGAAACCTCCCTAAGAGCTGGGCTGTGTTGGGGGATCCTGTTACATGGAGTTTATTGCAAGCTGGTATTTAAATTCACTATAGCCTGGCCAACCGTTGTATTTTTAAAGGTCCCTTTCTTTTAGAAATCTCTTCATTTTTTTCCCTCCTGTTTTCACATTTTCCATTTGTTGTTTCTTTCAGGACGATTTCGTTTTTTTTAAATACTTTCTGTTCTGCTGAAAGCATCATGTAAACTATAGAAACACATTTGTACAAATCTTGATAGCCCAAATTTTCTCCTTATCCAGATCCTCATTGTGTTGCATGTTGTGTCCTTGCTCCAAAATTCCTATCTAAATTTCCACTACTTGTGAGGCAGTCAGTCTATACCCTTGAAATACATGTGTGTTAATAAGGCAGCAGTTGGGGTTGGCAGGAAATGGTGGTGAAAGGTTTCCTCATGAAAAATGAGGGTTGGCACGTCTGGCTTTCATTCTTCATCAAAGAAAAAGGAGAGTCTTATAAATTATGTTGGGAAGAAATATAAGGAGAAGAGATTGCAGGAGATGAAACCCCAGCTGCTGGGGAGGAAGATGAAGGGGCAACTGAATTCAAGATCAGTTGGACCTGAAGCCACTGTCTCTTTGAGCTTGCTGGCTGGGCTGATCCCCCTTTGACCAATGTTTAAAGATTTAGAAAGTGAGAAGAAAAAAGAGAAAACAAATGGCAATTAACTTTATCACGAGAGAAGAGCACCTGAGTGCGATGCAGGAGACAGAAGTTCAAGCCTTTACTGAAATCTGTCACAAGAAATTAAACTTTCACCTTCATGTTCTCCTCCAGCACTGTAATCTCAGTGGCTGCCAAAGCTCATCCTGCTTCTCACCAGCCACATTTTCCCTGGGGCTGGGAACTTGCAGCCACTCAAGTGCTTCTTCTGGGAACAGGTTGCCATAAAAGTGCTTCCTAACACTTCCAGGAATGCAAATGGGATTTGACAAAGACAGCTGTCATTTGCTTATACCTATATGCAACATTTTTCGATCTTTTACTCAAATCTAGTTAGAAGCTTGAATTAAAAGGGGGGAAAAAGGGCAAACTGGGATTTTTGGAGGGGTTTTGGTAAAGTCTTGCATTTTGTAACTGTGGTGATGTTATGGTAATGTGATTTGTACAGCCAGGGAGAGTCTAGTTGGACATCTTTGTGGAAAAAAAAAAAGCTGAGATTTTTTGGTGGGAGCACATGGTTTTGAGCACTCCTTTTTAATCTTTTACCTAATGATATTGGTGGAGATGTGGTTAATCTTAATGGGCACAGGATCAGTGTATAAATCATGATAAGCCTCTGCTAACTGAAAACTTGAAAACATTTACTGAACCAGTTTTGAAGTGTCTGGATACAAGTAAAAGGGATTAGAGGTCTGTTTGTTGCTCCGAGAATGTATTTGACACAGTGGATTAATAAATTTTCCCAGATTTTCTTAAAAAAGTTAGTTCAATGAAAGATCAGTCCCACTTGGAAACAAAGCTGCCTGAATTTATTATAAAGTAAAAGCATCAGGGGCTTTTGCAGTACTTTCCTTTGTGGCTGAGTGCCGGTGCAGTTGCTTTTTAGAAAGCTTAGTGCATATGATTCTTTTTTATTAGAAAATAAATGAAAAAGACATGCCAATCAGTAGCTTCAGAAGGTCCTTGCTGTAATATCAGTGTTAGAGCTGTGCAACAGACTCCTAATGAAGTGAGAAAGCAGACAAGTTGTTTGCAGGCACTTTGGTAGAAAACTGAAGCTCTGGATATCTCAGTGAAAGGTTTATGAACCTTCTGGGGAGTTTCCACTGTTTACCCAACCCACACTGACTTTGCTGCTTCTTTGAAATCAGGTGAAAATCAGTAGTTTGAGGATTCAAACCAAACAGAAAACAGGAGAAAGGGACATCCTGAGGATGGGAAATCTCGTACACACCCCTACAAAACCCAAAGCAGCTCTTTGTCCTGTTGCACCGGTAGGAATGCTGTGCAGAGCAAGAGGAGTGGTTGCCTCATAAACTTTTGAGTGATGACATCCTACTTGCTCTCTGCCTATCCTGTGGCTGATGTTGGCAGTGCTGCCTAGTTCTGTTTGCATTATCTGCTCAAACTAGAGGTCTGTCAGGCATGTGAGCCCCCTGCAACCTGGTGGGAAAGAGCAGCTCTGTGTAGGGACCCAGGGTGCATGAACTCGGCAGCTGCAGCAGTGGGATTGCCTCTCCAGCTATCCCTAATTGTTTGCCACAGTGGCAAGTTTAGAGTGGACTAACACTCTGCGTTTTGGGCAGGACCTGTAGCAGTGGTCTCATCATTTAAGGCTGGTGTGGATACCTCTGTGTCCAGAGTGCTTCATATCCCACGCCTGTGCCTCCTTTGCTTTTTATATAATGTGGCTTGTACGTGGTGTCATTTTACTAGAACAACGCTTCTTGGGCACTGCTGTAACCAGAGATACCCTGACCTTACTGTCATATGCTGGCTATTTCTTGTGCCAAAACAAAAGGGTGAGAAAATAGAAACTAAAGGGATAGAGGAATCATCATGTATGTATTTGCATTTCTTTCTCCTGAGACTATAAATAATCTAGTGGCAATATTTCTGTTTGGGGTTTCTGCTTTATTTCTGCTTGACAACTGGCTTCGGAGAGGCTCAGGGTTTTATTTGCTTTTTCAAGGTAGAGAGAATAAAGATAAGGGGAGGTTGACTGAGGCTGTCATGAGGCCAGTGAAGCTACAGCACACAGGTTGGGAGCGTGGTTCACCCTACACATGTGCTTAGGGAGGCAGCCAGGTTCCCAGACAGGATGGACAGTTAGATGGGAAGGCTAGCACAAAAATATTCTGTGGTCACATGGCCAGGTTTTTCTTGGGCCGGCCTTCAACCCCTTGTCCCCATCACCTTTCCTTTCCCAGGCAAAGCTATCTCTTGAGGTTTGTGTAAAAAAAAGCTACATCCTCTTAATTAAAACTGTGTGTTTGAGCAGGTTTCCAGTAAACTAGTGTAAGTGCCTGGACTTTTACTTCAGCATGAAGGCATGTTTTGGTTTTGTTTCAGTTTTTTTGTTTATTTGGCTGTTTTTTAGTGGTTTCCTTGTTTGTTTGGTTTTGGTTTGGATTGGTTTTTGTTTTGTTTTTAATAATTGACTTTTGAGTTCTTATAACTTAGAAAAAACAATTAAGGGCAGACTGCAATTAATACACCATTTTCACACCTCCTCAAAAAAATGTGTGATATGGTGTTTAAACTTGTAGAAAACCATGATGGACAAAGCTTGATAAACTTTTGCTCCTTTTCAGAAAGATGAAGAAGAAAAGGGTTTTCTTGTACCAGGTTTTCTAGACTTGATTTTGCAGAGTGATCCCCAGGCGGTCTCTGATGTGCCTTACTGTACCCAAGCTCTTTTCTTCTGTGTCACTGTGTGGTCCCGTATAGTAGCTCCCAAAATTTTGTTCTATGACTTCTTAAAGAACAAATGCATGCTTCTCTGTAGAGAAACTCAAGGATGGGAGCTTGGAAATTTCTAATATTTGGAATTTCATTTTAGTTCAAATTTTGGAAATGTATTTCCACTAAGTAGCTAAGAGTCCTTTGAGGCTGAATGAAAATCACTGGAACATTAAGTTGTATGGGAGAACAGCTTCTCATGTGTCCCACCAGATGAGAAGACCAAAAGCTTTTCTAGAATCCCTGGTTGAAGGAACACAGCTTTTGTAATGGCCGCCTCTTGGCCCTGAGAGTTCATTTCTCTGAAAAGAGTCCTTTTTTTGCCCACTCTGCCTTTGAAGCAAAGAGCATGAAACCTAAATGATGCTGTATGACTTCCTGAGTTTTGTGACATGCACGGATGATTTTGCCAGCATTGTTCATGCCAAGTGTTCAGATAAGCGGAGGGACTTTGCATGCGGCGTGTTCCCTCTGAATTGTCCCACAGTGGCCCGTCCCAGCAGACCACCTCGATGGCTGAATGAACATCAGCTGTTCATTAACACAGAACAGAGATCCGGCGCTGGCCATAGGAAGTAAAAGCCCTAGAGCACACTGCAGTAGCCTTGTTCTCCCTTTACAAAGCTGCTCTCTGTTAAACTGTGGTATCGACCCTCATTGGCGTACAAACGCCCTTCGTTAGGGTTTGCACGCTGTGTTATGTGAGTCTGCAGTTAAAAAGCAAATGAACAAAACCTGCTTGTAGTAATTTACTGTAATGGCACTGGAAGTCAGTTTAATCAGGAAAAAAATGATTGGGGTGATTATGTTTAACTGTAGTGCTGGAAGGAGTGGGACACTTGGGCACTGAGGTGGTGACTTCACTGGTGACTGTGGAGGAGATGGATTATTTGCAAAATCTCAGCCTGACATGGCTCTCCCAGAATGCAGCTGCTCCTAAAACACAGATCTTTATATGTTTAATAAGGTGTTAAGAGCGGAACTTGAAACGTTTGTTCACATTCCTTTGTTATGGATCATTTCAGTGACCACCTGGTGTCCCCTTTTTTTTTTTTTTAAGAACGCTTTTGCATCCTGTATGTTACTTTCTGCTTACCCTTTGGGCCTCAGTTTGGCAGAGTGCCATGGAATGTGTTTGGTGTCCTGTCCTTTTCTAACTCAGCAAAACACTGAAGACAGTGTGTAAAGATAAGCCATCATGTTTCCACTCCCACCTCACTGGGAGAGCCTCATTCTACCAGCTGCTAGAGTAGCCTTTGCTTGGAAGATGGGAGAAGGATGTTAAAGTTTGTACAAACAGTGCTTTTATTCCCAGAGCGATTTTTTACATTTATTTTAGTGGCTTGCACAGATTTGCATACTTAAGTAGTGATAGCAGCCTGGCATCAAAGTGGTAGGAGGGAGATGTGTTGAAAGAAAAATTATTTGCTTTCATGGGTCCAAGAGTTACTCTCAGACACCAAGAGCTGAAAGACTTTCCAGCTGAGCTGCTGTTAGCCTTGTGTTAGTGCTACAGTTGTGAACGTAGCTGGGTTTTGCAAATTCAGTTGATTTGCTTAGCTGGAAGAAAAGCAATAACTCTACCCTTTCTGAAATGACTAAGGTGAAAGTCCGTATTTTAAACTTAAGAAGAGGTAGCAGGCTTGGGGAATGTCCACTATAAAGTGGAACTCAGGAAATTACACTGAACGAACGTTGAATTGCCTGTCTTTCTAGTGTGTCTCTGTGTGTGGACATGATTGAGAGAGGCAGAGGAAGGACAGGTTTGACACCAACTGTATTCAGTTTAGGAGTGAATACAGAGGAGGCCATAGTTATAGACTGATTTAGGAGTGTGTTTGAACCTGGAGTGAACAGATGTGGGTGCCTGTTTTTCACATGTGGCAGCAGCCCTGCTGCTGTGCTGAGGGCCCATTCAGCCAGCAAAGCTGCTTCACCTCTGAGAGGCACAGGCTAAGGCACTTGAGCCTGCTTCCACCAGCACCACTGCATCTCCCACCCAGCTTCTTCCAGGAGAGGTGTTTTGGTGAGAGGATGGAGCTGGGATGATATCCGTGTTTCACTTGGCCTTGCTGTGTTGGTACAATAGTGCTCTATAAATTATCTAAAAAGATAATTCCATTGAACTGCTTTGAGTTTAGTTTGTTTAAGTGGCCATTTAGAGTGGCATGAGTACTCTAAATCATTTAGTTGTCCTTCTCTGGTTATCTTTTGCTTTGTCATGGTGATGATGTTCTTATTTGATTTATTTAGCCAATGTATTTTGGCTAACACTACGTAGTCCTCTGCTCCAGGAGGCCTCTTTGGTTCAGGTGCCACCACAGCTTCTGGCACCACAGCTTCTCTAGGAAGCAAGCCAAGATTTTTCTGGTAATCAGATTGTATTTGCATTTGTTCACTGTTGGTCCTCTTCCCTTATCTCTGTTTGTATTATGTTACCATTCAGGGCCTTCCTGCACTAGTCCCATGTTTGTATGGCGCCTAAAAGATGACACTCCTGTGAGATTGTGATTTGTGGCGGTGGACAAAAAGTACCAGGGAGAGTGACTAGAGATTGCTATAAAGATCTCAATGTTGTATTTTGTTCTCCTAAATGAAATTCCTACTGTAAGTCTTCCTACACGCTAAAGTAAGAAATCTGTGTGAAAGTGCCTTCACTCCATGTGTGTTTATTGTCAAAGTCCTTCAGGTTTTGTTTGACTATTTTGATGTGTCCAGTTTCTTATCTGATGCTTTCTAGTTACCTTTCCAATTCAGGGACAAAGTCCAAAGAAAGATTGGCGTGTGCTTATGGAGGGTGGAGTTGGCAAAGAAATGGTTTAGCTCTGCCCCCTTTTTGATTGAAAAGTTGTCCTGTAAAATAATCCCAGCTGGGGTCTCAAGAGTTTCTACATCTTCTGTAACTGCTACTGTCACAGTACCCAGAGGAATATATCTCATTTTAAATTAGAGGAGCAAGACTGTTCTCACTGGGTTACTGTGGTTCCACAGATAGGTGGTGAGGCTGAGGACATGCTCAGAAGGAGAATCAACTCCAGGCAAATGTCACTTGGGGCTGCTTTCATGGCCTGTCCTCAAGGATGTCCAGAGTTCGATGTCCCACACCACCCCTAAGTGTTCCACTCCACTGCTTCATCATCCCTGCTGCTGGAAAACAGGCCCTTATACCTCACCTGAACCTCCCTTCCTGTGATTTAAAGACTCTTACTTCTCACCCTAACACCCCCCCCCCCCCCCAAACTCAATTATTTATACTTTACATATGCTCTTCCTGCTTTAATATAGAATGTTTGAATTTCAGGGAAAACACAGAAGAAAGCCAACTCACATTTCACAAGAAGACTTAGAGGCCTTTCTGGATGAGCAGGGACTTGACTGGAAGACAGAAAACTCCACTATTACCGTACCAGTCAAGATTTAGAGCACCTAAGGGTGTCCTGACTTACAGTAGCAAGATTTGGATACTGTGAAAGGAATATGAGAAAGTGTACTAGAAAGAGATTGTGTTTTCTTAGTAGGCATCCTCAGGAGCAGCAGTGATTCTGCAACCTCATTCAGATTAGAGTGAGCAATTGTGGATGCATAGCAGAGTCAAGGTGAAATACCTGAGCACAGCAAGACAGCAGGCGATCTTGTGGTGATTGTTAATGTAATATTTGTAACTGTGTCCAGGTAATTTGCATGATGAGTTATTCATAATACTCCCAGTTGGCAGAGAGATTATTGAATTTATGTTGATGAGGAGTGAAAGTGATTAGGGAGGAAGTTAGCGGTTGTTGCTTTAACTGGGGACCAGAAAGAAAATACTCCCTGGGGTCATTAACCTATTCTCCTGACAGCTTTGTGACACATGGCAAATCTCAGCTCTCAACTGGTCCTTCTATCTCAGCTTGAAACGCCTGAGGTCGTGGTGATTATCTCATTCTTGTGAGCTATGACATAAGGTGCAAGTTAGTATCAGTCTCAGAAGATGACCACATCTCTCAGAGAAGTTTCCTTGAGAACTTTTTGAAGTAGCTAAACAACCCACTTCAAGAGGCTGTGCAACAGCCGATTTTACCATGTTTTACCATAGCTTCAGGAAAAGCAGTGTTTTTGAACAGTGTTTCACAGCCATTGCATTGATTTTGAAAAATTCATTAACAACAACAACAGCAACATCATTCTGGTGAACTGAATACAGCTGAACTGGCAAATTGCAGATACCCAGAAGGAATAGTGTCCTGTTTATAAGGAAAAAGTGTGGTTACTGTGGTCAGACAGCTGGGCTACAGGCCAGGTCATGCCTCCTAAACATATTTTATCTAACCTCATGTGACAGGCAGGATGTGGGGAATGTAAGATTTTCTCTTCTGAAAGGTAAGGGCCATTCACAGAGTGTAGACTGGTTCCCTTGACATCTGCTCTGCCTTACACACACTGAACCTCTACTTCTTCACTAGGAAATTTCAGAGGAAATTTCTGGATCTATTAGGATCAGGATTGGTGCAGATCCACCTCAGTGGCTTTCCCCAAGCAGTCAAAAAGGCAAAGACAGGTTGCCACCAGGCCTGAATGGACTCGTTCTTCTCAGCCAACCGCTAACACTTAATGTAGTCTCTGCTTGGCAAGCACAGGGTGTGACAGTAGCACATAAATCATGGGTGCAGCTAACATGGTCTAAAAACTGTGAGGTGGTAGGTAGAGTCTCTGGGCAGTCCTTGCTCCTTTCCTGACTGCTGGTGCTGCACAAGGTGGCTAGAAGAAGCTGTCAGGGCTACAGAAGCACCTCTGCTTCATCGACTAGAGCTAAGGGGACGTCTAGTGGTGGTACTTTAGGACCTAGATTTCCCTTTAACTAGAGGCATCTAGTTTTTTCACTGTTGCTGCAACTTCCTTGAAAGTGATGGGCAGAGGCAGCAGTGAGATTAAAGTGAGATTAAAGGTGTCTTGTGTCAAGTTACCCTTGTGAAAGAAAGTGCCAAATTTAATTACTGGATACAGGTAAAGCTCAGCTCTTAGTCTCTGTGCAGAAAACCTTGTGATGGTAGTGAGGCTTCCAAAAGCAAAATGCACATAACTGGTGTAAGACTGATGCTGTCTTCCTTACATGGCCTGATGGTGTTTATAGAGCCTCTGTCTCTGCAAGTGGAGACCCCAGACCATAATCAAAGTAACTTAAACTTTGTAATTTGATTTTTTTTTTGTGAATTTACAGAATATGTAAGACGTTCATAACTTAGACAATGCAGTGAGACCCTGCTGCATGACACAGACCTGGAGAAGTCAGTTGCTGATTTCTCAATACAGTGCTGTGATTTTCACAGTCATATTTCACCTCCCCTCGGACAATAATTGAGGCTGTAAGGTGGGGTAAAACTGAAAGAGACAACACTGTATCCCCTTTACCCACATGCTCATATACTGCTATGACTGATGAGAATAAATGTAACAATAGATATCCATGCAAGACAATGCAGTAAATAAATACTGCATAAATAAGGGAGATTGAAAGAGGATCACTAATACAACCCTTTTTTCTTTTAGGATTTATGAAGATTTTCCTCGTTAAATTGGTTGGTGGTAGGCTTGCTCTGAGGGAATGTGCCCACAAGAAAGACACCCCTTCATCAAAATTATCTTTGAGGCTCTGCCAATACAGGTAGAGAAACACAGGTGCAGCTCCCAGAAGGCTACTCCTCCCTGATGAGGATCATTGCAACAGACAGACATGGTAATGTATTGCTAAACTGCCTCCTCTTTCTCCCTGGTCTGAGAAATACAGAGTTTTCTCAATGTAAAGGAACTAATTACTCATTTTTCAGGCTGCTAAACCAAATGCAATGTATGCATGCCCCCCCGATGTGGTCTGGAAGTGCTGCTGCTGCAATCACAGCAGGGAAGGATTTTGCTGCTGCTGTTGTTGTCGTGTTTTTCTTGTGGCACAGTTTTAGACAAAGCTGTCTCTTATTCTTGGGTGGTTTTTTTAATGCACTGGAAAACTTCTACTCTAGCTCCTTGACCAATTCTCTTTTCTGAATCCCAGAATTAATTTCTTTGAATGTTTCTTTGCTATTTCTCAACAATTCTTTCTCTTTTTTTCTCCTTCTCCTATCATGAGGTCTTTTTCCCCTCCTCAAACCAGTGACCAGCAGAAAGACCTTGAGTAAGAATCTCTTACCCTTAACCATATAATTTATTTAGCCCAGACTTCTCTCCACCTTTTTGTCTTGTGTGTGCTCAAGACCAGTTTTTACCTCGATTACAGAGCATGGCTCAGTGATGAAACAGCTCTGAGCTCTGCCTGTACTCCCTGCTCAGCACCAGACACCTACCTTTTCTTTAGACAAGTTTTCATGCTCCCGTGCTTAAAGATGGGTAAAATTCCCCATGTGATGTACTGGTTTCCTTTTCCATGGATCACAGTGAAATGTGGGGAGTTTGTTTTGTTTTCTTTTCTAAGTTCCAATTGATTGGAACTTAAATGTTCCAATCAGATGTTTCCAATTGATCATCTTTTCTTTAAATTTAACTTGTCCCTATGTACTTCTTACATATTCTTCCTCACTTAGCATTTTTGCCGAGATATGTACTACATGTACTAAAGTCTAAGAGGAACAGATTTGTGAATGGAAATAGTATTTTTTCCCAGTGAGATCTTCCCTTCCCCTGCTACACAAGTGTAAATAGTTTTAACTGCTTTTATTTTATTTTATTTTTAGTGGGGAGAAGATAAGGTAGATGTAAAGACACAGGATTTGATTTTACCTTTTGCTGTGCTGTGACTTTTCCAAGGCTTGTGAGATACTGAAAGGCTCTGTGATGGGAAAAATCAACAAATGCCTTTTCCTTTGTATCAGCGTGTTCTGCAAGGGCTGCCTTTCCATTGTGATATCCCCTCTTCTGACCTTGCTTCACTCATCTACACCAACTACCACTACTTTGTGCTGCACTGTAAACAACAGACCACTCTTACAGGGAAGAAAGCTTCACTTTTCTAGATATTCTTGGAGTGAGTTTGGAAGCATCTTTTTTGCTTTTGTAAAGGATTTTGTCATTTTCTGCTTTGTGACACATGGCAAATCAATTTGGATTTCCTAGCTCTTTTGCAGCACGTCACTCTGTTTTCCAGCTGTCTTGCTGGATAGATTAGATTTGCACTTGTAGGGTCCAAGCGGGGGTGGTATTTGTATGCATGGCGGAAATCTTTTCTCCTTCCTTGTGACATGTCTGTGCAGAGTGTGTATTTAGAGTGGGTGTGCTCATGTACAGGCAATGTGTAGCACGGCTGTGTTTACAAGTGATGCAGAAGGCCTTTCCCAAGACTTGCACTCTGCTGCTGCTGCATCCCTGGCTAATGCTGCTTGTCCCTTCTCCCGTGGAGCAACAGTGCCAACTGCTGGCTACTGAGCCTGACCTGCCAGGTGGTGCCTGGGGGTAGGATTGATCCTCTAAGCTTAGTTTTTAAGGCATCGATACCTAAAACAAAGCATTCCTTTGCTGATAGTTTGGTTACTTAGCAGTAATAGCTCGGTTTGCTAGTCCTTGTTTCCATACCAAAATAATATTCTATTGAGTGCAGATAAGCCTGGGCTAGTTACCTTTCCTTGTAACTTTTCTCACGTTTATCTCAGAGATAATTGTTAATAGTTAATATTGTTTTAAAGCTCTGTATCTCTCCTGATCTCCCAGGGCTGACTGCTCAGAGGGAGAAGGTTTTTGCTCTGAACGGTGGAAGGGCCATGAAAGGTGTCGTGTGCTCCCCAGAAGTTTTTTAATTATTCAGTTGTGGCAGCAATTTTTCACTAACAAATTTGAGATACTCATATGTGTTATAGCCACGAGTTCTGGGAAATGTGAGATGGTGGTTTATGTATTTCTGCACAGGATCCTACACAGTGGCTTTGTTCAGGGGAAAAAAGGGAAAGAAAACGCGGAGGGTAAGAAAAAGAAGACAGTATACAGGTGTACATATATGTGTCATTTTGTTTAAATTTCAGTAAAATGCTTTAATAGAAAAAAATAGTTCGAGTTGTTGTTTTGGGGTTTTTTTTGTGTTTTTTCCCCCAGAAGAATATCAAATGGAAAAGACAGGTCTGCTTCTTTAAATGTTTCCTCTGTAAATGTGATCTTACTGTTTTCTTGCTCTGTAAGGCTTTGCCTTTTCCCTGTCTCCTTTCCTTTTTGGTCTGTAGTCTTATTCTGGGGGTTTAGAGTGTTTGCAGGAGCTGGCAGTGAAGAGGACACATGTATGGGGAGTAGGAAGTTGGGAAAGGAAAAAAATATAAAAAAAAAGAAAAAAAATAAGGGTGTTTTGCAGAGAAAAGGGAAACATGGTGAACGCGTAAAGCAATAAATATAGGGAGAGATGATCAGAGGAAGTTTGCAGAGGAAAAAGAAGGAGGAACAGAAGAACACAGGTAGCCAAACAAACTGAAAGGGAGTTTGATGAGTCAGGAATTCTGTGTGTTTCTTGCATCTGCCAAAGTGCCATTTTTTACTTCCTCTCAGCCACAAATGTTCCTCATAATTTTTGGAACAGAACTTGAGAGGAAAACTAATAAATCAGCTATTCTTAAACATACCTGACAAGCCCAGGCTGAGGTGCAGGTGGACCGCAGCCACGCGAGCTCTCTTATATTGAAGCTGGAGAACTTTGGCCACCCAGAAGGTTTAGCACTGCTTCCAACCCTCTGTTACTCTTTCACTCATGTGGTGTTATGGTTTCCACCCCACCTGCCAATGTTTTCATAGGGAAATCTAAATGAAGCAGAAAGGAGGAAACCAAAAAAGCAGCATTTTGATGCTACCTTGGAAGATGGGAAGATCAAAACTCCTAGTGTGGAACTGAAACCTCAGGGTTTTGGGAGCTTATTTTCAGGTAAAGCTTATAAATCCTATGAAAACAGTAGCCTTCAGGCAGCCTGTCATTGTAGCCCCAACTGGGAGCCCCAAGGTGGCTTTGGGCACCACTGGGAATGGGATGGCCACCACACTCCACTCAGCAGAGGAGAAATTGTGTGCAAGCACAATTGTGTGGGTCCTGTGGCAGTTCAGGTGTTACAATAAGTGTCATGAGTGCAAAACTAGAGCAACTGGGGACAATCTCAGTCACTTTTTCAAGCCATGCAACAAAACATTTCTTGTGAAAGAAATTGACATTCTGTGAAACTGATTTCTTCAGGACCGTAAGTCATAGAGGGCTTTGGGTTAGAAGGGATCTTAAAGATCACCTAGTTCCAACCCCCCTGCCAGGGGCAGGGACACCTTTCAGGAGACCAGGTTACTCAAAGCCCCATCCAACCTGAATACTTCCAGGGATGGGCATCTGCAGCTTCTCTTGGCAATGTTATCTGTGCCTCACCACCCTCACAGTAAATAATTTCTTCCTAATAGCCAAAGTCACCCTCTTTCAGTATGTACTGGTTTGTTTCTAATGATTTATTACTGATGTAAATAATTAAGCTGGATGTCATGCCATTATTTATTATTTCTTTCAATTAAGCAAAATGAAAAGTTTTCCAAGACATGTGGTTGCAATTTTCAAGGGTCTTGTTCTAACAGCACACTGATTTACTTTCACACAGACAGGTGTTTCTGCTAAGCTGTATGTTTCTCTGAATAATGGGAGCAGGCTACATACTTTCTTATCCATGGCAGGCCTTGTCCACTGAGATAACCAACCTCTTACTGAAAATATATTGTTATATGTATAATATATTATTATATTATTAAGGAAACTTAATGGTGGAGCAGGACCAAAACACCTGAGCAGGCCTGATGGAGAGATGAGGATGCAAAGGAGGGTCTTTCTATGCACAGAGGTGGGGTTCAAGCCTGGGGGAGGCAGAGAGCTGTTATTCCTTGTATCAGCCATGGGTTTTCCCTGCGGTGGGGTGAGATACGATGGGGACAGGTGAGGTGGCTGTGTCTGCTGTCCCTGCAGCCTGAGCAGGGCAGTGGTGCTGGCAGCCGTGGTGCCGCTAGATGTCCCTTGTCACCCGAGGGAGGTAGGCGGCTCGTCCCCGTCCCTGCGCTTCAGGCATGTAAGATGTAGTGTAATAAAGAAGCCTCTGTGTTAAATATGGAGAAAAGTTGTGTCTATATTAAGGAAAAAGTCTTGTATTAGCCTGTGGGGTAACGTCGTGGGTAGAAATGAGAGGGTTACTTCTTTAACCACTTAAATTTTCGTTGGAAGCCACTCCACCATAGGGATTATTTTGATTTGAAGGGGTATTTACAGCAGGACAATTCAATATTTCCTGGTGGAAAAGAAATCACCCTACAAAATGCTGGTTTGGTGAGCCTAACACTGTGGTTTCAGCTAAATTTTCCCTGCTGAGTCAGGCCTGTCTGGTGTGAGGCGGGGTCCTGGCAGCCTGCATCAGCTGAGCTGGTGGGAGGTGGTGAGAAAAAGGACCTATGGGCTTTCCTTGCTCCTTCTTAGTGACTTTGCCATTTTAGGCATGTTTGTGCTGAGAAAGGTGAGGGAAAGATGTCACTTCTGTGAAGAACTCAGCCCCTCCACCTCACTGGTGCAGCCATAGCCCCAAAGGCTCAGTGTGTCCCTACATAGAAGAGAAAAGGCTGGTGGAAGAGCAAGCAGCAGCTGAGGGAGGTGAACTGTTTGTAGGAATGTGTCATGGAGCAGGCAGAGCTAAGGGCAAGGGCTGCAAGCTCCTGGAGGCAGTGTATAAAGGGGGCACAAGGAAACCTCCCAAAACTGCTTCCACCTGGCCTTCCAAGACCTTTTTTTATGCTTCCCAGCCCCTATGTCACTCAGCATACACACATCCATGTGGAGCCCGTGCTGCTCAGCCACATGGCTTGTGTTTGCCCTGTGGCTTGATCGTCCCTCCAGCCAGCTGTGCTGGTGGTGTTCTTGCCCCTCCATAGCAGTCAGACAGCTGGGTTGGAAGGGCAGCCTCCACCAAGAGCAGTGTGCCAGCCTCTCAGCAGTACTTTAAGAGTGAATGCCTCCCTGTGCCGTAGTTGTGTGGCCATGTTTTCACCACAGTGGAAGCTGTGTTTCCATATGTCCCTAGCTTCCATGGCTGGCACCTTGGCGTGGGCATCTGTGCTGCTTGGCATGTCTGTGCCCTTGCAAAGACTCAGCTGAGCTTGTGTTCCAGGAGTGCTCCTGGTCCCCTGCAGCGCCCCGTGTGCCCTCTATATATACCACACCTGCATGCACAGTGAGTGCATGCTCCTAAATTGCCCTGAAAGCAACAACACGGCTCACCTGACCAGACAATGCCCACCACGCTGCAAACTTTCCTCCAGTATAAGTAATAACTGACTGGCACCTATTTCTCAGGATGTGCTGCTGCTGTTCGTGACTGCACAAGCCAAGCTGTTGTGTACTCAGAGTCATATCTGCCTGCCTGAATGACAGGAACGAAGCATTTGCTGCTTTCTACTTCATTTAAAGCTGCGAGAGCCTGTAGGGCTCATCCTTCTCGTGCACCAAGGTATCCACGTGTGCCACTTGTCAATCAGGGACTTGTTCACCAAGTTACATCTGAGCAAATCTCTTAATAACAGAGGGACTACACACAGATTATTGTGATCATAATTCCACTGACATAGCCTTTATTACTAATGGTGGTGTTGGAGATGGAAAACCCAGCTGGATTCTCAGATCCCTGCTGGAAAATAATAAAATAAAGAGGAAAAAATCTGTGCGTATATTTGCTACCAAACCTTTGAAAAAAACAAAAGTGGAACCCTGCCAATGCTATTGCTGGCAATTTTTCAGAGTGGAGCTCATTCTGAGGTAGGATTAGAAGTGGTAGTGCATTTTGTGTCTCTGACATTAGTATTATGTTGTTGTGTACAAATGGAGGGCTTACAGTCATTTGACATTTGTTGGTTTCTATTGTAATTATTGTGTGCCACTCTTACACCTTCAGAGTATTTTTGAACACCTTCTGATAGCAGAATAAATAGAAAATAACTTCAGCTGTCATAAAAATGATGTCTGTTTTGTAAACACAAAGAACTGACAAAAGGAGCACTTCAGTGGAAGTGGCCTGATAAAAATGGAGCTGTGTTTCTTCTTGCTTTGTTGAGAACATGGATGAAGGCAGGCTGGCTTTTACACAGTCCTTTGTTCATCTCTGGGCAATGGCAAAACTCGGAGCTAAATTCTGGTGTCAGAAAATTCTCTGATAGTAGCTTACAATGATATAATATCAATGTATACTCATGGTAACAACAACAACAACAAAATTCCTAACTCATAGCTTGGATTTTGAATATCAGAATGAGCCTTCAGTACTAAAAAATGAGCCTACAGCGCTAAGAATACAGAAAAAAACCCTAAAATTTTTTAAGCATAAGAAAAGCCACTTGATACAACCAGTAGCAAATAAAAGGGGAATGCAGATGTAATTTTAATTTTTTTATTTCACACTCTCTCTTTTTTCATGTTAATATATCCTTGGCTTCTAGTTCACAATGACGTGTTAATTATGAATGTAAGAAAACCTAACTTTTTATTGTGCTAATTAACTGTATGTCACATAGACATTTGAGGAGAATTTCCCACACTTTCTAGTGTGAATGGAAGGAAAGTGTTGCTCACTTAAAACTGGATTTTTTTTCTAGTACCTTGCAAAAACGCATCATTGTATTTTGATTAATCCATGCTTGGTCCACCTTGGACGTTTCCATGGAAACAGAATTTTTTTCCTTGATGGAAACTGTTAGGCTCGGGAAAGCTCCTCACTGCACAAAACCACTCAAGCTCCTAAAGAACTACTTGTTGGAAATTCGATGTGTATAAACAAAACTCCCAAATTCCTCCTTAGTATTATTGTTTTCAATGCTAATAGAGAACTGTTTTCTTAATGATACACAGTGGTGCCTTTTCACTCCACAAGAAAATAGAGTAACAGTAGTATTCTTTCCATCTCAAGAGAACACTTTTCCTGGTCCAGAAACAATTAGCCTGCAAATCTCCCAAAATTAAATTTTGAGAGTTTTATTGTATGTATATTATTTAGTTCTGGATCCAAATAATTTGGCTTAATGGCAGTTAAAATATAATTAATTTTATTTTGCAGATTGGCAATAATTGGAACAGATTGTTCTTGTGTGCCTCATTTTGGGTTAGGAAGTTTTGTTGGATTTTTTTTTTTTTTTGGTTGGGTAGTTTGTGTTTGGGTTTTTTCCTCCCAAAGAAAATATACTCTCTTAATGGATGCTACTGTGATATTTGGAATACATTTTGAAAACCAACCAACAGAGAGTGCATTTTTGTGTTATTAATTTAACCCAGTGGTTGGAAACACGACCATCATTTCTCCTATTATTATTGGACAGCATATTTACTGTGTAAAATTATAGGATTTCTTGACCATTAAAGTGTCTTGTTCTGAATGTTTTAGTTTTTAAAAAGTCCAATCTTAACTTTTGCTGGTAATACAATAGCTATTTTAAATTGATTGTCAGCTTTACTGCTTGGAAATCTAGAAGTTTTAGACCACAGAATATTTATTATTTTGGTTAATAGGTAATTACTTGTCAAAAATACATTGAGCAAAACAGTTTGAACACTTCTAATTTATATTTGCCTTTTATTACAGTGACATTTAGGAGTGCTTCAAGAGCCCATAAAAATACAGAATTTAAGTATTTTTGTTACACTAACACCCTAATGCTAGAGGTCTAAGTCAGAGCAGAGAGAGAAAAAAAATCTATTGGTTTGTGCACCTCTTTTTTTTTTGTTTGTTTTATCTTTGTTCAACATGGCAGCCAATCTGCCGAAAGGAAAAAGGAAAATCACTTTGAGAGCAACCACACTTTTCAAATTTATTTCAGAGACATACTGAAAACAGAAATGATATATCAACTAGAGAAAAAAAGCAGAAACCTCAGTGTTTCTTAGTATCTCTTTTATGTGTTCACTATTAGAATGTGAATAATAACAATGATGATGATGGTAATATGTTCACTATTAGAATGTGGATGATGATGGTGGTGATGTTGATANTATATAATATAATACATAATAATGCACTCTATAATACTTCTCTGTTGTCAGCACTAGGTGTGATCATTTTAAAACTCAAGAGAATCATGTGTTAGATACTTGGAGTTAGTAAGATATTCTAGTTAGTAAGATTTTTTCCCACAACATTGCTTTTCCTGCTGATTAAATTAGGATGTAACTCTTTATTTTGCCATTTGTCTAACCCCTGAGAATTAATGACCCCAGGAACCTGTGGTGTCTTGGTCTTTTGAGGCCAGGAAGGAAGACACAGAATGATATTAATGGCATTAACAGTACCTTAAAAAAAGTGTCTGCAGCACTACCGTGCACAGAAGAGGGAGAACCCTATTTATACACCAGTGGGCTATTCTGGGAGTGCTAACACTGGGAGTGAGCAGCTGTGAGAAAAACAGAGAATAAGCGATAGTACACTCTGAAATGGAAATCACAGCAAAGCGCCATATGTGTTGACTGAGTAGTACTGCCAGCACCCTCATTTCAGTGCTCTGAAGTGATAGCTTCCAACTTGCTTGATGAATTTTCACCAAACTGCTATTCTGCACAGTAATCTTCGGAATTGCAGCTGTTCTTACTTGTACAGAGCACATGGGTTAACACTGGTCAACAAAATTCAGTCTTGAACACTGCTGGAAGGCCAGGCAAGAACTGAAATATTTGCCTTCCTCATTGCAGACCTCCTTAACACATGTATGTATCATGCCCTGGGAATGCAGTTTCCTGATCATGAGGTTCCTCTGGAAGCACCATGCAGCTGGATTCCTGCTTGCAGAACTCATGCATTGCAATGTTTATATTCACTTTTTAAAGCTTTAAAACAAATATGAAAATATTTAAAACAGAATATGAATTCCCTTGACAAGACTGCTTTTCCACACAGTTTGATTATTTACCACAACATTGGTTACTATCAAGTTTCCTTGCAGTTTTGTCCTCAGGCTCTATAAAGTTTTGAGAAGCTGCTGTGAGCCCATGTTTGTCTGTGCAATGCAGTAACTCCTGCCAAATATGTCTGCAGCCAAGGGCAAGCCAGGACTTGTGATAGTGGGGACCTGGTGTGGGCTTCTTCAAATTTGTGAAAAGCCAGACTATTAAAAGCAGTCAGAGCACTGTTATAGCCTCATCTCTCAAATCACTCTGTACTTAAAATGAAAATCCAATGGTTCATGGACACTCTGACTTCATCACAGGTGTTAAGTCCTTCACAGGTGTTAAACCCTTCTCAGCATTGCAGCTCCAGGCACCAGCTTAGAGTTGCTTCCTGCAGTCCTGGATGCAACTGCAGCCATGTGTCCATTCTGGTATGGCCTTGCAGACCCAGAGATCTGTGCCACAGCCATGACTCTGCCTCTGTTCATTCCTTCTTCCTCCTCCTCCCTGCAAATCCTTGTGGAAATCCCTCCTCAGACCAGACATGGCTCCAAGGACATCTGAGTTCTCCAACCTTGCACATGCATTGCTCTACTGGCACGCCTGGTGCTGTCTTAAAAACATCATCATTCTTTCTGATATTTCCCATGAGTGAAACATGCTGTTCCCTGCCCAAAAGGCCTGGGAACACATGGACATACTCACTACTTGTATGCTCAAGACCCTGGAGTACCAGGTGGTATTTGACAGCTTCAGTCTTCCCCACCCACAATCTTTTTAATTTTCATTTTCTATCTCAGGTTTGTGTACTTGTGCATAACAGCAAATTATGCATCTAATATTAGAGGTTTTCTCAGTTACTTTTGTGTTTAATTAACCTTGGCAATTTTGCAGTTTATTAGCTTCTCAAAAAATTTATGAATTTGTCTTGTGGGAAACACCAGGTAGATGCCAGAGGAACTCCTTCCAATTATTTGGATTATTTGAAAAAAGAAACAAACAATTTTGTTTTGGTTGGTTGCAGAATAAGGCTTGGTTCAGAAGCAACTAAATCCTATTTTCAAAACTGAGGTGTCTAGAGATCCAACTTTGTGTGTCTCACCGAAAATCTTGAGGATGCAAGTACATAGTAAAATATCTAACAAATCTGAGAATCTAGTGGTGCTGTGAGTAACCCAAGATATTTCCAACTCTGTAATCACTGTAGGCATCCAAATCCCACTGATTGTTGAGTTTGTGTGCCTTATTGTGCCCATTTAAAGGTCATGCTTGAAGATTGAAAACAAGAGGTTTCTTGCTGGTGTTGATGAACAGGAGTAATTTGCTGTCATGATGCAGCAGCAGCTGTGCATGGGAAGGTGGGAAGATGCTCTCTATTAAGTTAAACACAGGGTTTGGGGCCACAGTTTTAGAGGACTCTGCAGCCGCNCTTTTATGTGTTCACTATTAGAATGTGAATAATAATAATGATGATGATGGTAATATGTTCACTATTAGAATGTGGATGATGATGGTGGTGATGTTGATACCAATATTAATGATGATGATGATGTTTTGCACCCTGTGTTCTATCCTAATCTTTCCTCTTAAGCTTTTGGGGTCCTCTTACTTCTAGCTACTCTATATGCTTCTCTATAATACTTAATATACTATATTAATATAATATATTACTATAATATAATAATATAAT
>WEIV01012167.1:163250-236289 GCA_013390005.1 Calyptomena viridis
AGTTTTATACAATTATCTAATTAGACTATCTAGCCATTACATCACTGTTACATGCCTTTCCACAGTGTGCCTCCTATGGCACTGCCCTTGTCACACCTCTGGCACACCTGCCTTTTTGAGTCAGGGGTCTCAGAAAAGACACCTATCTTTATCCTGTCTTCTTGCTCCTTGACTTTTGTTCTTGGCACAGCACCACATCCTCTGGAATAGTTTCGAGGCCTCTTTGAGACAGTTTTGACTACTGTCACTAGATGTTGTGTCTCCTTTTTGTCCTTTGCTAACACTCTCGACTACGGAAAGCTTTTAGCAAAAAGTTGAAACTTTTAGCAAAGTTGAAAAGCTACATTTTAGAAAACTAGCAACCGTGTACAAAGTTGCTAAATACTAATGTAATATAAGCTTCGGCTACAGTGGCAGCAACACNTTGTACTCCAACTCCAGTGGTAAGCCACTGGGAAAATCAGTTTTGTTTCATCCTAGACCTGTTTATTTCCACCACACTTGGACTGAATCATTTATGGGGACACGTAAGAATATTTGTGTTCTATAAAATGGCACAAGTAATAGATTTTACAAAGGCATAATACACTGATTTGAGGCTTTCAGTGACTCACATGCCTTATGACTGTCTTCTGCATAAAACATTCATAAAACAAAATCTAGTGTAATTCACTTCCCACATCTTACCACTAGTGTGAAACCACAGTTATCAAAAATGTAAAATATTTGTCATGCAAAATTCCCACTTTGTCCTGTGATTGAGATCTCCATTCTTTCTAACTATAGTTATTATCCATCACTCTGAGTTATTGCTTGTTAATGATGTGTTTGTTTCCTTGATTAAAGGGTTTAATATCAATATATTTTCCAGTCACTGTTTATCTCAGACTTCTTAATCATCATGACTGTTACCACAATGTCTGGTCAAGTAAATCCCTTTTTGAACTTTTTTTTTTACGTGAGGAAATGCATTTTCAATTAAACTGTGCTTTTAAAATGTTGAACTATATTATTGTGGCTTATCCTTTTCCCTAGCATAAAATAGCTTCCAGCAGTCCTCTGATAACCAGGTCAGCATCTCTTCTTCTTCGGCCTAAAGCAGAGTTCTCAACACCAATTTGTTCTTGATAATGTCACTGGACATGAGGCTAAAGGCAGAGAAGTTGGGCATTTGTCAGTGTAGTGCGTGTATCTCCCAAAACCAAGATTCTGCAACTTGAAAGCAGCTCTCCTGCTCATTTTGGCATCTCCCTGCACTTTCCAAATTCAGATCTGCTCTGGTACTGCAGGAATGACCCTCTGAAAAATGTCACAGTTATCTGCTTTTCCACTCAAGCTTGTCTACAGGCAAAAATAGTGCTGCTTGAAATCTCCTGCTATCCAGTAATGCATGTACGTGATCGACATTTTCTATTCCTGCACATAACTATTAAGGGCATCAACAGCAGGTTTTTTTCAAGTTAAGCAGAGGGGAAGATGCCTGATGGCACTTCTGGGTTCCTTATTAAGTGCTTGTAGCAATGTCTTTGTGGTCAGCAAGGGATATAGTCTGGGTAGTCAGCAGCTTCACAAGTGGGACCAGAACAGAGAGCAGGGGTGGTTTTTTTAGGGTTATCTAAATCTAATTTAATTTGAAACTTGCTTGGCTATTTGTAGCAACCAGTTCAACACAATCTGTAAAATTTACCAAAGGAAACAGGTCAATATCTGGGATGCTGGTGTTGATGTCCCCAGTTTCTGTGGTTAAATTGCTTTCAGTACCTGACTTGCTAGCATTAAAGTAGCCTGGACAAGTCAAAGTGAAGTGCAGACAGTGCCACCAGGATTTGCTTTCTTGTGTAACATGGCAAAAATTATTTTCCAAAACTCATTTCTGAAATTTGCTTTAAATGTATTCATTTCTGGGTTAGCTGTGTACTGCAGTGTGCAACTGCTGATGATTGATGGAAAAAGATGGGTTATGTCAAACTGTTACCAGCCACATTTTGTCTATAGGTTTGTTCAGTCAGGATATAAGCACAAAGAGAAAGCTGAAAAGGGCCTATGTTCCTTACAACAGAGTATCTGGACCTTGGTCCTACCAGAACTGGCCAGCATTTGTTAGTCTGTAAATCAGAAATCAAATGGTATGTGCATTTTATACATAGCAGAGCACTGGGTAATTTACTTCTTGCTACTTTTCTGCTTTATATAATAGTCATCTTTGCAAGAGTGGCCTTACAAGGCTTGTTTCCCACTCCCCTAGTAATCAGTGCATGGTGTGGCAAGTATGAAGTGGTGCAGCTGTGCAATTCCCTGCTTGGCAGGGCCAGAGACTTCTGTACTTAGGCAGAGAGGCAAGACTATCTTTAGTTGTCATTTTCAGGCAACAAGCTCTTCTCCCTTTGCAGTTTTCCACGTCCTGTGCTGGTGAGTCAGTTATTCATTGGGAATTTATCTCTAAATATGAATTGAGAGGTGTCTCTACTTTCCCTCTACTGTTTTCTCTCATCAATTTTTTTTCTTTTATATCTTTTTCATGGAAGTATTTTGCAGGAAAGAGCATCTGCACATTTCTGTCCCGTCTCCTCAGTACTCACCACCTCTGTTCTCTCCAGATCCCATCCTGTCTTCAAAAAGTCTTCACTATAGCTCCTCACTCCTTACCTGCCATGGTCACTTTTTATTCCTATGACAACCTAAACTTAATTTCAGCTGACCTGTGTTAGATAACTTTGGTGGGAAGTTAAAATAAAAAAAAAAAATACAAAATTGTCATTCACTGTTTGACAAAAGCTCAATAAATCATATCAGTTTTCCTCTGCCTCTGGGTCAAATAATTCAGCCTTCACTTACCATCCTCACCCAACCAAATACTGCAGGGACTTGGATTATCCCGGGTGTCTTCTCCCTCAAAGGCACACAGAGGATTGTGAGCCTGTGAATCACCCAGGTGGTCTGGAGCACCTTTCGTAAATGGAGTTTCCAGAGGTCCTAGAAGCATCCTGCTTCCCTGGGGTAATTCAGAGGTGTTCTGAATTATAACCCAGCTTTTCCCAAAAATTTTACAATGTACCCTACTTTAGACTAGACTTCGGGGTCATAGTGTTACAGAAAACTGAGAAATAAACTGTCCAACCAGTTTGTTAGATTAGAAAGCTGACATTACTTTATTGCAGTGCTGGGTGCATGGGAGGTTACCTCAGATGTGCATCCAACAACCTAACAAACCAGGTTATAGTCATGAAACTAATACATCTTCATTACATTTCCTGAATACGCACATATATATGTTAAATATTTCCATGGACTTATTTGGATGTGAGTAGGCACCTTTTGAGAATGGTTTTTTGGGGATCTTTTCTTTACTCAAATTTTCTTTTTATGGTACCAGATCTTCTAATGAATCTTTTCTCCTTGAGAATACCTCACATATGTGATCGGGTCACAACATACTCCTCTTACCATCTTTGGTCAGGCACACAATCTTCGTTCTCAAAACTAGGACATCTATTAGTACATAATAATCACCAGTATAGGTAAATAGGAAAGCACTAACTGACACAAGACTATTAGCCACAGATGTGGAGACTTAACACAAAACTGCATTGATCTCTGACATTTGTACTAAATACACTATATAGTACAAAACTAAGCATTAATGATCAAATACTCTTGTGCTGAAGTTAAGGAATTTTCCAACATCTTCCTCCACTGCTGCATAGACTCTATTTTTAAAGAAATATAACTACTTGTTGATCTGGCAGGAATGAACATGTTTATATTCACAATTGTCAGGATTGCTGTGGTTGGTGATAGTCAAGTCATCTGCCAATGGTCCAAGTTTCATTTGCTTTCCATTTGCATTGCTTTCCAGCTGTGCATTGGATTCACATTTCAGGTTCATCTCTAAATTATTGCTTGGCATTTTGCAGTAACTCAGACTGGATTAAAAAGTTTCTATGGCTAATAACTGAGCTCTTTTGGAAAGCTGATAATGATATTCATTGCCCTCAATCTTACTTTTACAGGAATCCAAGATGGAATCTAAATTCCTGAGATTTCTGAAAGAGCAGATAAAAACTTCCTTGTTTATCCCTTGGGAAAGACTTGCTGATAATTTCACTCCCTTTGCTGAACCTTCACAGCTTCCAGCTACTCTTTCTCTGTAGAAGTTTTAGTAGCATTGCAGAACAAAACCTTGGACAAGCCAAACACTGTTCTGCACAAATCAATTCCAAGGTAACCGGTTACTTTGTCAACACGAGTAAATCTTCTCTGGGTTTACCTTCCAACTTTTTGGATGTGCTGCAAGCTATATTAATTCTGAAATGAATATTGCTAGGATTTCCTAAATCCAGTTGTCTGATGGGAAAGAGGCTGCCGAAGCTCTATACCCACAGGTTGTATTGGTTACCATGATCCTGGACTTTACAACTTCTAGCTACCAAAACCAAGTATCTTCTGCAATTACTTGTACTGGGGGAGGTGTAATTGACTTTTTTTTCTATTTATGAGAAAATAATTAATAGAACAGCATATCTTCATGCAGGAGATTGCAAGTGAGTAACAGCCCTCCTCCCCATGCTGATAGATTGACATTCATCTTGTAATTCTGGTAGGAGAGATGTCTTTGGTAGTGACCAGAAACAACTGTGATACTGCGAGTGTGGAGATGCTAGTGGAAATGGTAGTTGGCCTGTTTCTCCCATTCTTTGATACCTTGTTCTCACAAGTGGCATCTTGTGTCAGTGTCAGTTCTTTGAGAAAAAGGGCAAAGACATTCCATATGGAACTAATGAAAGAATTTATTTCTCACATTATCAATATGCAAAGTGGTGTCACAGCCCAATGCAGGATGGAGCCTTAAAACCAAGTGAAGTGTGTGATAATCAGGTGCCAGGGCCATGGTTATGCATTTGGTCTCCTTAGACAGATATCCTGTTGTGTTATTGTCTGTATGGGATGTTCTCAGCCACTGAGAGCCTGTTTAGGTTGGGTCTTCAGGCCGTGTTGACCCTGAGGTTTTAAGTTCATAGTGCCAGGTGGTGTTGGTTCTACCTTGGTTCTAAGTCATAGTGCAGTTAGTGCCTTACATTTCCTGAAGCATAATGTGTTTCTTGTTCTTTACCACCTAAATGGCCATTTCTAAGGTTTGTTCCACTGCATTAATAGCTAATATCTGTCTTTACTGTGGAGTAACTGCACTTGCTGCTCTCGTTTTCCATTGTAAATCATGCTCAAAGCGTCTGCCTTTGGGGGAGTCAGTAGAGGACCTCCTGTCATGCACAGACATGTATTGGCAGAGTCAAGAATTTGATGTCTTAATTTCTGCTCAAAAAAAAAAATTAAATGAAGGTTATTGAGGGAGCTTGCCAGTGAAAAAAGAAAATAAATAATTTATTTCCACACGTCTGTAAGCTGCTCTGTGAGCAGGCAGAGGTTAGCCATTACTGCTGGCAGCTTGACCCCCTTTCCAGAGGGTCAACATTGTGGTTTATAGGAGGTCGTGTGAGAAATTTCTGTCTTAGTCCAGACTTGCAGGACACTTTCCACATTTGTGGTCTCAAGCTGGTAAAAACATGTTAGTAGAACTGGGGAGAGGTGAATCTCCTCAGTGGGTAGCTCTCTATGTGCAAAAACATCAAATGAGTCAGTAGAGTGCTAAAAATAGCCAATGGTGGTGTCTAAAGGTCTGGAAAAGTAGGTCACGATGCTCACACATAAAAATTATGGATGCTGCTGACAAGGATCAAGGGAAAGCTTCACAGATGTTAAGGTATGAGGAACAAGTGTGTAACAGACCCCATAGCATTTTATCCAATAATTCTGTGTGTAGAGAAGATAAGTCACGTGTGGACTTAACCTTAAGCACGTTCTGAAGTATTTTATTGAAAGAAATCTGGCTTCTTTTCAATGCTGTGGCTTTTCCTCTCTCCTCTTTTATTGGAGAAGAAACAGGGAGAGGTAGAAACAACCTCTTGGTAGTTCTTAATTATTTAGCACATTTGGAGGAATGAGGGGCAGTGAAGAGAAGTGAAATTGTTGAACTGAACTGTTCAGGTCACAGTCTCTTTTACCTGTCTTGTGCTTAGGTTTTTTTTGCTAGTATGCAGTCTACATTTGTATCTTGTGGAATTGGGTTGGCCTTGTTGTGGAAAATGTATTAAAAAAGATGCGGTAAAACCGAGAAAACCACTTTAAGGTTATCTCCTTTGGTTGAACTCCTTTCTTTCTAGACGATGATCAATTGAGAAGCAAATAAGTTTGATGCTGTGATGTACATAAAGTCATTTCCTGTGTCTGCTGTGGGTCTCCATCATTGCATCGACAAGAGAAGCTCAAATAGAATGAAAGCAATTTTTGGATGTCTTAGTTGCAACTCATTTAACATGAGTGGATGGCTGGCTGGCTTACGAATCTAAAGAGATTCATAATTGCAGCTCATTGTAGGAAAGCTTAACCCCCCCATAACTGTAATTTTCCTTGGTAAAAGACAATCTAAGAAAAAAAAACAAAGAAAATTTATAATTTATTTTTACATTAAGTAAAAAATCAGAGCAAGGGTAGAGATAGTTGGATGGCATGTAATATAAGAACATTTTGCATATAACATAACAATATGAATAAATCCATCAGAAAGCAACAATGGAAAGCGAAAACACATACTCAGATTTTTTGTACTCTTTTCCGAAAAGAAGCATGTTACAATGAATAATTGAAAGGCTGTTCTTTGGGATTCGTGCACAGAAAGGAGACAACACTTCAGAAACATTCAGTAGTCATTTATTTAATAACCAAAACAATTCATGTTAAGATTCAAGAATCTTAACATGTAATGAAATATGCAAACTCTAAATACCTCAGGAACAAAGGGCTCAGTCCTGTATTTGTTTAGCTTTATAATGTATATAATGTAATTGAAGTCATTACCTTAAGTAAAACCACTGAGGAATACCTAAAATGAAAAGAAAAGCATCATAAAAATAGAGTAAATGAACAGGAGAACAAGGCTTACAAGTTTGTCAAGTTGAGCTGAGAGAAAATCAACTTAATGTGAATGAGTTAATGGATAAAGCAAAAATATTGCTTAGAAAAAAGTGCTGAAAAGCTTAACACAGTAATATGATATATCTGAACACCCTGGATTGTTGAAGAACACAGGAAAAATATTTAATATAAATTAACACAGGTCAGAAGAAATTAGCACTAGGTAAAACTGCTTCCAGAAACATTTGAGGATATATTTCATAGAAAGCAGTATGTGAATCCTGTTTAGACACCATTAGTATATGACTGTGTGCACCTTTAAAATGAAAATTCCTGTGTGCCCTTCATCGTATTCTCTTTTTTGGGAGCATATAAAGTTCATTTGAGCTTTTTTGTTTTATTTTTATGATTGTTCTAAGTCAACAACAATTTAGTTTCACATGAGATGTGAATATATTGTTTGATCATAGAACCAAGTTTAATGAATAAGCATTTTTGCATATTTGTATATGTTAATTGTATTCAAACATCTCTGAGTTACTTGAAATGTTCTTTCTTTCATCAGTTCCTCAGTATTCAGAGATATAATTGTCAATGATTTAAAATCTTTTAATCACTTTTTGGATAGAAACTATGACATGAAATCAAAATTAGAATTTAGGTTTGTGCAGCTAGTATGTAGTGTGATAAGCTGAGATAGTTTAATTGTCGCTGCAGAATATGCAGTTTTATTTACTTAGAGATGACATCTCTATTTGAGGAGAAGTCAATTGCAAGTTTGATATGAGAATTACCTCAAGGTCCCTGTTACATACTGTCAGTATAACTCAAGGTTTAAATTAACACGTTTTCTCTTTTCTAGTGTTTAGCTCACATTTTTACTTACCAGTTTGGAGTCCTTAGCTGTTACTTAGAGAAAAGAGTAAATTATACAAAAAGAGAAGAGGAAATAAGCTCTGTCTGATTATTCAACCTTAAAGAAGTTTATGAGTGGTAAAGAACAACATGTCTTTCACTTTTTTGTGGATTTTGTTTGTTTTTGTCAAATTTTATGGATCCCAATCTAGACAATCCAAAGGGACTGCACATTTCACAGAGTCTTAAACTGTCATGATAAATCAGTGTGAGGACAAGCATGTCAACCACAAAGTTAATACTTGGCAGAGATCTTGAATGTATTTTACTTTAGAAGTGACAGGAATGCCACAGCTCGAAAAACTTCATAAAGCAGAGTAATTTCATATGTGTTGTGATAACCAAATTCTAGTCCCAGCCCACGGCGAAACTATCTACAACACAGGATGAAAACAAAACTTTTGTTTGTTTTCTTCCGACTAAACCCATAGCATTAAATTCGACATGTTGAAGGATAGCCTTGTAAATTGAACAGGAACAACAATGAAAAAAATCCTTAGTAAAAACTTAATCACTCAGGGGTTTTCCTCAAGCTTTGTGATGAAGAATAAGTGCCTAAGATCTCTGTTGTTTTGTAGATCCCTGTTGACTAAAGAGTGAGTATGGGGGATTCAGTGAGATTCAGGATGGCAACAGATATTTTTTGAGGTTTAAAATGTTCCATGAAAAGCAATATGTAAAGCTCTATTCATTGTGTTAAAAAGTGAATTCACTTGGAGTTATCTACTTGGAGCAACCTTCCTACAATGTCTTAAGCCATATTAGTGAGATAATGCTAAAGTTCTTACAGAAGTGGGAATGTGTTCTAACAATAAAAAGTTATATTTTAGTACTGGAAATGTTTCTAAGTGTAATCTGTTACATTAATGGAAATAATTTAGTAATTTGATGTAGAAAAAGTTTTAGGATACACTTTACAGTGCTTGACACTAGAGTAGATGAAAGTTATTTGAAAAAATCATTTATTAGTATATATGAAAAGTGAATTTAAAAACTCATAATCAAATTAACTTTGCTTTCCATGTTCAAAACTCTCAAAGTCAGACAAGAAGTAGTGGTGATTGCTGGATGCTATGAGCTGAGTTGAAAATAAGAAGTTAACATTATGTTTTTAATTAATGCAACCAGGGTGTCGTGTATCAAATATTAATGACCTGGGAAGAGTGAAAGCCAGCAGCTCATGGCCATGGTGACTAGACTTAGTTGGGTGTCAGAGCAGGTGGTGATGTTGAGGTATCCCATGGATGAGGTGAGAGATGCCTAGGCAGGCAAGGCTCTGGGCTGGGCAGGAGACTTTCCACAACATAGGTACAGTCTTAGGCCAGGACCAAGGCATAGCAACGAAAGCCCATACTGAGGTTTCTCACAGCTTCTCACAATCTAGCTGTTTCCACTCAATCTGACCCAAGACTACAGGTTCTTTGTATCAGGTCTCGCCTGGAGGAAGAGGCAACAGGGCCTGTCGGTGGGCCAAGGGCCGCCCTAGCCTAAAAATGCCAGTCTGCAGCCATTAAGAGATATCATGGGAAGGTAACAAGCCTGGAATTAAGACACTCCTATATGGCGAAGGAGGAACAGCATTAAAATCCTAACAGCTGGCAGAGGTGACACTGGGTGAAGAGAGAGAGAATCATGATTGCTGTTCCTGAAGGGTTCATATATCCCAAAATAACTTGAGAAGAGCCCTGAAGAGGTGGTGAGGATTTGACAACTGTACACCTTGTCCTCCTCCACAGCAAGTAATCAAGGCCAGGTGTCTTGAAGACATGTGAGCCTGGTGCTGAAGTGCACTTGGGCCTGTGCATCTTAGTCCTTGTAGGTATAATTGTCAGTGGGTGAAATCTGTTTGGCTTTGAAAGGGACACCTTGCCTTCTGCTTCCTCCAATACAGTGTTAAGTTGAAATTTACTACATTGATAGTATTGTGTTGCAGCATTGTGTTCCTTCAGCTGTATGGATGAAAAAGGTGAAGATTGCAGAACTTTCAGACAGATTATCAAGTCCAACCCTTAACCTAACACTGCCAAATCCATTCACATGAAAGGCAGCTGAGAAGGGGTCATAACCCTTCAAAGATCCCCAAAGCACCCCCTAGACACATTCCTGAGGCCTTCCACCACCAAAGGACTGCACCACAGGCAACAAATCCAGAGCCTTTGCAAGACACTGGAAAGCTCCCCACCCCGCCAGGGGATGTGCCTGGCATCTCCTGAATGTATATTAATCTACTGGACTCTGTGTCTTGCCTCACCACCTAGAAGAGTAGAAAAAGACCCATGGGATGCTGCTGAGTTCCTTGGAGTGATGATAGTTTTTCTATTAATCTCTGTCACTCTCTTTTTTCCCTCCTCTTTCTTCTTGTTTGCACCTGAATTCGGGCAGGGGCATTTCTAAAAATTTTAATAACTGATCATAACTATTAGGAACACTGTTTCCAGCACAAATGCAAAACACGACTTCATAAAAGCTACCGATGTCTTAAAAGGCTCGAAAGAACACTTTAACTCTCCTTTTTGAGTGTTAGAAAGCAAAACATCCTTTATTCATGGCATGCTGGGTACACAGGAATATTTTCCAAAGCATGCACACCAAGTTACATAGGTCTAACAATTTCATACTATCATCTAATTACTGAATCAAAGATCCTGAAATCACATCCAACAACAGAGAGTTGTTATATGGAACATTCTGTTTATTAACGATGCCGGGAGCCACCGGGAATTATTTGCCATAAGTAGCTCAAGGGAACAATCTCAAAACAGGATATTCATACAATTTTGAACAAAGAACTCAACAACTCCTCATAACTACCTCAGCCCCCCTCTTTACACCATCCCAGGTATTCTCAGATTTCTTCTAGTGTCCATCCATGGAGTAATGCTGCCATCTCAGATCTTCTTTCAACCATGAATTGAGGCTGGGGTCTCATGGGGGGGTCACTGCATCACTGCCTTCATCTTCCATGCTCTTCATCATTCAAACTTTAGCTAACCTTTCCACATTAGCAGACTCTCAACATAAGCTCATCCCAGTTTCATTAACCTTTGACTACCTACCTTACTGTTTTTACTACCTCTTAAGACATGACATCTATCTTTGGTTAAACTTTATCCACTCTATACCTACCTAAAACAATTCTCTACTGAATTCTATTGATTTGAGTTTTTTTAGGGTACACTGGTCTTTTAAAATTACTTCCTACAGGTGCACTACTCACCTCTTCTAAATCTCCATTGATCTCTAAGTCAAGCATGATTCTAACTGAGCCTAAGTAAAGCTTCTTTGACTATATAAGGCATGGTTCCTAAAAACTTAAAATCATATTCAAAAATAATATTCTCTATATCAATTACAATATTTAGACATTGCCTCATCTGTTACACCCACTTCAGAAACTGTCCCTCCCACAATAGTGCCCTCACCATGCCTCTGATACACCTTCTGAATTTGAGTTGGAGGTCTCAAAAGACTCCTATCTTCTTCTTCCTCATCTTGACCTTTGGTTTTTGGCAGCATATTACATCTTTTGGAATGGTGTAAAGAGCTTTTGACCAGCTTTAACTGTCTTTGGTAGATGTTATGTCTTTTCCTCAGTCCATTTTCACAAACAGGAGAACCTTTTATCTCATTAAAATTCCTGTCTGTAGAAACTCTTAGCAAAGATGATAAACTACATTTTACAAAGTTACCAGTAGAATATATAATACAGGTTCTACACCTACACTATTATGAAGAAAATTACCTCTATCCTTGACAAAACTGGGATAGTTTAAAAGTGTAACCACAGCAGATTTAGAAAGATCTGCAATTAGTTTTTACTTTGGCATGGTTAAGACATAAAGACAAAGAGGACAGAGAGGACAGCAGAGATTTCAGCCTGTGTTAGCCACCCGAGATACAGTTGTGCAGCTGATTAATTGATAATTGAGAGATTCATCTTCAAAATATTTTGGACAGTGATAAAAGAACTAATATCATGAGCTTGTTACAAGGTAGTATTTTTTTTCATTCCCAAGAAAATATATCAAAACCATCAATCCATCTGAGCTTGAAAATTACACATAAAAGAAAGAAAACAAGCTGGTAGATTCAAGTAAACTGAAAGTTAACCAGCCCTACCTGAGTCTTGATCCTGATTCAGAAACTACCTGCCTTTTCCCATTTATGTAGTCCTAGGAAGCAAGCATCTTATCCATGGGAATTCAAAGGAGTTTCTTTAACTGAGCTCTTCATAGAATCCAGTATGAAACAGCCAGGTTTTAATCAAACTTACTTAGGAAAGAATATTTCTGAAGAAACTCAGAGAGCTTTGAGCCTTATCCAAGCTCTGCAAATTGCAGGAACTGATCACACTGTCCTACTTAAGTGGGAGGAATTTCAACAAGCCCTGAGAGTTGCTCAGATGCCATAGGACAGTTCTATGCTCTGAACAAAGAAGTATTTCTCTGACTAGTGAGTGGGATTTGCTCTTTCTCTACAAAGCAAGGAAAATTGAGACAAAAATCTTTGTAACATAAATCTTCACTCCTTGTCATGGTGGGATTCAGATTCTATGTGGGGTATATTCAATAACCTAAGCAACTGCCAGATAGTATATTAATATTTTTCTTCAGTTAATGAAAGCAGTCCTGCAAGAAAGAATACAAAGAAAGCAATGTATTCAACAGTGCTAAACCTGGAAACATGGACTTTTGTAAAAGTACAATTTTTATATATCCCTAGAGGGAAATTGCTGTGAATCTCCAATTCTACTTTGGTGCAGAATTTTCTTCTTGGCATGCCTTAAGGCCAGGTGCAATGGCAAAATCATATGATGAAATAAGTTAATTATCTTTAAATTGTAGCGTGCAATGTGATTCAAGAGAATCTACTGACAGTATGCACTGTATAGTTGAAACACATCTTTAATCAACACTGGGAATGCACAGGGGTTAAACTTCCATGTGCATGTCCCACATAGGTTAGTTCTGAAGGGGTTTTTATAATATGCGTAAGCAAGTTCAGTCTTATTACATACATTCTGCATGACTCAACAAAAAATCCATTATATAATAGTTTTATCTAAAAATACATTCAGTCACTAATTCCTATAGCTACTATTATATTCATTTTTATCAATTTTAAGCAATTCCCTCCCTCACCTTCTATCGAGTGTGCTTGATTGTAGCCTGCATGTCTGAGTGGGTGCTGGCAATTGAGTGCTGACTATTTAGCATCCTGCTGATAACGATGACTACTAAATGCTAAAATGCCTTTCTTTGGTCTTATCTTGTTCCTTCAGATCTTCTTCCACCCTCCTGAGTCAGGTGAGGTTCTCTATTTTTTTTTCCCCCTTTCTTCTTCTCTTTTTGCAGCAGTTTTATTTTGCCAAGCTAAGTTTTAAAGTAAAGTTAATGAATATAACCAGTGCCTTGGTCTTTCAAATGTCATGGTGTTATGGTAGGAGCATGATGCAGCATTGCATTTTATTGCTGTTTGTTATCACATTAAATTGGCTTAGTTGGGAATTGCAGTAAGGACATTAGCATTCACAGCCATTGAACTGCCTTGAACACTGTCCAGCCTTTTCACTTCCCTCTCTCTCCTGGCTGGTTCAGAAATTCTGCTTTATGCCTTTTTTGAATGCCAAATAGATTCTATCAGATTTCCACCCCTCTCCTGACTGCCTTTGCTGAGAACTGCTGTAGAGAGGAAAGCTGCCTTTAAGTTCTTTGGTTTTTTTCAGTCCTGTGGTCATGGGTGTCCAGTTGTTTTTTGGACCTTTCAGTTTTGTTTGTTTTCTATATTGGTGAGCTATGAAAGCCCTTATAAAGTACAGAATTTTTACAGCTTTGAGCACTTCAATTTCCATTTTTTATTTTCATGTGTCAGAGAATCTGGAGACTCCAAGTATGTAATTATACAAAGTACAGTTTAGGACAGGTCAGACAGAAGAGTTATTAATTATGATCATTGTGAGAGAATATTTGGACAGCAACTACTCCTCTGTTCCCCTGCTTGCCTCCAAGTGATTGCAGAGACACAATTTTTTGTTTCAGAAAAAAAAAAGAAATAGGTGAGGAAGTCAGTTCAATGTGAATGAAGCCTGATATCCATCCCTGCTATGGATAGATTCCTTAGGTATTTTGCTAACTGCTAGAATTCTAAGAAATCAATAGGACAGTAGGGAGAAGTGGCTCTTGATGGAGCCTATAGGAGAGGCACATGCAATATCTTAGGTCAGAAATGGAGAGTTGGAAACAATCAGGCTCTCAGCTTTTGTCAAAAGGAACATACTCTTAGTCAGGATGACTTATACCTCCTAATTTTAAATATTAGTAATTTTATTCCCACACGTGCATGCTCTTCTAGTAGAGATTAGAAAAACTGAGGATTTCAATACATCTAGAATTGGACTTACAAACAAAAATAAAATGTTTTGGTTGGGAAATTTTAAAATGTTTCTTCCTTTCAGAATTTTTTTTTAAATATATGTATCCAATTTTATTTCCATTTTAAGCATGGATTTTATCCTCATTTTCCAAGTGTAGTGGAATGAAATGGATAGAAAGCCCACACTGAAGTTGTTGGAGGTCTAAAATGGACTAAATGCAAGCTGAGTGAACCCTGAGTTGCAGGGAGACTTGTGGAGGGGACCTTCTGGTTTCATGTAGCCTCACCTTCTGCTAATGGGTCAGGTTGTCATGGTCTTGTCCAGTTGAGTTTTGACCTCAGAGAGACAGACATTGCAACTTCTGAGTGCCTTTGCCAACAACTGGCTACAACAAATGGGGAAAAGTTTTTAAGATACATCTGGAATTTCTCTTGTTACAACTTGCATCTGTTGTCAATTGCACAATTTTGCCTCTTGTGCTTTTGCTGTGTACATACAAGCAGGTTTCTCTGTCTGCTCTGCTAACTACTATTGAGTTGTTGAAGACAGCTATAAGATCTCCCCTGAGTGTTTTCCTCCTCCTATGGCTGAACAAGACCAGTCCCTCAGGCTCTTCTTATACTTGTGTGAGCCAGTCCTATGCTACCGGCCCTCTACTGGTCTCATTCTGATTTGTCAATGTCTGTCTTCTACCAGAGATTCCAAAACTAGACATGATACTCCACATGTGGTCTCATGAGTGCCAAATAGAAGGGAAGAGGATAAATATTGTTTCAGCTGCTGGCTAGACTCTTGCTAATACAGCTGGGCACCTGGTTATTCATCTTCATCTCGTGGGCTCCCAGCTGAAGTACAATGGCCATAAGCATCAGAGATGACAGAGAAAGATGGCTATCAACTGCTCAGGGTGATCAAAGCCTGTCAGTGCCATTGGGGTCCTGACAGTAGTGTACCATCCTATGTAAATTTAAAAAGTTGCCCTGAGTAAACCTGATGAAGATTTGCCATCAGTCCAGGCTCACCTTTAGCTACTCAAGTTTAAGGTGTCATTTCTAAGTGTCCCAAACAGGTGGGTTGAATTGTCCTGTGAAATGCTTATGTCTGTCTGCAGACATCAGGGGAGAGACTTAGACACTAAGTTGAGGTCCAGCATCTGGCTTTTAGGCAGCTAAATTCAGATGAGATGACAGTTCAGGTGAGATCATACCATCAGATGGTACCCTTCCACCCTTGGAGAAAACAAATGTTTATAGTGAGGTTCATTTCAATGCAGAAATTTCTTCCTCAGCTTCAAGCCTCAAGGTCTTATCTGAAACTGCCTGGTTGCAAACCATGGTTGATTCTTGCTCATGTTAGGGCATGGGAAAGCTTTTTTTTTTTTTTCAGTGATGTGGTTGCCCGTGCTCTGGATAGGCTTTTAAAAGTCTTAGAAGTTATTCTTCAGGGGTTTTCCAGCTAAATCTATGTAAAACATGGCTTGCTAGTATACAAAGAAAGTTCCGTCTTGAATGAGATTTTTTCCAACCTTTTAATACAGATAATAAGAGTGTGCTTATGGTGCTGGAGGATCTAAACAGATGTAATCCAACATCCACCTAACCTGTTTGGATGTATGGTTTGAAAAGAACAGATGGAAAAAAAAGCTCAGTAAAAAACACAGCTTGCTAAGAAGAGCTAGATGGCAGGGTTGGAGGAGAAAGAAATTAATCTTCTGAGGACTTTCAGTATTTTAGCATTGCTTTTGTCATGAATAATGGTTCCTCCCAGGAATTAGTTTGGCCAAAGAACTCAGCTTATGGCAGGGAACAGACTTCAGTTCTCTGAACAATGCCTCTCACAGGGACACATGGGAATTCAGATAACTAGAGACTGTTGTTAAAAGTAAAACAAAAACCTTTGCATACCTTTTGACAAACCAAAATGTAAAGGTGTTGGATTCTGTCCCCCCCCACACGAGATAACACCTATTTGGGAAACTTTCAAATTGATTTTTTCACATGGCAAATTTCTTTGTCATACAAAATTCCTTATCTACTCTACATATAAAAGAGGAAGATTAATGGCCCATGAATAGAACTCCTATACCAAGGCAATTGTAAATCTCTAATGCATCTGAATGTGCTAAACTGTCAGTCTGTGCTCAGCAACTGAAGCAGCTGAGCCTCTTTTTCTGTAACACAAAACACAGCTGGAGCCACCTGGCAAGACCATGAGATGCAAAGGGAGAATGCTGTAATGACAGAGTTTCCTGGGTTTCATGTTTGAGCAGGAAGAAAACTGGAGAAAGAGGAGCTGGGGAGGAACCATGAGTTTCATTTTTCTCAGGAAATTCGATGATTCAAAAAATTTTCCATTTTAGAGTAAAAGGTCAGACATAGACTTCTTGTTTGTTTGCTTTAGAAAAGGTATAGTGTTCTGGCTGATTGCAAAAATGTACTTTGCCTTGTTCGGAATTTCTGAAAGTAGGATTGCTGTAAATATATATTTGTTCAATCCAGTTTGTGCTGCCAATGTTGCTCAGAGAGAAGAAGAAATACTGGATTGGCTTTCCAGAGAAGCTAGGCAAATCCAGGTTTCTCTGAGTTTAGCTGAAATTGTGGGTATTGAACACTTGAAAAATCAGGGCTGTGACAGTCATACATCATGTGCATGAACTAAAAGCTCAAAACAGTCTTTAGCTTGAAGTGATGCATTAGAGTATGGAGAAAGAAAAGGTCTTTCCACAGATCTCTTCAAGGCTTTGTCTGTAAAGGTCTTTACTATTACTTTGGAGTCCCAAAATCTCAGGTTTACTTGGCAATTTCTCTGTTTTTATCTCACCTGTTGACTTTATTACTGTAAAACTCCTCTGTTTTCATGAAGTGCTGAGAATATGTTTTAACTGACAGAATGGGATTTGCTCTTGAAGCACTACTGTGTGAGACTCTAATCGTGACCACCTGCAGCCAACCTTGTGAAAAAGACTGTACTTTATTCCATTAACAGTTATTATGAAAGTCGGGAAGAAAGGGAGTGGGAGTGACATGATGGTTAATAGCTTTGGAAAAGAATTGATGGGGATGTTTTCCTGAAACTTTGAGAGGAAGGAGGATTACTAACACAGTTTTAAGGCTTGGTACACCTAAGCCTGGTTGCTTTCTAGCTCTCCTGAAAACACACTTAACAGCAGTAAAGATGAAAGTGAATGTAAATGAGAATTCGTTTACATAATGCAAATGTCGGCAACAGCAATTACAATGAATTTAGAGACAGAACTCAAAAGAAAACTGTTCTTTTATCCACCCATAATTTAATGAACTCAAAGAGGTGCTTCTCTGTACAGCGAAAAATGTTTAACCAAATTTGTTGCCTGGGATCTTTTCTGGATGTAACATTTACACCTAATTTATTCTCTGTGGTTCCATTTACATGTAGTTTAATCAAAATATTTATTTCAATCTTTTCCCAAGGATTTGACTCCCATCTGCCAATTCTCACTTTCAGAAATACTTAGTTTCATGTAGCCATGCCCCCAAACGTATCTTCTGCCTAGACAATAAACAGTCTGTGCTAGTAGATCTTCTTTGCTATAAGGAAACCCAAAATTTACTCTAGGAAAAATACTCTTGTTTGTTTGGTACAGTCACATTCCTGGCTCAAGGCTGAAAGCCTTTTTCACATGCTGAACCTTATATTTGCATCAATGTGAAAGTTTGCCTCTAACTCTGCAACCCTATTTTCAAATAAGCTGATACACGAGGTTGTGCACACATGCAGCACATTTAGTGCTTGTGGAAACACGTTGGTGTGGAAACATGTTAGTGCCCAGCCTTTGGGATAGCTATCATGATTTAATAAATACTCAGATTTAAGTAACCAAGAGGGCATCGGAAAAGGCTGGATATAGAGAGTGATTTGGTTGGTTTGGATTGGAGTTTTTTTTGGTATGTTTTGGTTGACTGGGGAGAAGTGAGGGTGTGCTTTGGTTTGGTTTTTTTGGTGTGGGCTTTTTTTTTTCCATCTGATTACACAATTTGCATTGAAATAAACTCATTTTGAGTTTAGGGTTAACCCATTCCTGGTACTTACTGTTTATTTGCTTTGGAAGCTCACTCATAATATTTTATTTGCAGACTTAATTATCTCCATAGCAAGTAATTGTGATTTATTAATAATAATATTGGTAATTGAAACTGAGAGGTATGTACCAAACATGTTGATAAAATTGTTTACAAATATAATGTCTTTCAAATCCTTTTTAAGAAGCAACAGGTGATCCTAAAGGAACGATTGCATATGGGGATGGGACCATTTCTAGACTCTTCCTATGCAGCGGAATATGTTTAGATATTTGTACAAAAATTATGTTATGCAGTGGTTGATCCAGAACTCATTGAAAACATTGATTTTGGTAGTCTTGGGATCAAGCCCCTGTTCAAGTAATTTCTGAACCCACTGTCAAGCAGTCATTCATACTTTACATCTTTCGTAAGAGAACAATTCAATTGGAAAAGTAATTAGATATAAATCTGCTGTTGTGATGAGGAACAGGAAATTAAAGATTAAGAATTGTATTTGGCTGTGGAATTTATTCAGTAGTCCTATAAACTCACCAAGGAACAGATTTCTTTTCCACACTGAATAATCAGGCTTTAATAATTTAAAGAACTTATTCCTAGAGCCCACAGATCCAAAGTCTTGTGTATTTTCTTTAGAGATGAGGAAGACAGAGCTAACCAGGACTGGATTTTTACATGTAAATCCCAGGGATTACAGGAGCCCTTCTTGACTCAGTGCCATCAATTTCCCAAGTGAAGCCCACGTAAGCAGGACAGGAGGCCTAGAAAACATTTCAACATTCACCTTGAAGTGTTTTTTCCTACTTATAACTTGGTTGTGGGTTAGAGGTGGGGAATGAAAGTCTTCTGGGGCCCACAGAGAGGAAAATTCTCGAGAACACAGACATGCCAGGAAGGTTATGATAAATCTGCCCCTGAGCTTGCAGGTCTCGTCTGCCTGACAAGGCTGCTGCTCTCATGCAGCCCTCTCTCCCTTGGGGTTCTCAGCAGTTTTTCTCAGCAGCAATAGGGCAAAGCATATGGGACTGCTGGTAATACACCAGCATGTGCTCAGGATGTGAAAGACTTGCTCTGCCTCACATTGCAGAGTCACTGCTGTGCCTTCTGGCAGGGCTGTGCCAGTACTGACATCCCCAACACCTCTATAGTGAGGGAGATTAAAAATACCAACCAAAACCCAAAATAAACAAAATACCACTCCAGGTTAATTTGTGATATTTGTTGTAGCAAGAAATACCCACAAAAGTGACTCTGGACTCTAAGATCCCACAATAAATGTTTACTCCATATAGAAAACCTTCTTCCCCTACCTTCCCCCAAGAAGCTCCATGGATCTTTCGTGTCATGACAATGTCAAAAACTTGACTGAAGGACAGCATGTGGCTTCTTTTCCAGTCTGCTGTTTTAACCCACCAGAGAGGGAACCTGTCCAGAGATTAGGTTTCCAGCCTTGAACTTGGAAAATTGAATTCAATTCTCTTCTGCAGTTGATTATCTGTAAGATCTCAGGGAAATAATTTTGTGTCAAATTCTTCAAGGTATAACCATTTGTTTTCCATGGAAATTAGTTAGGGTTAGATGCTAAGTATCTTGACATTCTCTGAGAAGCATTTGAACCTGAAAAATGGAGATGGGATGATTTGTATACTTGATAAATGTACTAACAATTGTGAAGTTGTTGTAACTAATGGGTATAAAAGTCATAAACATACTACAGATAGATCCACATAATTCCAGATGCTAATTTGACCTTTCCATCTTGTTTGAAAGGATGTTTTTTGCTGTAAACCTGAACTTCTTGTATTATTGAGATCAGTGGTAAATTTTATTATTGACTTCTCTGGATCCACTAACTCTATAAGGGATTTTATTCTTATTTATAATTCTTTTCCTGTAATAATTGAAGTAATACCTACATCACTGAGGCTGTAAATTAGCCATACAGAAGAAACATTTGGCATCAGTCAAGGAAACGACGAGTTTGCCTAGATGGAAAAATACTGTACCTTGCAGATGTCACACAAGAACCCGAAGGCTACATTTTTCTCTAGAGCTTGAGAGATTTATATTCAATCATCCTCTCAGGACTAGGCACATACTAACCGGGATAAAGTGATGTTCTTAATACACTTCTCATAAGAGCTTTAGTTGCTTTAGCTCTTTGAGCAAGTTCACTCGGGGTCTCTTTGTAGCCTGATATTGTGCCACAAAAATGTACCCTGAGACACTGGACAAAGTTCAGAGGTGTAAATAAAGATTGCACATGGCCACAAGCTAATCACTTTCCACTTAGAGCTTTACTGATGGAGGGCTACTAGCTCTGAAACACCTCAGAAGTTGTTGACTGTTTTACTCCTTTGACCTCTGCTGTTTGCTACCTTCTTCTGTTGTTGTCCTCTTCTACTTGTCAGATGTTAATTTTCTGGCACAAACCTGCATTGTTTTCTTTTCATTTCATCATGCATGGGTACTGCAAAACACGTAATTAGTAGGAAAACATATAACCCTGTGTGAAATACTTCTTCTTTACTTGATGCTGGAGAATCAGTACAGGAAAAGTGGTATAATATTTCCCCCCTGCCCCCCACCCTTAATTTTTTTCCCCCTACTGAACATTAAAAAGAAGGAAAAAAAGAGAAAAAGAGGAATAAAATTGTTTGATTCATACCTCTTCCACCCAAGATACACTGACTTAAATTAATGCACTTGTCAAAATAAAATTAAATGCCCTGGTCATGATGAACCAAGAGAATCCTCAACCTCACCTTCTGTGAATTTTAAGAAAGGAATATTTATTTTTCTTGTGTATCTTCAGTCTAGGAAAGAACTGAAATTGTTCCTTTGCATTGTGCTGAATCAATCACAGGAAATAAATAGTGGTGTCAAACTGCCTCTTAAAGGACCATTGGTGCTTTATCTCACCTTACAGACATGAGCAGTTTTTAGGCAAGTGACAGATTGCTACAGACTAGTCAGCACAGGATTCAGGCAACCAAACAACAGTGCAATCCACCGGTAGCAAATAAAACAAGTCAACTCTCAGCGTTCATTTTCCGTACGCATTTTCAGTAGCAAGAAAGTAGAAACTGGTAATAACAGGCTGTTGTTCTAATGAAGGAATCCTGATTTAACCATTTTACTCATATTAACTTATATTAACCTCAATGCTCTTAATGTTCAGAGTAGGTCAGATGCTGACTTATGAGAGCTGCTTTGGGAGATGGACATTTAGTTACACCTTTGTCTGCAAGACTGTGAGGAGAAAGGAGAAGTGGACCAGCAGGACAAATGATAAAAACCTGTACAAAAAAGAAAAATGCATGTGTGCAGACGTTCCCAGACTGCCTTAACATTGTACATATTCAATATTCAGAATTATTCAGTGAATAATTTATGCAAACATATTCCAATGGTACGACAGTTTCAGTGGGTATTTGCTATTTTTGGACTTGTGGTTGGTCAGCTATTTCCATGTGACAGTTACCAGTTTCTGCATGCATGATTCCTACATGTGGCTCTTCTGGATGAATATATTTAACTATTTGCTGAGCTTTCCTTATGTCCAAATAAGTTTTGCTTTCGTCAGTGTGCACACAAAACCCAAAGAGAGATAAAGAGTTGCAAATATTGTCAGGAGGAACGTTGGTACCAATGTAATGCATCTATACAGCAATTTTTCGTGTTATGATGTTCCAGTTGTAAAAACTGCATTTCCAATAGGATGGGAAGCTACTCCTAAAAGCTAATCCCCAAGTCAATTTGGAGAGTACCTGGAGGGGTGTCTGGAGCCCTCCTGGCAGCTCTGAATCATAGATTCATAGAATAGTTGGGATGGAAGGGACCTTTAAAGGTCGTTTAGCCCAACCCCCTGCCATAAGCAGGGACATCTTCAACTAGATCAGGCTGCTTGGAGCCCTTTGCAATCCAACCTTGAATGGTTCCCATGACCAGCCCAGCAGCACTGGGGTAGTGCTCTAGCCCTCGCCAGCCCAAGAAGCAAAACCCCATGATGGGAAGACCAAACTCTGCTTCTCTGCACTGCAGCACAGACCTCACCTGGCTGCTGGGATGAAACTAGTCAGGGATGATGGTTTATCATAATTTACGAAAACATGAAAAATGCATTGATTTTTTTCCTGCTTCCTTCCTCTCCATGTATTATTCTCTTTTTGCTCTCGGTTAGATGTAACCATTTCGAGGGAAAAACAGAACAAAACAAAACACAACACATCATATGGGCATGGCTTCTTATTTCTCTGCTCTATCACGTTTAGTTGCCATCCCCACATCCCGGACAATTCTCTGGTGCAATTCTTTGCCACATAGGACTGGACAATAAAGCTCCCTGTTACAGCTGTGTGGTGCTGCCCAAAGCTCAGGAAGCAGCATGCAGGGCTGCAGATAAAAGGGGCATTAACAAACCCTGTGAATTTTTGGTTTTCTCCGAGTGCAAATTCAGCTGTGTTCTCTCCCGCCGTGTGAAATGATAATGAGGCAATCGATCGTAAACAGGTGCAGTGAGGAGCTGCTCCGTGTACGGCAAAACCTTCGCGCTCCGTTGCCGTGCTCGGCATCTGAATCTTAATGTCCTTCCAGAAGGAGTGACAGAATAATAACTCTCATCTCATGTTAAGGTAGAAGCTTGTTAAATTGAGAACCTTTTAGAATTAGCACCATTCTTCTCATAGGTTCTTTGCATTTGCCAAGCTTCGTTTCAGGAATTCCTCAAGCAAGGAAATGCACTTCTAGGAAGTATTTGTGTAATTAATTATTTATTCATTATCTGAAGTTTCATAACATTTTATAAAACCTTAAGTAATTAGAGTTTTTTGAGAGTTTTGAAGAATTTTTTTAAATTTTTTTACTATTCCATGGTTTTTATTAATTTAAAAAACCCAGCTGGGTTGTGTTCACCTTTAGTCTGACCTGGTGCTGTGGTCTTAACCACCTTGCTTTGGAAAGTTGAGCAGAAAACACACACATGTACACACAACTCTCTAATTCTAGTTGCTGAGTTTCAGTAGGACAGCATTCTGCCTCCACAGAAGGGCAGTGAGGATCTGCTGTGGAGAAGTATTGGCTGGGTATAATGCTGCTAGTGTTGGAGTGAGGAGATGGCACAGTGCAGGGGCAACTCCCGTTATCCTGCTCTTCCTGCAGTCCCAGACTTGCAGAGGGTTTTTCAGTCTTCCTCGTTTGCTCCTTTGCATTTTCATCATATAGGAGATGTTTTGTATCTATCCAGTACAAGCCCTTTGCTTCCCTTTTTATGTCTCCTTTGTTATGCCCTGAAGCAAGCCCTGCCCAGCTCTCATGGTAGCAATCCCTTACTGACCATCCTTGGCCATTCATATTTGTGCTTTTGTCTCTGGAGTCATCCTGTGCCTGTACTTTCGAGGCCTCTGCTCTCTACCTGTTAGCATGTTCTTGGGGACCTCTGTGACAACCTGCTTAAAAACTCCTAAAAAGAAAAAAGAAAGCAACACAGCCTCATATATTCATTTGTGTCTCAATCTAGGAAACTCAGCTTTAAATATATGCTGGAGCAACTTTTGCAGTATTTGATAAATTTATTTTAAGTTGTCACTGGAATGACATCTTTTCCTCTTCCTCTTTGAAAGGATTTTATCTGATCTTTACTGTGTTCTTTGTGCCTAGAAGCTTCCATGGGAACCTCTTCTACTGAGAAACATATGTACACTTGACTCAAAAACCATCTGCTTCTCTGTCACCTGAAAGACTTTGCACAGAAACCTAATGTATAATTTATAACAGACATTTTTTGTCATATCTGGAAGCTGTAGCTTTTTTACCTCAGCTCTGCAAAGGGGAAGATACTTTTCTCGGACCAAAGAGCTTAAAATGCAGTGTTAGTAATGCTGCAGTTGGCATGATTGGCTTGGGCAACATCTGCCCCGTACCTGGCACACTGGTCAGGCAGTGCCTTGAATGCCACCTCACTCTGTAGCTCCAGCAAGGCATGCTTGACTTCTTGCTTACCTGAATAAGCCCAAACCTGCAGGTTTCATCTACCTTTAAGGGATGCAATGAGGAAACCCTTCAGCGGACCGGTCTGCCTGATACAAGTAACCAGTAACATGAATGGGAATATAAATTACTTAATGCCTGCTTTCAAAGCTTCTGTAAGCAGCAGTTTAAATGCAGTCCATGGCTGTAGCACTTGGACTCCTCATAGCAAGCAGAGTCAGATGAAGAGGCAAGGCCCTGGGGTGAAGGTGCATCCTCTGTGCATAGACAGTGGCACTCCCCTTGCAGTGTCATCTACCGTGGACAAAGTGTACCCAGCAGGCAAAAAACTTTGTTTCCAGGTTGAAGGATGTAGAGGCAATTTAGTCCTGGAAATCCCATTGTTTAAAGGGAGTGTCTCCAAACTCGGCTCTCCTGCTTTTTCACTCATGACAACGCTGGGAATTGATGCTAGTTCCGGTGAGAAGGTCCTTGAGACTTTAATCTATGTTAATTACTGTAGAATATAAATGTCTTCAAAAATAGATGTTTGGATATTATGCTCTCTGGACAAGTGCAATTGTCTTCCTCTTTCAGTACCATATCAAGGATGTTATCTGTGATTCCTCAGATTCAAAAAAGTTTAGTAGATATAAAAATAGTTCTATATCCCTTATTTAGGATTTGTTGAAAAGCAGTTGCCCAGGGTAGTGACTTTTTAGTGGGTGAGTCTGAGATACAGCTTGGCTACAGAATTTTGACTTGTGCTTTTGTTATAAACCTGAACTATATGAAGTGAAACATTCACCTATTGTTTGTGCCGTGTGCTGAATAGTGACTTGACACACATCATGTTTCTAAATCTGAACTTGTTCTTTTGGGAACTGCTTACAGCAGTGTGGGAATGAGGGTGAGGATGCCAATGTGAGCATGTTACCTAGCTTTATCTAAAACTTCTCTCTAAGAACTTGTTTTGGCCAATGGCTGCAGTGTCTTTGCTTTTTGACAGTACTAAACATAGACTTACAACGTGTACTATTACATGTTTGGAAGTTATTCTCCCTGCTGTATCTTTGGACCTTTCTAAACAGTAGAATACTAATTTGAGTTTCATCAGACTATTAAACGTTGTTCTAAATCACTTTATCCCCTCCCAGGTGGTCTTAAGCAAGTCTTCATATCATTGTCAAAGTCCTTGGCTGTCACATGTGCTGTCAAATGTACCAATAACGACTGAAAATATTGCACCTTGTTATATTAAACTTAGGGTTTTCATGACAATATAAAAATAATGTTCTTAAGCTCTTACATGAGTATCAAAATGCTATGCTCTCTGTTTTTAATTCATCATTTCTGTTATTCCTCCATTACTTCTCTTGTTTACTGTTCTGCAGGAAGACTATTTCTGTTTGGGCTGCAGTACACACCGCATCTTAATTGTGTTTTCATGAAACATTTAACCAGCAGGTCTGAGGGGGTATACTTTCCAAAGGGATCTCTTTTATTGATGCTTACACTATTTATTCATTTTTTTCTACATAAGATAGAGACATTATCTGATGGAGCCATAGCAGAAAGCACAAAGGGGACATGCCTTTACCTGGCAGCAAATGGTGATGTCAGTCCCCCAAGGTCCAGACAGAGACCATCACCAAGATAGGGACAGATCAATGCTGCTGGAAGCAGAGTGCTGTAAGGACTCCTGCATTAACTCCTCTGTTATCTGCCATTATTCTTTATCTCTGCTTTGTGTACATATATTTTCTCATGAAGACAACATGGGTTTTCTTTTTTTCCTTTGAGAAATGAAGTTTAAAAACTTAGTTTTGAGTAATACACGTGAAAGAGACTGAAACATGCTGTTTTTCCTGATACTAGCAGCAGTTCAGCAATCCCAGTGGTGGCCTCAATAGTGGCAGGAATGGCTACAAGAACTGCAGGAATGGGAGCACACAGAGCAGCAGGAGGCTGTGCCTGTCTCATGAACCATCACATTCGGCATTACAAGTGAGGGCACACAAAAATTCAAAAGCCCTACAGCTAAATTGGCATATTCTTTTGAAATGAAGTATGTTGTAGCACAGCACCAATAAATAACCTGTGAAGGCCAAAGCAATACTTGTGTTAGCAAAGGGCAGCCACTGTTTGTCAGCAAAGTCCATTTTTAAAAAAGTTTTTGGGAGTACCTGTCTGCCTCACCAGCAGACAACCACCAGTATGTGTGACCAGAAGCCTAGGGAGAAAAAGCAAAGGATAGAGGGAGAGAAAACCTCCATCAGCTTTAGACTCTAAACACATAGCTCATATTCCAGAATTCATCGTGTGTAGCATTGCATCATTCCTTTTGTATTTCCTTCAGCAGTTAGCAAGCATAAAACAGCACACAGCTGCTTTGGATTAATCTGATGCTTTAGCACCTTCATTTTGCTATGTTAAAATGATGTTACCTTGGCATAATTTCATTCAATGACTCTAATAGGTCCAGGCAAATACTGCTTTGGTCTTATTTTGTTCAGATGCCAAACCAAAAAAGCAGGAAAAATGTCTAGGGTCAGAATTTTCTAGTTTCCTTTGGCAAAATGAAACAAAAAAATTATCATGCCAAAACCTTGAGTGAATCAAAGTGTTTCATTCCATCAAAATGGAATTGTTTGTGTACTGATTACTATTGTCTTTTTTAAATTGAATGACACATTGAACAAATAAGTTACAAAATTTTACTAGCTAACAGTTGGAGTAGAAATATTTGCCATCTTCAGAAATCTATAACTTTGCTTTTCTTTCAGCCAAGAACTTAGCTAAATTCACTAATTGTTTCAATTTTTTTTTTTTAAGTGCTTGTGGAAAAATATCCCCCTGAAATTTTCTTGCTGCATTATCTTTTTGCCCTGTTGGTGAGATAGTCTCCTACTTTCACAGGGTTTCTTTTGACTTCGCTTTTTTCTGATGAAGAACATTTTAGTTTTGTTCCTTGATGATCTAAAAGTTCCTGTCGTTTGCTGGGGAATAAGGCAAAATCTGTCCATGCCTTTTTAGAGCAGATGTTGCTGTCAATACACTTTCCTCCTAGGTTTGCTTTGATTTTTGTTTTCATTTTTTCCCCCCCCAAAGCTTTTCCCTTTTCTCTAAGGAAAAAGCACCAGTTAAAGAACAAGTGTGAAACTGTGCAAAGAGAGATGAATCAAAGATTCATATTTAGATTGGCATGTTGCATGCTCTTGAAACACCTCTTGCCTTGAAGATGCTTGGCTCTGCCAGGGAAGCCCACAGGCCTTCAGGCAAGAGTCCATCTCTGCCCAGAAATGCTTCTGTTGCTGTTTGTTTGCTCCTTGGCCCAGAAGCCTGGTAATCTGGGCTTTTCCCAAAGTACATGTACTTGTGGGCGTAGGCCACTGTAGTGCATCCAGTGCATTTGGAAGATGTCTGTTTTCTGGTTTTATTGTGGAAATAAGAATTCACAACAAAAATTTCCAACTTCTCTACAAAGCTGGAATCTGAGTTTATATTCCAAGCTCTACATAGCAGATATCCTTCCATCCATTCATCTTAAATCTTCTGCATGTGTATTATAAGTGTCCAGTAAACAGTGTGATTAAAATGAAAGTATTTATGGAGGATGAATGTTGTTTCAAAGGCTCATAATTAGCTCCTTCCAACCTTGAAAAAAATTGCCCTTTTGAAAGAAGTTTTCTAAGTCTGCTTTGTCTGCAAAAGTGAGTTTTAAATATTCCCATAAAAACTCTTCATTTCCTGTGCCATGTGCATGAAAACATACTGTTTAGTTTGTTGGGGCAAGGGAATTTGAGATTTGAAAATAACGCTGCATTTATATAGAGTTAAATAGGCTTGAAAATAATCCTTGTAAGAATTTTATTTACATGACCAAAAATAATCAAGATCTGATTGTTTGAAAACTACAGTATGGAATGTCAGTAATACTCTAACAAGCAAACTAATCAACTCTTCCTCCTACTGCCTAGAACTGATGAAATAAAGAGATTTTTATTAATTCTGCTTTTAAATGCTTGGGAGCCATGCAAATTCTCACTGGTGATAGCCAGATGGGCCCCACGATAGTGAGATTTTTATAGGCTCATTTCTCATTTCTATGGCTAATGCTTTCCTCCTAATGAGGAGCTTGTCCCTGCTGAACCTATTTCTGGTAGCAGTGTTGTTCCCAGAGGTGGCAGGAATACAAATCATGACTGGCATGTCATTTTGGTCGTTTGCCTGCACTGGGCACTTACACGACATTGAGACTTGAGTTCACTTCCAAACCCTTGTTGCTGCTGGACTGGGGATCTCTACTTGTGCCTGATTCGTGTCTGGTCCCCTCCCTGGCAGCTCAGCCCTCAGAAGAGAAAGGAGACTGAGACGGGTTGTCTCATGTGGCCGGCCTGCTGGACCTCTCAACCTGGTCTTTTTGGTTGGATGAAACCTTCCTCCGTAGCCTAACAAACCTAAAAGTTGCCTCGTGTCTAACACATTTTGGGTATAGTTACATCCTTTATGAATTTTCGTGTTTTGGGGTTTTTAATGGCAGTTTCCTTCCGTGTTTATGTCCAGGATGAACTTGTCCGCATGCCCCCTGCAGAGCTCAGCCTGGTCCCTCAGGATGGATTGGCAGATTCACTTCTTGTAGTTCTTACTAAACTTATTGCAGGTTTCTCAGACATCTTTAAAACCCAAATTATCAAAGAATCTTTGAACTTTTGATTTGGAATGGCTGTGATAGTGTTGCAAGAAGGCAAGAAAGAGTGAGCTAGGCAACAAGTTGCCTCTTGGGACCTTTTGTTTTCTTTGAAAACATTATCTGCACTTGGCTACTTCTGATTTGACACATGAGGGCTCCCACAGTCGGAGAGAGCTCAGCACCAGCGATTGTAACTCAGTCTTTGATGGGGCCTAGGAAAATGCTTTGCACTCGGAGGTCAGTGTTTGTGGGAATCGGCTTCCTCAGCTGCCTTTGCTTGCACAGCCAACAGCACCAAATACATCCTGGGCTGAGCGTGGGCCTGTCACAAGGCCCAGGGATAGGGAAGCTGCAGACCTCTCAGCTTGCATTCTACAGCTGAAATGCCCCATTATTAGGCTGCAAGGAAGAGCTTTGTTGGAAAAATAGAGGGCAGATTTTTTGCTATTGTGGTCACTTCAAAGGAAAGGATTTTGTGCCTGTGTGTGCCTGCATGCCAGCAATGGATTAGAGTGCCCCAAAAGATGCACTGGAGCTGCAGTGTGAGCTCTTCCAGCTTTGGCAATTGGCCTCAGGCAGAAACCTCACCAGAGAAGCAGAGATTATGGGAATCAGGTCAGCCTGATTAGCAGCAAAAGCCTGTCCAGGGATATAAACAACCATATGGGACAGGCTGGCTGAGCCCCCGGCTATAGAGACCTGGTTGCATATCAGCAGTGGAGAGCTTTGTGCTGGACTTCAACCAGAACTGGATGTCAACCAGAACAAATCTGTAGCTGTCAAGTGTCAGATCCCTAGGCTGGGATGCTCAGGAGCAGCAATGCAAGAAGTGAAAGATGAGGGCAACTAAAAGGCTGCAGGAGGCAGGAAAAGTGCCAGCTGGGTGCTGGGGGCTTTCATGGGAACGACAGTGGGTGCTATTCTCTGTATCCACAGGTGCTGAGATGAACTGTGTGTCTTTTTCTGGTCAGAAGGATCAGAGCAGTGCCCTGACCGAGGTTTGACATGAATTAATGAAGAATGCATGCAATTTGAAAATGCTTAGGGCAGTGGGAAATTTTGGAAGCTGACATTCTGACAAGGACTGCATGCAGATTAGAGCTGAAATCAGGTAGAGCCATGTCATGGGCTTTCACTGGTCAGTAAATTCTTGCTCCTGTGGTGCCAAAGGCCCACTGCAGAGTAATGGGTCCCAGCTGAGTCTGTGGCAGAGGTTTTGTGTGCCTTGGGGTGTGTGGAAATAGCCCTCCTAGAACACGTTTCAGAAACCTCTTCCTTTGAGGATTGCAAGGCCGCCAGTAATATGTGCTGGATGTAGCAGACAGTTGTTAGACAAATTGCTTTGGGATTTTATGGTTACTTGAGACTTTTCTCAAAGAACATAAATTAGGACTAATTTTTTCTAGTGAGGAATGGAATCAGTCTCTACAGATGCACAAGACTTGACACATATTTGAGAAATGCATCCTTTGATTTTTGGCTGCTAGGAATAGGTAAGGTACCTATAGTGGAGAACATAATAATAAGTGCTGCAATTGAGGAAAGAATATTACAGCCCAAGCGAAAACACAGTAGCAACTGAGAGCTAGACATGCCTAGTGAGTGACTTTTTTTACTGAGAAACCAATATTAGCTGCTAACTTGCTGGTTTAGAAATACAAAAATAGCCATACCTTCCCAGACAGGACATTTAGTAACAAAACCTCTATAAAAATGCTGCCAAATTAGGGGGGATCTTATGTCATTCTGCAGAGCAGGAAATACTACATGATAAGCATAAGAAGACAAGTATTGTCCAGCCTCTCCCATGGTGGTGGTGGGAAGCCTGTAGGTCCCATCTTTGTGTGCTGCTCTGGGCAAGTGGTATGGCACATCCTATCTAACCAATAGCATGCATACTTGGTCAGCAGACTGTGTTTGGGTTGTCCCTTCGATTTGTTTTAGACAGACATCTGCACGACAAAGTACTTTCAGAGGTACAGCATCTTAGGAGCATGGCCATGGTAATATGCATGTGTGTGCGTGTGAATTTGCACAATTTGCTTCTTTTCCAGCCAGGGAAAAGGTCATTAACAGCTATATACAGGGAGCTGATTCTGCTCTATCTTTGGTGGGTCTATCTGTGCCTTTCTGCCTTACCCTGCCAATGACGATTTGCTTCTGCTTCCCACAAGAAGAACACCTGGGATGAGGTTATAAAACCAGATATTTATTATTGCAAGTCATGTGACAAAACGCCTGTTTAGTTTTCTCTTGCCACATTTCTTCAGTTCCATTTATATGCAACCCAGGCAGTGTGTCTGCAAACAGTGCAGTTGCCAACCCCTGTGATTTCTGTGTGACTGTCTCTGTGCCACAGCTGTGTCCCTTGACTAGGGGAGAAGGGCTGTCCCCTGTGCCATACAGTACATTAGCTGCCACTTCCATGGCTGTCTTACTTCACCAGGCCTAACAACACTCCTCTTCCACCCCAAGGCAGACTGAGTGCACAGCAGACCACCAACTTTCCAGCCATGGATCCATGGCTGTGGCTATTGACACTGGTGTGCCTTGCCAGGATTTCTGTCTTATCCCAAGTCAATGAAGTCAGAATACAGGAAGCTTTAAGGTCCAGGATCTTTTTCTACTCTGACAACACAGCACCTACTGTCTTGGTCCACTGCTGAGAACTGTCACAAGACATGTCATAAACAACCAGGGATATTTGACACATTAAAAAGAAAAGCACCCTAACCCAGCATCTGCATGCTGCCTGGTAGCTCTCAGGGACAACTACAGAAAGTAGTCTGTTCCATGATAGAGTACCAGTGGGGCAGATCCCAGTTCTGTTTCTTTTCTTTACTGTGTCAGTAAAAATTCATGAAACTGTCTCAAACTCAGAGGTTTTTTCTTAAACATTTTACATAATACTCACAGGCTATATGGCTAAACAAAGACCATACAATTATATATAAATTCTTGGCCCGAGGCCATGCTTGTAAATAAATCACAGATGAGGAACTGAATCTCCTTAGAAAAGCACTCCCAGGGTCTTGCAGTGATAATTATTGTGATCATGAGAGAAGCTGTTACAGACAAATGAAGCACTCTATAAAGGCTGGGAAAGAGGTTAATCGACAAGGTTCACCCTAGTCTAATTGTATAAAGCACAAAGTGGTATAATTAAATTTGGAGTCTCTACAAGCAGCAGTTCTATGTCCTATGAAGCTTTGACATCTCTAGAAATACACAATAGAAGTTTGTTAATGTACCACTGGAAATCCTATAGTGAAACTTAGACCAGAAATCATTGGATTGCAAACTTCAAAGCCAGACATATAGCAGATTGGGAGAAAACAAAATATCTAGTCCAATCTTTTAAATAAGTTTGTTTGGGTTCTGTAATTCTTTGGCTTCAAAGGTATCTTATGTAATCAAATTGATGAATATATGCATCTCTCCAGCTTCATGGGCATCTTGATGATCAAAATATGATTTCCTAGGCTCACCCACCTGTCTAGCTGTGGGCAAATTTCCATGTGTATCAGACTTCAGCTATTTGGGTTTCTTTAATTATTTACTTTTTCACAACAAGTTGAAGCTAATTAATTCAAATTTCCATTCACTCTTCTGTGATGAAATCGACCGAGTCACATTGAAATAAAGAACTTTTGAGGACTGCTGCCATGGTCTGTCTGGATATTTCAGATTTACAGGATAACATACTCTGTATATAGTATTAAACTATTTTATGAGCTCATTGAGAAAAAAGAAACACAACAAACAGGCTAGTCTACCATGTGAATTTGCTAATTCATCACGTAAGTCATGAGGTTTCTTTCCAGTTCATAACTTGCGACTGACAACTTGCATTTCAACTCATCTACTGATGTATGAAACAGTTCCCTGGCTGGCGGTGTGTGGTGGTGTGCACCTGTAGTTTATTATGTTTGTCATGTTGTTTCTGTACAGTTCTGTAACCCCTTGTTTATCCCTAAATGGACTGCTCAGTCATCCCCCTTTTCCTTCCCATACAATTGTACACTTCTGTTCTGTATCCTCCTCCTAATTATCCTTAACCCTTCCCCTGGTCCAAAGTTATTCCATCCCAAAACCATATTTGTATCCTAACTCCACCTACCCTTCCAGAACTTTCCATGTCAGTCCTGCTTACTCGACAGCTAATAGGTTTGAGTTGCAGGCCACTGGTTTCTCTATGATGTAACCCTTTCCTAAACCCTCCTTACCTTGACACCCATAGGTCCTTTCCCACTCTTCTCCCCTAATTTTGTCCCCATATTTAAACCCCTGCACAAAGCTAGCAAATGCTCTGTGTGGTTGGCTTTTCCAGGGGTCAGTTTCCCCAATAAACTGTTTTCCTGTTTTCTAACCACGAAGAGTCGCTCTTAATCCCTTGCCCTCCAATAGCTGCGCCCAGAACACCAAAGGCAAAGAGGTTAAGGAGAAGGTACTCTTCCTCTGAGCCTTAGCTGCCTCCAAACTGGTCATCTCCTGGTGAGAGACCTTGAGTTCTAGGGTGGCCCACTCCTGCTCGGTGCCCCTCAGCCGGACAGCTGGACTTAGTCAGGGCTGAAGAGGAGATTTGGGTCTGTCCCCTGAGGCAGGCACAGCAGCAGTGGTGAGATGCTCATTCTTCCTCTTCTGTTGTAGTGTGGGTATCCCTGGTATCACACTGGGAAGCACAACAGCCCCAGCAGAGCAACTGTTTTTGGATCAGTTTTCAAAGCTTTTTTGTTAAACTGATGTTTTTATACCTTCCAGCACGGAAGTTTAGTCTGTGCCATTTCCATGAGTTAGCAGATCCTGACAAAATGGCCAGACAATCATCATGTAAAGATGGTGGCTGCAGGAGACACTGATCTGCAGCTGGTAATGGTTCTTTATCTCTTCCTGTCCCTCCTGTCCTGCCTATTTGATATTCTTCCTTCGAATTAATGACACAGCTCCCAATATACATCAGACATGAGCTGTGTTAACCAAAAGATCTGACATTGCTCTCTCCAAATACCTGAAAGGAGGTTGTAGTGAATTGGGGATTGGCCTTGTCTCCCAGGTAGCAAGTGAAAAGAGGAAAAGGCCTTAAGTTGCACTAGAGAAGGTTTAGATAGGATATTAGGAAAAAAATCTTCAGCAAAAGGGCTGTCAAGCACTGGAACAGGTTGCCCAGGGAAGTGGTCAGTCACCATTTTTGGAAGTATTTAAAAGATGTGTAGACGTGGCAGTTAGGGACACGGTTTAGTGGTGGATCTTAGAGGTCTTTTCAACCTAAATGAATCTAAGAGCCTATTACGCTGAATTGTCAGGCTGGCGAATCCCAAACTCTGAGAAAATCATCAACTGAGTTTCACGTGGTTTTGGAATCAAAGAGGATAATTCCCTCTCTTGCAGCCAGACCCCACTTCTGTTCAAGGAAAATGATAACCACCATTTTGCTATACCTGATCAGACAAAAGTCCATTTTGAAGTCATTGTTGCTATAGCTACATTCAGGATTGGAAAAAAAGTCTCTGTTTTTTTACTTCAGATCTGAATATCAGAAGCAGTGTTGAGGATTGGTATGCATTTATTATACAACTGTAGAAGGTATTTGATAGTTTTGGTTATATACTGCTCTAAAGCTGTTCCTGTATTATTTTATCACATTGCAGATAAATTGCTGCTGGATTTGTGTAGACTCATTATTAAATCAGCTGTCATCTAGTATATACATCTTGTCAACCATTTCATAAGACTGGACTTTCTCCTGTATGTACTGCCACAGGCCTCTCACTGCTTATTTCCAAAATATTGCATCCTAATGACCTTCAGGAAGCACACCACAACGTGCTGTAGAAAGGTCACAGAGTCATAGAATCATTTACATTGGAAAAGACCAGGAAGCCCAACCATAAACCTAACACTGCCAAATCCACCACTAAACCATACTCTTGAAGGACATGATGATCAGCTCCATGGGAGTCTTTGCATTGTGTAGCTTTGAGCACCTTCATCTGCCAGTGGTGAGAACTTAAGAAGCATTTTGCCACACAATTTCCCACTGCTCTTTTCCATCCTTTGTGCCAGCATAGTTATTTGTCCAATGAACCAGATCAGGGAGTTGATTGGACTGGAAAATAACTATTTAAGGAGTGCTGAACCTAATGGGTAACTGTTGCCTCAGGCTGTTAGACTAATTTTACAGGTGTACTGTGTAAAGTCTTTGGCCATGATTATCATCCTCACTAGCATCCCCTTGATCTGCTGAAGTGAAGCAGAAGAAACTAGTCCTTTGTTAATTACTTTACAGTTATTTTCTGTTTGCTTATGATGATGTGGACCTGTTTTATAACAAAGGATTAGCTTTTAGATATAGGGAGTAACCTAAACCTGTGTGAATATTGATTGTGACCAAGTATGATATTTGTAGATGGGCACAGACTGAAGCAGTTTATTTTGCCTGGTAAAACCAGGGTGCTGTGTCTGAATGCAGCCTGATCTGCAGTAATTTAATGAGACCCAAACTAAAAGTTCATCTGTAAGGAGGGCAGAGTACAATATACAGGAAAATACGACTACAGTATATATTACTTATTCACATGTAAGCAGAGTTTTCAGCCCTGATGGCACAAGGCTGTAACCCAGCTTTATATTCCCAGTGCTGCATGGAAATGAAGTAGTTTGGATTTCTTTTCTGTGCCTGCCTTTGTAACCATGATGGATTTATTTGTGTTAAAACTGCTTTGAAAATTAAAATGCTAATTATGCTTATGTCACAACTTCTTTATAACATATAAGATATTCTCACTATGTAAATTATATTTAACACTATCTAGCATTACTTACTTGCAAGATATATTAGTGCTTGACCATAATGATGGTGGGTGACCATAATGATGAATGGGTGACTATCACAAGCTCATGAAACATTTAAAGGTGTGTACTATAGTTACAGGAGTTTACAAAGCCATTAATAGGCAACGGAGGAGTGACTTTTTTGTAAAGACTGTGTAAGCTTTGATATTTAAGATTCCCTCCCCACCCTGTGAAATTTATCAGGTAGATAAAATAAATGGATAAAATAAATGGATTACCTAGAACTTTGAAGAGGTGGGCATCTGGGAGTGAAGATAGATGTCATCTTTCTGCAGACAGTAAAGGAAACTGATGCCACTTGTCAGTGTTACAGAGGACCTAATAAAGGGCTGGGGCGTGATTGTGGATGGGTAAGATCCTCTTTTGAAATCTGCATAGCATTCCCTGTGGAAGACTCAGATGCTGGCTTGCAGGAAGCTGAGTATGTGGTGTCCCTGCATGAGAGCCAGAAAACATAAGGCCACTCCAAGCCCTTCGCCATGTGCTGGTTCTTCTTCACTATCTGACATAGGGCTCAAATCAAATCTAATTTCTGCCAGGAAATCCTGTGAGCACACCTGTGAGCATATGCTGCTGCTTAACCAGTGGAGCCAATTTGCACACAAGGCTGAGTCATGGCAGGAGCAGCTTCACTTGCCTGGTGGGAGGCGAGTCATGGAGAGACCTCCAGAACTGTTCTGCAAAGCTAAATAATGGAGCAACCCTCAACAAAGACAGCCTAAGAGGGAAAATTTATTTTGCTTTGTACAAACCAGGTATCCCTTGTGCACAGTCATTCTTCTAATAGTTTTACTCACTCATTCTTTCCTGCTAGGAAACTTTGAAGGTGTGTCTGCACGTGGTCTGTCTAAGAATATTTGTGGTGACAAAGAATTAGGCAAACTACCTCTTTAGAGCTATTTAGTTCTCATAATGTCTTTCGTGTTGTTATTAATGATAGCCATGTGATTGGTTTGTGTCTTTTACACCTTTCAAAAGTTGCTAGTGACTTAATCTTTGTCTCTCCTTCTGTCCCACCTCTGTGAGTCATTAGGAAAAATTGCTGATTAACTCAATGTTCTTGAGAATGTCTCTCTTTCTTGGTGTAGGCTGTTGTATTTAGGTTGCCCATTGTTTTTTGAGAGGTTTTTTTTCAGTTTGGGTATTTATAGACACTGCAGGTAGTTGCGCTGGAGACTTTATGACCTAATAATTTAGGTGCCATTAACACATGCTTTTCTTTAATCCATTTTTATTCCACTTTGTTCTGTTCTCCCACATTCACACTTTTTCTGCTTGTGCTCTATTCATACCAAGGCTGACATTTCTACCACAACAATTCATGGAATTTTGCTTTTGCTGGACTTGGGATCTAATGGGTCTTGGAAGACAGAGCACTGAGGAATGTGTTTGGTATCATTTTCTACTGAAAAAATGTTCTGCTTGTCATGGCAGCAACTCGGGTTTTTTTCAGTTTCACAAGGAACAATGCAAATATGGACTTGTAAAGTTATAGGTAGCTCATACGAATGTGCAGGATCGTGATAAAAGCAGCTCAATACACCTGTGTCTTGTAGGGTAATCTCCTTGGGATTTCCACTGAGGAGTTCACCAGAGCAACTTGAGAGGTGTACTCTTATGTGATATCCAGGGCAGTGTTACAACTTCCATGAGGTAATGTCTCCAGGCACTGGAGAGGCCATGGGTGTCAAGGAGGGACCCATGGATGAAGTCAAACTTTGCCTGCTGTACAGCTGTCAATCTTTCTAGAAGTGTGGGAGAATCAGCAGAACCATCTCTACCTCCCCCAGGCCAGCAGCAATGTCCCAGCGAGAGTATCAGTGTGGAAATCCACTTGTCAGTGATGGACTATGAGAGCAGGAAAGCTACAGTGAACAGACACATCTGTGGCTGTGGTAGGAACAGGAATACCAGGCTGGCTGAATGGGATGGCCATATGCTCCATGCAGGAAAGACCACAGCAAGGCTGGTTGGATATAATGGCTGCACTGCTGTCATTTCATGGTTCAAGGTAGGAAGTCAGGCATCTTCTGGTGACAGCCACCAGCTGTTGTCAGTGACATTGCTCCCCTGTTGTGTGCTGCAGCCAAGAAGAGCAGCCACTCAAACCCTCACTGAACACGTGAGGAGGTGTGGGAGCAGCATCTCCTGCAGGGCTGCTCAGTTCATTTGAAGGAACACGTCCCTGATTCTGGTTACACAGAGGTCTTCTCTCTTTCAAGCAGTTTGGACAAGTGGTTGTTCGCTTTCTCACCAGGGAAATGCCTGGTCAGAGCTAAGTCCAGTAGGATAGGCTTGCCCCTAAATAATCAAGGGCAGATATTCACTGGCTTGCCAAGTGTCTGGCATCCTATTCCTGTAGGGGAAGGGCTGCAGTTTCACACCTGGATAGGAAAAGGAAATGGCTATCCATCATTTCTTCAAGAGGAGACACACACAGGAATCCAGCACACAGGAATGTGGACTTTCCTGAAAAAAACAAATCAGTCCTTTGTCATCTCATGGTATTCCTAACCGTAAAATAAGAAAAATGACATGTTCTTACAAGGAGGTTGGAGACATTAATTATTGTTTGTGAAGCACTAAAAAGTATAGCAATGAATTACATGGGTGATCCTATGAGGATATTACTAATTGTGTATCCAGGGCAGAGTTAGAATAGGACATAGTAAATGAGGCATGAGGCCATTCACTTAACAATGAGGATAACACAAGCTAATGAATAGTTGCACATTAAATGTGTGCCTTCCATGTGCACAGAAAGGCCAAAGGTGCTGTGTAAGAACGTGTATGGTATCCTGTAATTAAAAATTTTACAGTGCATATAAGACTTACAAGTTTAATTTGTCTGGGAAACTTTTAACCAGGCATTTCCTATCCTCTAAATACCCGACTTTGCAACTCTAATACTTGTAGGCTTTTTAGGGAATTCAATAGAAATTGTTTAAATATGGTGTTTCCTGTGCTTGTTTCACCATAGCTGGCAGTGAGCTCCTTCTCCTACGCTGCCTTTGCCAGACAGCACAGACTAAATGGCTTCCTGAGTTGCTTTAAATCCCACCATCAAATCCCATCTTCTGGGCCTATAATTCCTGTCTACCTTTCTCATAAAAGAACTCAGTACCATTTCTTGATCAAGCTTGGCTCCATTAAACTTGTGTCTCTGTCAGGTCTTGTCTTTCCTTCTCTACTGTGTTTCTATACCATAAAGACATGAATCTATGAGATGTCAATACATCTGCCTCCATTTATTAATATAAAATGACACCATTAGTGATTTAGTATTCTGAAGTTTTCTGTGTCAGATTAATTAGTTCAGAGAAGCGTTTAGTTCAGTCTAAATTAGGTTTTAATGAAATAGCAGAAAACTGACAGACTATATATAGAAGTTCAGACTGACTGTTCTCTTTCTAAAGCAATCTGAATTCCAGTACCCTGCTGGAAATAGTAAAGGTAAATAAAAAGCAGAGAATCTGATTGCTTCCAGAAGTGGATATCATCCACTATGTTTCGTTTTCTATTGTAAATATATTATAAATACAGTCAACAGAAAATAAATATCCAACAGTAAAATGGATATAGAACAAATGCAGTACTGATACAGCAAGCACATTGATTTAAATGCCTTTGCTGTTGTTTGACACGTACCAGATGGATTTGGCCCAGCATGTTCTGTTTGTGAAACAAAAAATGTAAGGATTTGGAGTAAACCAGTGGCACAATGATCTTTCTCATCAGCACTTTAAATAATCACTTTTTAATATAGGGTAGAAATAACAAGTAGTGCAGGGGATGTTTTAATATGGGCATCAGCAGAAAATGGAGATGGCACTTGGTGTCCTTTATGTTGTGTTTTTGTTTCCAATATGTCTTTAATTGTTCTAGTGGTTTATTGCTTTTTGACTTTTCTACACCATTATTTTATGAGATAATACTAGGTTTTGTTTTTCACAAAATTTGAATATATCAAGCATGTTCTTGTCACTCTGAAATTTTCAAATTGCCACCAATGTGATTTCTCTTTGCTTTGGATGAAGCTTTACAGTGATGCTATTATCTCCACCTTCCTGAGCCTCCATGGCTTTGCAGAGATAAGAGATCAAATGCTCACATCCTGCATTTTTTTCCTGGGACCACAGAATCAGTGATTCTTCAGACACTATAAACTCTACTAATTGTAAGATTCCCAACCTGAAAAAAGACAGTCATTCATGCACCATGTGAATACAAAATTAATTTGTACTGTATTCACTGTGTTCTTTTAAAAAGAAAATAATATTAAGACAGCATATACATGAAATTTAAAGAAACCAGCTCCTCCCTGCTGACAAGCTGTTTTACAGTGCTTTAAGAATTGCAGAATAAAGTAAAATTATTTTATTGCTTTCTTTCATCATTATGCCACAGTACTAATTATGCTCCTGGTATTCTAAAGTCTGTAATGCTCTTTCCTGTCACCGAGTTCCTATTTCTTTATTAAATTAATTTTTTAAACACATGCTTTATGCCTCTAGTAAGGACCTGGCAGCAGACTGTCATTTTACAATAACACCAGTGAGTAAGTTTTCATCCATTGCAAAGATAGAAATGATGGAACAATGACTGTATAGAATAGAAACCATAGAAAAATGATTAGTATTTTCCAGGATGATCAGCATATGCTGCCACAGCATATGAATATGAAATCACCACATTTTAATACCAAAACCCGATGAAGTCTAGAGCATAAATAATACAAGTTATGCAAACATATCTCTGCATGCGTATAAGAGACTGGTGTATGGAAGGCACTATACATTCTGAAGGATACTTGCTTTGCTGCAATCACTTCTTTGCATAGACTTCAGTAAGAATGACCTTTCTTTTCAGACACTATTCCCAGATGACTTCAGAAAGATCAAAGGAAATTCAACCAAGAAACAAGCGCATCTCTGATAAAGATGGACTGACTGCCACAGCTTTGATAAGCTCAGGGCTTAACATGGAACAAAGGGTCATTGCTGTCTAGTCTGGGAAGTGTTAGCAAACTGCATGCAAACATAGCTAAACTTAATAATAACCAATTTCAAGATGCTTCCAAATCACTGTTAGAAAGAGATGCATCAAATATTACTCTGTTCTTGTTAAGGGTATAATAAAGTTATTGACAGAGAGAATGCACAATCGAAGGATTAACTATGAAGGAGAAACAGTCCCTCATGAGATTCAAGCTTGCACTACTAAAGGAAGGTGCCTTATGGCAATTTAGTCCAGCGGGCAACTGCAGTAAGACTTGAAAAAACATTTTAGTGCAGTCCTTAAAGTAATGTTGTACCTTTTTCCCGTGGCTTTTAGGAGGCTTTTGGCAGCTGGGGATTTCTGCTCAGAAATCCTGAGGCATCTCTGTGGCATCCCTAAGGCTGGAGCTGCAAAAGGTGATGATGGGGTTTGGCACTGCACTGTCTGTAATGCTTCTGGGGGTGTGCTGGAGAGAAGTCCTTGTCCAGGGAGAAGTGGTGAGTTACTGCAGCTCGTTTCCTCTATTTGAGCAAAAGGAGGTGAACTTGGCACCAAGGCCAGAGGTTAACAAATGTTGAGCCCACAGAAAATTTCAGCATTAAGACTAAGAAATACATTTATACCTAAATGAGGTCTCCAAACACAGGATGCCTGTCATTAGTACAGTTGCCTGGCAAAATATAGAAGTGTGGATTCCAACTGTGAGAAACAGAGCCCACTCCTCTGTTTCTTTTAAAAGGATTTTACTCAGGTGTGCTGGTTTAGAAGTAACCTGGCAGGAGAAATGAACCCAATGTGGAGAGACCACAGGTTAGAGCTACAATTTTACTAACAAGACCACAATACATACAATGACACAAGATAACAAACCACTTTGACCCACAAGAACAAAGTACAGCCCAGCCCCCCCAGGACAGGAACAGCACGGTGCTCTGAGCCCCCTGCACCAGGTGCCCCTGGGTGCAGAGCAGAAGGAAAGGAAAACTTGGTAGTCGGGATGATGGTCTGCTGAAGAAATGGTAGCAGTCTCCTCAAGAGTGGCAGCCACAGTCCTGCTGAGTTCTGTTCCCTCTCTGGGTCTGATGAGATGGTTGTCCAGTCTCAAACTTCTAGGATTATATATCCCCCACACCTCCCCCAGGGCAGGGAGTTCACAATGGTTGTTTTATCTCTGTGAGCCCTGGGATATTTTGGATCCTTTGATGATGTGGGCTGTTGTAAGTGCCTATTGTGTCAGTGCAGCTGGGCCCATTAGCAGGGAGGACCCTCCAGCTGGGTGTGGAGGTGTTAATGTCTCCCTGGATCTCTTTCCTTATCTGTTGTGGCCTGGGGTGTGAGGTGTGCTCTGGGCAGCTGTTGCCAAATTTTTTATCATTAACAGCCAATCAGGAATGACATAAGAGGGTATAGAATACACAGTTTTTGGTTATACCCTCATAGTGATAAACCAATCCCAGCCCCTGTAACTATGACATCAGGGACAAAGTTGGCAAAGCAAAGACGGTACCGGGTGTCTAACCTGAATTAGAACACACTTTGCTTGGGGATTTTTCAAGTTTTTATATATTTCAGGTCTTACATATTCATACAATTTCAGAGAATTATTTAACATATTCATCAACTTGATGACATATTAGTTCATTCATCAACATATTCATTAACCCATTCACATTTTCAAAGAACTATTTAATATTTTCATGCCTTTTTAGAGCATACTCAGTTCTTCAGATGGGCCTTTTGAATTTTCTTATCAAGTTAAAAACATTCTTCTGGTAGTCCTTGAATTGGTTATCTTTTCAACTCATCCTCCTCATAGCTGGGCTCACCCTTGGTTTCTTGGGGCCCCTATTTTTAAAAACTATATTCTAATAACAAAAAGAAGCATTTATATAACCTATATGCAAAAGCCAACTCAAAAAGAAGCATTTATATAACCCTATGTGAAAGCCAACACACACAAAAAAGAAGCATTTATTCACTTATTTTTCACACATCCATACTTCCAGCAACTGTCACAGGCTTGTTTGGAGTTATTGTCAGACATGACTGGAATCTTTGTTTTCATGTCCATATTTTTCTCTCCATTCACTGATTACAGGTGCAATTTTTCATAAAACCATTGGAAATCACACCCAAATATTTGGCAACGGAAACTTAGCCTTACTTGAAGCCAATGTAGCATTTTTCCAGTGTCTTTCAATTACCTATATTCAGGAAGTTGTTTGGTTTTAGTAAGTTGATGGTAGACAGTATTGTTTTTAAGAAAAAAACCCTTGTTTTTTCTTTTTTCCTCTTAGTAAGGGACAAAATTTCTGGTATTGACAGAAACAGTGCATAAGTGAGGCAGAGCATGGCAATATTTTGTTTTAAAGGCTTTATCACTTTCCTTCCTGTCCTAATCACTACCCTATTTAAGTATTCAACCTCATCTGCATGAAGACCACTAAGTTAGACAAATTATTGCAGTGATTTTGTCACAGAAGCAAGTGCTCTAGGTATTTTTAGATCATCAGAATAATTTCTCTTTTTCCCTACATTTAAATATATTTTGTACCTTACTTTCTGCTTTGTTTCTAATTATTTTAAGAGGGGCTTTGTAATAGAAAAGGAGATCTGCCATCAAACCAGTCATTTTTCTGGCACAATGCACTGCAAGTAATGCAATTACTTAAATAAAAATAGTGCAGCTTTAACATCATAATATAATCACTCATTTCTTTGCCTTTCATTCTAATAATGTAAGACATAATGAACTCTTGATAGATATAGTAATACCCTGTAAGTATTTCTCTAGGATTTATGTTGTCATTTAATATTATTTCAAAGGACAAAACATAATTCTTGCCATTTTGCTCAGTTACTCATTTTATGATTTTTATGTTCTCCCACTGAAAAGAAACGATCAAATTAACCATTTTAACAAGCATTTGCTAGTTGTGCATACATACAATTCATTTAAATTACTTGTGAAATCAATCACATAATGGGGCTTAGTCTCCTTTCCCTGAATAATGACTTCAAGGAAGATCCACCTCCCTCTGGGGAAAGAATGGATAGCTGGGAATGCTCAGGGGAATAAAAGGGTTTAAAGTACCACACATAAAAGGCTGAGTAGAGGAGTCTTTGAAAATAAATGCAGGCTTCAACAAAAGATGAGAAAGAAAAGGGTACAGAGGGAGCAGCTTGGTGTAGATATGGACAGCGCATACAGAAGAGGTTGCTGAGGCAGTGCATAATACCCCAGTGGAAGGGTGAATGTGCTGTAGGTGAGGGGTTGTAGGCTGAGGAAAATGCATTTTGATGAGGGGCACAGGATGTGCAGAGGCTGGCTGTGGCTAACAGGGTAAAGAAGAGACCTGAAAAGGAAGCCAGTTTGGAAAATGAAAGTAATTATCTCAATATAAAGTGTATTTCCATTAGTATAAAATGAACTATTCTTCACAATCAGAAAACTGATGTGAGAAAAGGAAAGATGAGGCCCATATTAATATTTTTTAAATGACAAAAATTGCAACAATTCTTTTCCCTTTCCCCATATCTCATATTTAGATTTAATTGAAAAAAAAGGCACCTGATTTCTCATCAGTCCAGAGTGGTGAAAAAATCATAATGTTGAGTCAGTTATATATCTTCTGTCTGAATTTTTTGCATTTGTGGCAAAGTTACACTGGAAGATTCTTAGAGCAGGACTGAAGTAGGCTGTAAGATTTCTAGTGAATGTTTACATGCACTTCTCCAGGCAACAAGCAAACATAGAAATTATCAAAGAAGGTGGTAGGTAAGCTGCTGGCTGATATCTTCATAGACTAGCATCCTTTGAGTTCAAGAGATTAAAAAATCACCCATAATTATCTTCAGTGTGTTTCTCAGTTTTTGTTATCGATAAGCTGTTGATAGGTTAAACATGTAATCAAAAAGGAATTCAGTGAGACTTCAGTGAAATAACAGATCTGAGTTGTTGTAGCTAAAACAAGGATTTGATGTAACATGGTGTCATGGTTTAACCCTGGCTAGTAAGGAAGTACCATGCAGCCACTCGCCCACTCCCCCACAAGAGGGATTTGGGAGAGAATCAGAAGGGTAAAAGCTGGAAAACTCATGGGCTGAGATAAAGAGAGCCTAATAGGGAAAGCAGAAGAAGCTGCACACATAAGCAAAGCAAAGCAAGCAATAAATTCACTGCTTCCCATGGGCAGGAAGGTGTTCAGCCATCTCCAGAAGAGCAGGGCCCCATCGTGTGCAAATGGTTACTTGGGAAGACAAATGTCATCATTTCAAATGTCCTGTTTCCTCTTTCTTCCTACCTCTCCATATACTGAGCACAATATGGTCATCTGGTATGAAATATACCTTTGGTCAGGTTGGGTAACCTGTCTCATCTGTGTCTCCTCCCAATCTCCCATGCACCCCCAGCATGGCATCCTTGCCAGCGTGGCAGTATGAAAAGCAGGAAAGGCCTTGGCTCTGTGCAAGCTCTGCCCAGCAGTAACCAAAACATCACTATTCTATCAACCCCGTGTCCAACACAAATCCAAAACACATTCCCATACTAGCCACTGTGAAGAAAATGAACTCTTCTCCAGCCAAAACCAGCATACATTGTTAGCATTTTTTAATTGTGTCAGAGCTAACAACTTTGTGGAGATACAAAAGATCATCATAGCCTGCCAAAATTCCAAGAATATATGTTCAACCACCTCCAATTATTGAAGTAGCAGATGAGTCACAAGACTTACTCATGGATATTTGGCATTACTCTCCACCTGAGATTACCCATTGGACTAGAACATTCAAGGTTCTGACCCAGTATTGTAGTGGCAATATTTTAAGCTCTGTTTTTCTAGGAGCATTTGCAATGTTCTGGGCAGATCTTGTTTGAGCAGTTTGATGTCACTGAAGACCATAAAGCACCACTGTCCTTCCACAATACTTTGTTGAGGCTCAGATGCTGCGGTGTTTCTTGAATATACGATACAAAGTTTAAAATAGATGTTAACTGTTGGGACTGTGTCAACTTTGGCAGATAGACAGGATAACCCGTGGTAGATGCAAGATTTTGGCTGATGAAGGGCATCATCAAGGTCCTCTTCTGTGAATTGGTGCCATACTTTCACCATCCTCACATGAGATTTCAGAACCCACAGCCACGTCCAAGTAAATAGCTCTCATCCTTTAGAGTTTTGCAACCTCCAATCATTGCCCCTTGGTCACTAACTCTTTTGAGGTGAGCAGGTACACCATGGGCAAAGAAGTTATGGAGATTTTGTCCTCAGTAGTTGTCTTGGAGTGATTTTATAATGTATCTCATATCCTTATTTTATGCCAGAAAATGAATTTTATGCCTTTAAAACTGAACTAGAGAGGAAAGAGAAAAAACCCAGCTAGAAAAAACTTTTTCAAAACAGTCTTGTGTTTGAAGGTCATAGACTTCGCTGGTGCTGATGTTTTCTTCTTAGCTGTTGGCTCTGAGCTTTTTTTCTTCAGCCTGGGAGCTTTTCCTGGGCTTGGGGGACCTTTTTTTTCTTCCTTGGAAAGGAAACAGAGCATTGGACTTTCCGTTTTTTTTTCCAGGATTTCTTTTGGGGTTTTTTTCCCTTTTTTTCTTGTTTTTTTTTCAATTTTTTTTTCTTCTCTGCTGGACTTTGCTTGAACACCCAGACAGCAAGACCTTACTGGACTCTTCCACTGGTCTGGACCCCTGGACCCCCCCCAAATCCGATACAAGCAGGAGAGAGGGACAGAGGGACTTTTATAACCCTTGGATATACTTCACGGGGGTTTTTTTCTCTCCTTTTATCATTGGCTTAGTCATTCTTGTATAGTATATTTGTCAATAAATAATTTTTTCCTTCACTTCCCTTTGAGGAATTTTCTTCCCTTTTTCTTTTGATTCAGTGGGAAAGGGTGAGGTTGAAATTTGTATCGAACTTATACAATAGTGCTGTGGGTAACATCTGAGAAGGTCTCCAAGGCTTTGGTCTCTAAGACTCCCTAAACTGAGAGAGGGGCTTTGTCAAGATTCATATTTTCCTTCTGCTTCCAGCAGCTACGACAGCTTCCAGCTGCTTACTGCAGCTACGACTACACACATTTTAAGGTTCAACTTCTGAGATTGCCACTGAGTTTTCTTGCCCCTTGAGAAACTTCTCTTTTTCTTATGGTACAGGTTTGTGGGAAATGTCATATCTTCAGGGCCGCAGACCACAATTACCTGATTTTTTTGGCAAATGTAAGAGGGAGTTTCCAGAGGAGACAGAAGTGTGAGGAAAAGGTAATACAGAAAGGAAGGGTTCAGCAACAAAAGTGAGGATAAGGGAAAGGTTTCAGATCTGACATCTGGATGAATGAGTATAAAGCAACAGGATAGACAACGCTAAAGTGGTCGAGGATGGGCTGCTGGCAGCAAAAAGGAAGATATATGCAGTACCTGACCCTGCAACCTCCTTCAGGCTTTGAGGCCACTCTTCAGGATCTAAGAGCCTTCTTAGATTTACCTTAGCTACATGCTGGAGGTCCTTGTGATGCAAAGATCACACAAGCACTAATTACTCCACTGAGTGTTGAAGTGCTGTGGAGCATAGCTCCTGGTCTGTTTTCATCCAACAGGAATCTGCCTTGTGCATACCAACACCATTTTGAGAAACCAGGTAATGTATGACAAATGATGTATTTGCTTCAAAACTACCCTATTGCTATGAATCAAATTACTAAGGTAGACAGAATGACTGTGACTTAAAAGTACATGTATGTCTGTTCATGACCATGATCAAGAATTATTATTATTCCTTAAGAGTTCTATTTAAAGGTATACGGTTAAAAAAGAAATAATATGATTACTGCTTATTATTTCTGGCTTTCTGCAAAATGGAGAAACTAAAAAGAACACTTTGTAAACAGGACAGCTTTGCCATAACACAAAGAACTGCATTCATACTTTGCTTTTCTGCCATGTTGTAAATATTTCAAATCCAAATCAGTTTGTGTAGTAGCTGACAAATGTATTGATTCTGCAAGTATAAATCTTTGAACAATGTCATCTGCATTTAGAAAAAAAAGTCAAATAAATTGAAAGATCTGCAGTCCTCAGGAAGGGAAGAAATAGTAATCATCTGTGAAACTTGATTTCCCTATTTGCACCACAATGGTGAATTACTTGCATATTTATTGCCTAAAGTTTGTCGATTTCCTAAATCCTATAGAATCTGAGCCTTCAACTTTGCAGGTGTCTTAAGTTCTGCAGAACTGACATGGATAAGCTCTACCATCTTCAAATCAAGCCCTTTTGTAGCTTTAATGTAATTGATTTTCTTTCATGTTCTAGTTTTGCTCAGTTTAGCTGTGGTTTAGTATCTCAAACCATGTCCACATGGGCAGTTATGGCAAGAAACAAACTTCTCTGCCTTTGCTCTGCACCTGTGTCCCATGCACCAGCTGTGATCTCGAAGCTGTGGGGCTGGTTTAGATGAGGGGCAGGGGTTTTCAGCAGTAGTGGGGATCCACACTTAGGCATCTCTAGCTCCCAGACTGGCCTGAATCCCAGCATCCCTTAGTACACACAGTTAATTTTGTTTCAACTGGGCCCCTATCCATGTAGCTGTACCTTTTGTTAGTGAAATTCCATCTTCAGGAAGGCTTCAGGAATCTTCTGCAGTAGAAGGTCCCTCTTTACTTACCATGCATGCCACTACTACGCAAGCAGTAGAAATAAGCAGGGCAGACCTGGGCTAGTTTAATAGGTGATGTAGCTTTCCAGAAACCCCAGAATGTAGCACTGTCATCCTCGGTTGATAGTAACCATGAAGTCAGACTTTAAATGCAGGATTTGGATTGCCTGTTGATGATTGCACCTGTTTGTTATCTTATTCATGGAAAGTAGAGATCAGAAAGAAGCATTAACATCTTTTACTCCTTCAGTGCAGAACCATTCTCTCAATTTGCTTTTTCCTCTAGCCTAGCTTATCAAAATGTTCATAAAAATGTCACCAGCCGGGAGAGTTCACTGTTAATTAATATTATTTGATGCCATATTTCACTACGTTTTTACGGGTGAATCTACAGCTAAACACACTTTTTTTCTTAGTGAAAACAGGGTATAAAGTCATACCTGGCAAAAGGGTTTTTCCTATAACTTCTTCCTTCTATGGATGATGGTTCTGCACACCTTTTTCTGAGAACTCACAGTTGAGCAAGGCTAACCAGTAAACATAACCAGAGATCTGGACTGCAGATCAATGCCCTCACAATAAGAAACTGATAGGAGCTGTTGCAGCAAGGTGAGATATGTTTTGGGGAACCTTTGAACCTCAGCTATGTTTATCTCACAAGCTGTCATCAATGTGGCCACACTGTGAAGGAGTACAATCCCTGACCTGGACTACCAGAGAACTTTAGTGTAATTCCACTGAAACAGCAAAAAGTATATATATATAGATAGATATTCATGTGTCTGTGTCGCTCCACTATTTTATTGAACTAAAGTCTTGGTCCTTCAGCTTCTCTCAGCAGTCCTTTAAGTGGAAAATGGGAGCTGAGAATAATTCTTGTACCTAAGAAAGAGCTGGAGATGGAAGATTGAACTGCAGCATGTGAGGTGGGGAATGGCAGAAAGAAGATCCTTATTGGTACAGTTTGTCATTTCTCTTCCTCCGTGAGCCTTTCTCTGTTCACACTTCAGTGATTCTCTCTCCCATGAGGCTCAAATTCTGCATCTCAGCAGCCAAGAGGTATGGGTAATAAATCCTGAATGCAGACAAGGGGTGCTTGAGACCAAGAATCTCAGCCTGCAGGATGGAGTGAGAAGCTGAAGACGGAGACGTTGGCTGAAGTCTGCCAAGATTCAAAGGAGCACAGCAACATGCCAGATACTTGCTGGATTTGAGTGTATCAGCCTGGTAATTGTCCAGTAAGGGGGCCCAAACTGCAGTGCTGGTTTTGTGGTAGTGTCACAATTAAGTGGTTTTACTACAGAATTCATCTCAAAACATAGCCAAGCTAATGCAGGGCAAGGCCTTGAAGACAATCTATTTATGTAGTGCATTTCTTTTTACCACCAAACATTAAAAAAAGCACATTGATTCCAGATTACAATGTCAGAGATACATGAAGAACATCTGTCACTATGACAGAATCATAAATCATCATGCTGAAATCCTGACATGCCTTTTTTCATTGGCAAAGTAATTTTTTAAAATGGGATATAATTAAGTTGCTTAGTGCATACCATCTATTTTAAATCTGTTATTTTCTTCATGTAAAAAATGTCAGATGAAACGCAGTAGTTTTGTTTTGATTTTAAATGAAGCTAGTAAAAGAAAAAAAAGACTACTATATACCACAGCAATTCAAGGTGCTGCTAGGAATCATCCCATGTGAAGAAATTATAAGGAAAATAAACCTGTGAATAAATGAAACAGTGCCGTGGGTGCACCAGCAAACCATCCTGATGTGGAAGACAGATAAATACTAAGAGACCAGTATAGCTGCATCAGGAATACTCCAGTGACTTGAATATTGAAAAGGAAATTGTACAAAGACTGAAAGCAAGGGCATGTAAGTGAGCTGGGTAATAAAGCAGTGGCATAAACATCTAGGGATAAAACTAGGAAGAATCAGTCACGAAATGAGATACAACTTTCCTAGGCATAAAATGGAAGAGGTTCTATAAATACCAAGAAGTTAGAGGAAGAGAAAGGCAGAGGCACCGATAGCAGATATGTAGAGTAGAGTGAATTTTATTATTTATTTTGCTCCATTCTGCACATACATTTAAACATTAATGACAGGTACTTAACAACACTATTTTTTAAAGGGGGAGGATATATGCCAGCATGGGGAAAAGAAAACAAGTAAAAGAATGTTTGAATAAATTAGACACCCATAAGTCTCTAGAGCTTTCTGAAATTCACTTAATACCTACTGGGCTCTTGACTAATCTCTGAGAGCTCCTGGAAGTGTGAGTAAGTCACCAGGGCCTACAGCAAGTATGTAGCCTAAGATGGAAATACAGTCAGCATCATACCTCCAATTTTTGGTAATTATCAGAGATCTTACATTACAACATACTTTTTGCAAATTATTTTAAACCAAACACTCAGTTGGTTTAAAGCCTTGCTCTTCCTTAATTCTTGCCCTCATGGCACATAGTTTTTAAAAAAGAAAAGAAAAATTTGGTAAGATTTCTTAAATATGACATTCACAGCAGGCTCAGATTTCAACACTATTAAGAAGTTGTGGGCTGCAGTCCTGGTTTGCAGGGTTATAACCATTTCTGCTTTTAAAAATGAGAAATGAAGAACCTAGAGAATTACAGAGCACTCAGTCTAACTTCAATACTGAGAAAGATAACAAAATAAGTTCTTGAGTGCTAAATTTATACACACCATGAGAATGAAGTGATAAGAAGCATCGAACGTGAATTTGTCAAACTAATCTAATTTCCTTCTGGAATAAGGCAACTGTTCCAACAGATAAGGAAAAGCAATAGAAATGACCATATGTTGACCCAAGAAGTATCTTGACCTGAGTAAGGCTTTTGACACTGTCCTGTATGCACATAAATGAACTGGGGAAAGCTGTTGCATTTCAAATCACATCTAACTCAATTCACTGTTAAAAGTAAACCTAATACATGATTGTTGTTAGCTGCACTAGGGGGACATTAGAGGCACAGCTCCTAATGGACAGGCTTCTGTTCAACATTTCAATGAAGACTTAGATGACAGAATTAGAAATAATTATATACTTATAAGCTTGGCAGGTGACACCATGTAAAGATTTGCAAAACGTGCTCAAGGACAGCATTAGTATTCAAAAATGTCTTGAAAGGCTCTGAAATCCAACATTAAAAATTTGAATAAAGACAATTGCAGAGGACTACATTTGGGAGGATAAAATCAAAAGCATAACCACAGAATGCCAGGGTAAATAAAGATGTAATGATTAATGAGGGCTATGAATGAGTCAACAGTGTGATGCTGTTGAGGAAGAGTGATAAATGTAATTCTAGATTCTCTTCAATTGTCTGCTTGAAACAGTATATGAACAGTATATGTAAGATGAGATAATTAGCATGCGCTTCTTGGCAATGGTGAGGCCTCAGCTAAAATAGTGGTTTACTCTGAGGCACCATAATTCAAGAAAGATGTAGATCAGCTGGAAGCAATCCAGAAAGATCAACAAGGATGAAATTTGGAAAATTAGATCCATAAAACAAGATTGCAAGTTTTAGTTTTGTTTTAGTCTAAAAAAAAATAAGGTTATATGGGGTTCAACCATCTTTGGGTAAAGGTTTGGGTAAAGGTTGTTATAAAGAGAGTAATTCTATGTCTTTTCATGCCCACTAATGATATGGGCAGAATGTGAAGGAAATCTTTTTTAGGTATACTATAATAGGTATTACAGTAACACATTCTAATTGGAAGAAAAGATTATTGCTGGGATATATTACCCAAGAACGTTGTATAATCCCTGTCATTATTGTTTTTAGATACAAATCAGAGGGACTGCCAATTACAATTATCAAGACAATTATGTACTTTCTTCAAGGTTACAAGATGGACCAAATGAATGTATTGTAAAAGGTGGCTGAGATCCCTGGAACTGTGACAGCACGTACAAGTTGTTACAAGGTAATCCATAACAGGTTTTCACTAAGAAACCATTTGAAAATTCCATGTGCGGTTCTGGGCATATTCATTTGCTGCTATGGAATATTGCACAGTTGTTCTCTGGTCTTTTTAAAAAAAAAAAACCCAAAATAAAAGAAAAATTAACCACCTTTGTTTCCTTTGATTTTGTGTTGGGGGATTTTTGGTTTATTTTTATTTTACCTCACAGCTTTGATTAAAAATATTGAGGATAACAGATTACATAACCCCTTGAGATCCCATCCAAGTCTACATTTCCATGATTCATGTGCAATGTACAGTATTTTTTCTGAGCTGTTGAAGAACTTTGCAAGCAAAAGTTAATCATTAGACTAGTTCCTTTTCTGGGTCAGTAATGACCTAATCATTTATGATAGTGCTCAAATGAGGAATTAAACAAACATATCCAGAATAAACACAGATCAAATCATCTCTGCTAATGGAAGGGGACAAAATCTTGTTTTCATGCCAATGGGTCTGCAAAGCAACAGCACAGATACAGACCTCAATAAAACTAACAAGTCAGGACTTCTCAATCTGTGAGAAATTGTATATTTTAATAATTATCCTTATTCAAAATTTTAGAATGTTTTTCTAATTTGGAAAATTATAAAAATGTGAATGGGAATGCGAAAAAAATGGAAGTGTTCTGGAAAGGTTGGAAAGTTTTGAGGGCTTGAATTACAACTGAACATTTCACCATTCAAAACTCAAAATGCTGCAGTCATGATGTATTATATATAAATAGTTAGAAGAGCACAGAACCCTAGTATACACAATACTAACTAAAATTACTGAGCAAATAAAGTAGCCTTCTGCAATATGATATTTTTTGTGTTAACTCAAAATAATTCTCCACAAAATCATATACTCCCAAAGAAAAACTGAGCAAAACTATTTATTTTGTTTTGGTTTTTTTTTATTATTTCAAACTAAGCTTTTCAGAAAATAAGCTCTTTGTTAGAAATTCAAATCCATATAAAACTTCTGACAAATTCTAGTCATTAATCAATATAACAATATCTGGTTCAAAGATGTTTTCTAGAGAAATGTGTGCTCATCACACTGGACAGTGGTGTTGACCAAAGTATGACTGTAAATATTGGAAGTGTTTACAGTCACCTTTGTTATTTTAGTCTAGTAAAAGATGATCATAAGACTCAAAGATAGGATCAGGATTATGACTTTATAGAAATTCAGAAATACTTAGGTTCAGTGTTTATTAATAGGCTATACTTCAGTGAATATCTGCTAGACCTTTTGTTCTTTTAAAAATGCACATGATACTTAGACACCAGATTGATTTCACACTGCATGAGAACTTTCCCTCTTATAAGAAAACCCTGAAGCTTGTGAGTTATGCTGTGCAAATGGATTAATATTGACCTAATTATTCTGGCTAACTTCAGGTATACCATGAGACACCTCAACCCTTGGATGAACAACAATAAAAAAGCTGTAGAATTTCAAAGATCCCGGGACAAATCTTGTCCCATGTCAGGTGTCAAGGACAGCCTTAATACCAAAGCCCAGAGAGAAAATTAGACAATGGGGTTTGGAATAGATGGCCTTTAAAATTCTCTTTCAATCCAAGCTCTTCTATGATTCTGTGACACAAGAGAAGAAAACCCTCAGGTTATGACCTTGCTTAGGGTGATTTCATTGCTGGGACCTGTAAATCTGAAGGTGGACTGTGGTTTGCAGGCCAGGATGTTGGGTACAGCCCCCCCTGCACATGCCAACAACCTAAAGTATCTTAAGCAGCTTAAATAGCTTTAAGCAGCTTTGAAGACTTAGATACTTTAAGCTTATAAAGCAGTTTAAGCTGCTTAAACTGCTCTAGGACTTTAACAAGGGTCCCACGGTGCTGCTCCTTGCCAGGCAAGTGAAACACAGCTGACTGCAGCTCCCTTGCCATAGGTTGGAAGGATGGAGCTACAGGGTTGCCACAGATCCAGCCAGGACTCTGATGATATTGATATATTTTGTCAATGGTGATGTATAAAATAATGCAACATATACTTTCTCCCCTTGGTTAACTCATCGTTTCTTTCTCTTTTGTTGCTACCTCCCTTCCCCAGCCATCTCTGTCTCTTTTTTCTATTTTTGCCCATTTAGCTCAGGCTCTTTCAGTACCTCTTCCGTCTCTAATTAATTCTTCCTAAAGAGATCAGTGGACTGCTCTTACTGCAATAATACACTTTTATGAAGAAAACATGTCTTGATTCAGCCTATTCAATCTACAGAAACATGCTGGGGATAACTGTTCATTTGTATCACTATGGCGTAACCTAAATCCAGAACTTTTTTCTCAGAAGAAGAGCATGAGTTGATAAAAGCATTGTGGGAAAAACCCAACTGTGTAATCTCAGGAAGTACTGGTGCCAGCCATTAGGTTATCACCTACAAAAGCAGGTAAGCAGATGGCATTTCATTGTTCAGAAGAGGGAATACAATGCACCGAATCTGTGTCACGTTTTCTGGTGTTTTTGAGGTTTCAGTAAGGATGTAGGAGGAGGAAGTCTGGGAACAGCTGTCCAGAAGAATGAGTGAATGTATCTTCCTACACTTATAATCTCTTATGGCTCAAAGGACTTTGTTTTCAGTTTCTACTCCATCTGTCTGAATCTGGGATATGCTGCACAAACCACAAGTCGTTCTGTTCTTACCAAAGGATATAACACCTCCTCCCCCTTACACACAAGACAGCAACTGAGTGTCTGTTTGATTTAGTGACAGTTGGCTTTGAAGTGCTGTGTTAATAACTAGGACAGCGGTGAAGATGTACTAGAGCACTTGAACGGGATGTGATGTCTTTGATGCTGAGGATCCACTGAGGCCTACATCATCCCACTTTTCTGATGTCTAAATTCACTTTCCAGTTCCTTCAGAAGGAACATTCTCCTCTTTCATATTCTTCACCTGTTTCTTTGGGACATATCTAATTTCTCAGGTGTTCTCTCTCCAGAGTCCTCAACTTAACTGGGGCCATATTTTTCACAGGCTTATGGAGTCCATTACATGCAACTTCATATATATCGCGCACACTAATCACAATTTAGCTACAAAATGTGACAATAAAGCTTATCATACTCAAACAATGCGTCCTAAAGGCTTGAGGGTGTAAGCAGGAAGAAGGGTAATGATCAACCTTACTCACTGACCTGTTTTGTGCTGATTATCTATGTTATACATTCCTAAATGATGTGGCACATCACCATAGTGTGTGTTCACCACACACCATGCGCATCATGTCCAATGTGACATATTCACACAAGCAGCACTTAACATTTTAGTTGAGGCTCGATTTATACCAAATGCTACTTTTTTCCAGTAGCCTGAAAGCTTGTTTGTCTCAATTTTTATTGAAGAAAATTATTTCTAGCTTGATTTATTCTTTTCAAATCATCAATGCATTTTAATCCTTTTTCCCATTTACCTAGCTATCATTTATTACTTCCTTCAAAATGTGTTCTAAAACCCTATATATGATACCAATAGGATTCACTAGCTTATGAGTGATTGAATTAATTGCTTCTTAAATAATGACTTGATATGCTCCCCTCAGGTGACACCACTGATAGTTAACAGATATATTCATAGTACAGTACTGGAACCATTGGAGCATGGTAACCCTGGGGTTCATGCCTTGTGCCTACATCATCTTCCTAGTAGTCCCAGCTCCTTCTCAAGCTCCAACCAGTTTTGAAGGAGGAAGGGCAGGTTGTCTGGATTATCCATGGGTTTTGTGATCAGTGGAACAACTGCTTGGTGTCCATGCAGCCGTCAGACTGGAGAAGATGAGCTGCACCTGCCATTCCCTCAGGTCCAACAGTGATTTGGGTCTTGTTCTCCTCTAGGAAGCTGCTGATTTTCATCAATGATTAATGATGGGAATTAATGTTGTTAATTAACGTTAATTATGAGCACAGAAAAGTCATCTTTTTTGAATTCTGAAAAGCTATATGTGGTCACCTATTCATAATTTATACTTTTTTTTTGGAATATATTTTATTACGTCTGAGAAGAAAAAGGTCCCATTCATATTACAGGACAGGCTGGGCAGTTTCAGATCTGAAGGATTATTTTAATATTTGTAAACCAGAAAACATAAAATACCAGGCATCAGGTCGTATATACAGGCCACAGTTTGGCAGGTATTCATGCTTGTGCCCAAATTCCAATTGGAATTTGATTTCCTTTGGCTTCCAGGAAACTTGATTGAAGTATGTTAAAATTAATTCTGCTGATTTAAGGTGATATCAGCACTGCGTGTTTCCATGCCTTGATAAACAACTGTGTGTGCCAAAAGTATTTTGTTGACTGTATTGAGCCTAATGAGGTCACACATCTCTGCTGATCCATTCACCAATGGAGAAAGAAATTTTTCAGCACTGCTGCTGGACTAAATCACCAAGTGCTGGCAGCCTGCTGGGATCATGTTGCTGGGCAGATCATCAGGTGTTGGCCAGTCATCGAGGGGTGTTCACACAGTAAAAATGTACAGGCCAGCAGACTCACCCTTCCTTCCTTCCTTCCCCAAGCTCAAATCAACTATCTCATTGATGCATCTGTAGGATTACAGCTGACCTCGCTACAGGACAGCATGGGGCTTCATAAACCAAACTGACACTTTTTCTCATCCCTCCATTTTCTTCAGCATTTTCTTCCAAACCTTGACATTCCCATTGTTTAATTTGTTTTTTTAACAATCTTGTTTAGCTGACATAAACTGATGGCTTATTTCAACTTCAAAAAATAACTTTCCTTTACAAAGTTGTAAAGTGTTCCTAGTTATTTTTTGTCTCTTTTTCTTTTTTCTGGCTTTGGTGGCTAGCTTCTTTGGCTAATGGATTATACAGTGAATTGAATCTGTTATGTGTCTGTGAGTACTGTTTCCCTAGATTTCAACACCAGCCTAATTCTTTGCTCTGCTGAAAGTCATCCGTAGAGGTGGGTAGAATTTAGGATTTTATGAAGAAAGCCATAGTTTACATTCTACTAGTATTAATTTCATGCATTCCCTCTTGCATCCTTGATTCTATAATTGGTATGTGCTTCCATCTCCACCCATATCCTGCCTTGACACATACCCATGTGCAGATGATGGGGCAGTGATGGGTGAGTCAGCCAGCTTGCAGGCTGAGTCACCCCAGGAAGGCAGATCGTCATCTGGCAATTAGGATGGAGAAGGAAGTGTGCCAGCAAAACATGTGATCTGAGCAATGCACTGCACCTCACATGTCAAAATGGATATTGCACAATATTGCCAATGACAGAAATGTGAAGAAGAACACAAGCATGCATTTCCAAAATGGTCTTCGTAGTAGAAATTAAGAAATAACAAATCTCAGCCTACTTCTTTTCATGGACCACTTTAATACCAAAGATGAATATAACAATCAAGAAATAGATAGAGCAGTGTAGTATAACCCTCTCATCATTCTTGGTCACTTTTATATGAGTGTCTTTTCCTGTTCATGGAGGCTTGAAAGCAGGATCACAAACACAATTTATGAGTACAGAACTATTATGCTGTTTGTTGGATTCTACGCACAATAAATGGCTGGGAGTAATGTGCTATTAGCCTTAGCACTCATCCCCTCACTACCTCTGATGCAGGTAACCAATGGGTTTCTGCTGGTCAGGTAGATGGCAATCACATGAAGAAGTACCAGACTGCATTGCTCCTTGCAATAGGACAATCCTCAGTTTTGCTGAGTTGTTCTTTTCTATTTTAATTTTTTTTTTACTCAGGGTTTTAGAGCTTTTTCAATTGTTAATTTTTCCTTCAGTCCTTGAGTGACTGCTACAAGCTCAACAATTTACTTCTGTCTTCATTTCAGCTTTTTTAATATATCTTGCTTGGCTTAATTTTATGTGCTGTTACTCATAGTTTATCAAACTTTTTTTAGTAAAGCAGAGTTGGGGTCATACGGACTACCTAGGCCTTGTGTTAATATGGTGAGTGTGAAAGTCCTACCAAAATGGTGGGAGACAGTCTGATCTGTGCTTGTTGTTTGATGTATTTTTAAACACATTGCTGACTTAAACATACGAGCCTTGCCAGATGGCAAAAAGACTCAGAAATAGATACTGACATGAACATCATGCAGGGTCAGATGTGCTATATAATTGATAGTGTCAGAGATGGTCATTATAATGCCAAGCAGAAAAGTCTGGGAACGATGGACATCAAAGGCAAAACTATTTAGAAACCAGTAATATAAAGCTGAAAACAAAAGAGTGCTACATGATATTCTGACTTTGACCATGCTCAGACTTATAAGAAAAAAAATCACTATGAGGATAATTAATCCTTGGCACAGGTTGCTCAGAGAGATTTGGCACTCTCCATCCTTGAAGATTTTCCAGACATGACTGGATAAAACCCTGAGTAGCTTGGACTAAGCTAAGCATTGACCCTGCAAGGGGACACGTGAACCTACCAGGGACCTCTTGAATTCCCTTCCAGCTCAGACGACTCGATGATTCTGTGAGTTAAGTTACTGTTGGAGCCAAGTGTAGTTGAGGTGGAGAAATAGTGTAACAAAGGGAAAATACTCAATGTGACATTTCCCAGTATGCCCAAGTGTCTGTAAAGCTTGGCTGCTGCCATCTGTGTAAGGTGATCCTATCTCTCTCCAGGTCCTCTCCTGGTGTTCTTAGTCTCTCTCCTGAGCTAGTGCTGGCCCTTGTCCAACACCTCTGTGAGCTGTTTCAGCTCACTGACCTGACAAAAGCTGGTTAGTTTTGTTAAACTTGTTGGATTTCTGCTACTTTAGTTAGCTTAACTACTTCAATAAGATACAGATGAGCACCACAGCATGAGGAGGAGGTGGGAACATGTGGTTAAGATTGGAAGGAGTTAAGGGTGGGCAGGGCTTTCTTGGTGGGAGTGAGCCATTACATTTGCCTTGTTGCTCCATAAAAACAATGTGATATATCTGCAGCAGCTTCAATATTGGCAGAACAGCAAATTGGGTAAGTCCAAACAGGATGCTTCATAAAGAAAATAAAACCTTAGAAATAAAAACTCTATAATGCTAAGATCAATGAAAAGTGTGGAATTACAGAAAGGAACATGAGAGCAAGCAAACCAGTGACAAATAATGTCCAAGGAAAGATGAACAGGGATGTATCAAATGCCTATCACCTGAAACTGAAACTTCTGTCATGGTAGGAAACCACAGATCTTGTTTACCAACTTACAAAAACCCTGTGTGCGTAGTTTAAACAGGAAATGGGCTGATCAAAAGCAATGATAGCAAAATATGTACAACAGAGATAATATGTATAAGCAAAGCATTTTAAAAAAGTCAGCAGCAGAAAGTTAGCCAGGCTTTGACATGAGATTCTGTGACATGAGATGATCTGACCTTAAAAAGAGTTTGCTGTTGGTGCAGTGGTGATATCAGAAAAGCAAGTTGCAGTCCAGTAGGTAGCAGCAACAACACAATGAGAGACATTTTGGTTGTAGTAGAAATGCTAAGAGCCCATGATGTCACTGCAGAAGTAAAATTTTAAAAGTTGTTGAAAAAAACATGGGGAAAACCCCAAATTTTGATGAGGAGAAACATGGAGTTGTTAGAATATTAAAATGTGAGACTGGGAAAGTGTCTCTCTGCCCTACACTGTAGGGGATGTTTGTCTAAGGTTACTTGTCATTGACCTCAGGAATACCTTGTGGAACTTCAGCACTCAGTTCTTACTCCATCGTCACAGCCTTGCAGGGAGGAGTGGATGGCTGCATCTGGGATTCCATCTAAGAGATTGGTTCACTTTGGACACTGGTGTGGGACAAGGGTACACTCGCTTTCTGGGGCTGTTCATCATTATCACACATAGCTACTGTGTAGGCAGCACAAGCAGCAGCATAACCATGGGGTGGATTGCATGTATCTTGGAAGCATACATGGTGCAGTAGCACTTTGTTATTGAGCCACAGACCTGAAAAATCCTTATGTATGTGAAGACACATAACCTAGCAAAAAAGTAAGCCAAACAGGATTCAAAATCAGCTATCAAAGCAAACATCCCTGAAAGCTTAATACCAAGCATCAAAGTCATGTTAAAAAACACAGATTCTGGGGAAGTAGAGCAGTTTGCCTGTCCTGTCCATATCCCACTTATGAGCAATTAGGAAGGAACTGACAGGAAGGGTAAGAGAGTCTTCCACAGCTCACACTCATTTTAGCAGATGGAAATTCAAGATATTCAGTTGCAGAATGAAAACGAGATTTTAAAAAATTATTATTTACATGTAAATACAATGCTAAAACAGGCTCTGGAAAATAGATACATCAGAGATGCTAGAAAACTAGATGCCTTGGAAAAAAAAAAAAAGTGCCTATGAAAAAGTCTGAATGTTGGCCTCTCTCAGCATGGAGTTGAATGGACCACCACCTCATTTTCCACCAGAGTCAACAGGGAGCATAGTATGTAATTCTTATATATGATGCAGTGGAGAACAATGTGTGTGAAGAAAACTTCCTGGAGATCTTAGGAAGACTCATCTGACAGGAAAAACAGTAATCAATCGCAATTGCATTCACTAGAAACAGCAACAAATGATGGAAAGGGATGGAAGACAGCTGCTTCCACAGTAAGAATAACGCAAGGGGTACTAAGACAATCCAATATATTCTCTATAGTTACATTGTTTCCTCTGTGAATTAAAACTTGTGTTAACTAGCTTGTTTTATGAGCTGCCAGTGGAGGTAATAGTTGTGAACCTTACTGAAGGGGAGGAAAATAATATTCTTGATCCAGAGATGCGAAGAGTAGCTGATGTCCAGGCTAAAGCTCTGCACCAAATGCTTCAAGGAGCCAGGGCCTGTTGCCAGGCACCACCATGTAATTGCTGCAGTCATGGTAGATTGGGGAGAAAGTCCATGCCAAGAAGAATTGACAGATGTGGGACTCAGGTAGACATGCTACAGTGGAAATGACATGATTCCTGATTAAAGGGGCTTTGCCTTACATGTATCTTCAAAGGTATCTGGAGCCTACTGGTGTCATAAGCAACGATGGTTTATATCCATTACCTAGACTGAATGAGAGATCTTTAATCAAACTGTATTGCATTAGAGACAGTTCTGCTGTTTAACCATAAATATTTGGGTGTGCAATCTGGTGCTGATCTGCAAGGTTACTACTATGTATAAAATATGTAGTCATTTTGTATTGCATCATCTACCAAGTTGTTCCAGCTTCTGCTTTTTAAGTTTGAGCTTAGATCTGAGTGTGCGTTTGAGGTGATGCTCTTGATATAAAAGGGCACACAGCCCCCTGTTATATTGAATGCATTTAGGATATATTGTTTCTGCTACAATTCCCAGATATTTTGTTAGCCAAGTTTTAGCACAAGCCCACTAAATCTGTGCTTCTTTTAAAAAGTAAATCTCTACAGTCTGTTCTCAGCTTTCTTTTACTTTTCTCATAATATCAGGCCCACACATAGCCCAGATTTGTCAATGGTGAAATTTTTCCACCTTCTTGTGCTATATATATTCCTGTGTCCTGAGCAGCAGCCTGTGTCTGTGTTTTGAGTACAGACTGCTATTATTTTAGCTATCTTCCTCCATAAAGGAGCATCAGTGTTTCTTTCATGTCTTCATAATGAGAATTTTTTTCACTGTTTTCACAGAGGTTTAACCTCATTTCCAAAACGAGGTTGTTCTTGTTCTCCAAATTAAATAACTGTAACTACCTCTGTGTATATAAATATATATATAAAGTTGGTAGTCTGTCCACCAGGGCCCATATATATTTCTGTCTACATAGCAGCTGAAGCAAAAAGCCTTGTGCAGGATGGGGCTCTTAAATGTGCGCCTTCTTTTTAAGCACCTACTGAAGATAAGCTTAGTGTGCATTTACACACTTTTCTGAATGCAGGTGCATAGAAGAACAGGCTTATTTTCTGGAATCAAAACCTTGACTGAAATGTCACTGTCTGAATCACTTGCTGCTTGCAAGGCTGACAGCAGCAAGGGGATATAAACCATAGCTCACACTTGCCTCACCAGTAATATAAGGACATATTGTATGTAATCATACAACATGCTGTTCCACATGTTCCCACATGTGAGATCATGTGGGTAAGTATCCCACCTTTATGCAGTGGAAGGATCAAGATGAAGGTCATGGGTCCCAGAACAGAGCTGTGACAAAGCAAATCTACATTGTGACATTCAGTTTTGTTATATAATTGGAGCATTCAATTATAGACTGGAAGACATAGTTAGACCGTGCTAGAATATTCTCTGATGTAAATGAGGTTGGGTTAATTCCCTAACAGGCTGGGCAGTGACAAGAGGTGGAGATAACCTCCCAGCACTAACTGGGGACAAAATTAAGCAAGTGGCATGCTTTCCTGCCCTGCCCAGCCTTGCCTCCTCCCACACCCTGGTCCTATGGCCACGACAGCCAGCTCCACTCTGAGAGTCCCCACCACAGAGAACAACGGGGCAACATACACTTTTTGTTGTAATCTGCTAATAAATGAATTCTCCTTCAGATTCCAGCTGCAGGTCTTCTCTTGTGCAGGCTATCAGTTGGGTGGAGCAGCTGGATCTCTTAGGAACAGCTAAGACTCTTCAACAATTTCAGTAGTTTTCTTGGCTTAATATTGGATTAATTTCACCTCTGAAAACAATAACTTTTGATATGAGGACTTCTCTCTAGGTTGATCTTGCAGGCTCAGCCATAGCTTACATAAGCTGAAATGCTAAGGCTTGTTTCAAAGAGAGAGAGAATGTGTGCCAAGGTGCAAATATGGACCACTATTTTTCTTTGAAAAATATTCTTGGCTTTTCATTTTCATCATAGGCAGTGTTAAGCTACTCATCTGAACAAGCAAGGGTCCTTTATATTTTGTAGATATTTGAGGAAATTATCACGGCATTATTGTTCCATAAGTCACTTTCAAAATATTCTCAATACCACACAGAGAAGGAAAGAGTCTGTGACCAGAGTGCACAGCCTAAAAACTGAGATTAAATGCAAGGGCAGCAGGCACAATGTCCAAAACAGATAAATCAGAGTGACTGCATAGCTGTATTCTTGTTTTTCCATTGTACTAACTCACACAGAGCACAAACCAAGCCTGTGTAACAAAGACATGAAGAAAGACACACTGGAAGAAATATTTATGTTGTATTAGCATATTCTCTGTTCCAAATGAGTTTGGGCTAATTACTTGTTAGACCACAATGGGATAAGCAGGGGAGATAAGCTCCTAATATCACATTAGAAAAAATTAATTGAACAGAATAAGCATAATTTATTGGATTCTGCTATTTCCTATTTAAGTTGTTTTACTTAGCAATCTCAGTAATGTTCTTTAACAAATTCTTTGTTAAACAGAGAAAAATAGAAAAATGAAAACAAGCTGGAAAAAGATGAATTTGATCATGGTACCTTGTTTTCCTTGGCAGACTAACAACTGCAATATCAGCATAGATTTCTGCTACTTGAGCTAATGGAGTGCCACTACCAGTCACGGGTTGTCATCCTCTGAGTAAAGCACTCCCAGAAGAGGATTGCTGATGGGCACTGGTAAGAAACACAAACAGGATTTGCTTGTTGGCTGGTGAGACAAGTAATCAGACAGATGCATATTTCAGATATAAGGTAACCCACTGTGTCTTCTCCAGCCTCTTGCCATCCTTTTCCTTTGCTTTCCTGCTTCATCCTGGGACCTCATCTTCTCCTACAGGAAGTCACAGTGGATCCCAGCTTCTAATCTCCCAATCTAATTAGCTCTTTGCTTGTTCCTTAGTATGACATTCTTTGCTTCCAATCTACCTGGCTGGACCATCCTAACTCCCTATTCCTCCTCCTGACTGCATTCCTGATCTAGAACAGGTTTGGTATTCAGTATATCTGTCTGAGAATTTCTTCACAGTGCATTTGAAGAACTCTGTGTTCTGTACTTTTGATTTGGACATTTAGGCTGCTGAGACCAGAGAAAGGCATAACCCTGCTTTCCCTCTGGTTGCCTAGAACTCTTACAGCTCATGATAGCAGATGTCCATCCTTAGCAAATGAGAACTTTTAGGAAAGTTTGCTGCTGAAACCAAAATCATCTTTATTAAACATGAACCATGACTCTTCATATACATATTTAATGAGGATAAAACCAACATGTCACTGACACAAAAGCTGTTTTCTGTCAGATTTTAAGTCCTTGTACCAAACTTGCAAGAGGTAGGCTTTGTCACAGAAGACATCAAAATTTTTAACTGTAGCTCATTTTCCCCTACAGCCTGACAGACATGTCAGATATGTCTGAGTTGTTTTACACTACTTTCCCTTGAGAATGTGTGTCAAGTAAAAAGTCCTGAATTATACAATTTCATATTGTTTAGACAGGACAACAGCATTAATAAATATAACCTTATAAAAAGCATTCTAATATCTTTAGTGACCACTATACAGATTTTCATTCCTTAGAAAAGATAAGGAATGTCCTTGCAAATCAAATCCTGTTGTGCCAAGGTCTATGTTCTAAGTAGTTCAAGGTGAACAGCGCACAGACTGTTACATAAAACAAATTGCAAAGATCAGTAAAAATTAAACAGAAAATGACAGCCTTTTCAAGAAAACAAGACCCAGCGATAAGCCCCAAGGACTACGTTGAAGTCATGTCCAGTAAAGAAGAAAAATGTGAGACTAGACTCAGTGGGACTGTGGCAGAGTAGTAGAGAGAAAACTTTCCATCAGGTGCCAGAAATATGACACAGATTATGTGGTTGATTATGATTAGATTTATTGCTAACACGGTATTATTGCCAATGGAATGGATAATATAAGCAAATCTAAAGGGTTTTAACACAACCAGGTTCAACTGGAAACATGCAGGTTTACAGCCTTTGGCCTTGCAGAAAGGACAATTACAAAGCATCAAATCACCTATGAAGCTACTTTAGGATTTTATCTCTGTACGTGCTTTTACTCACCAGTCCAAAAGTGAGGGTTCCCCATCTTCGGGCTGGCTGCACCCTGCAGGCATCCCTGGTGGAGTAAGATCCATCTGGAAGCTGCCTGCATCCTTGGGAGATCAGTTTGACCAGCTGGCCCAGTCTCTATCAGCATTTTATACCCTTTTACAGGCCAAGATCAATCACAATCATCACAGCTCCTCCATCTCTGGAATGCATTAATTACATGAGCATCAGACAGTTCCTCCTGCAATTCCTGCCTGGTGTTCCTATCTTAGGACAAACCACATTGCCTATCAGAGACTGCAATGGAGAGAGGGGTGTGTAGGGAGGATGTGCTCCAAGACCCAACTTTTTTCACTTTCCCAGAGACAAAATTGATATATGTAGAGTAAGCCTCACTGATGAGCTAAATTGTGAGTGGATGGGTTATCCTGCCTCTCTGGTGCCCTTAATCTTGAGCTGCAAGGATGCTTAATTTGACCTAAACTGCAGAAAGAGAGGTAGGCAGCAGAAGCACAGCAGTCTGGTTTGTGTTTTTTCTTCCCTCTCTTGTTCTTTCCTTTTTCATTTGTGTTTCCCTTTGTTTCCTGTTTAAGAAAAACCTGTTTGAGATGTTAAACCTATGTCACTTGGAGAGCTGCTGCAACACAGTTAATAAACAGCTTCCAAAAAACTATGTTAGAGACAGCAGGGCATTGCTGCAATTTCAATGTGTCCGTGTGACCAACAGACAATGTGCTGTCCTGGAGTTTTTCTAGCAACAAATTTGCTATTCAATGCCAATATCAGAGCAAGAGGCTGAGTTCCCTTCCCCTGCAGCTCTTTTCCCTGTCTTTGTCCTCCACCCATACCGCCTGCCCCTCCAGGGAAGGACTGGACTCTAACAACAGCTTCAGTAGAAGTTCCAGCCCATCTCAGTGAACTGAATAACTCTCTTTTCTGAAATAAAAACCCCAATACTTTGTCTTTCTTTCTATATCTTCAAGCCCGTTAAATAATGGTGTCGTGTTCATAAAGACTTTTAACAACTAATGAAAAATGGATTGCTTTTAAAATTAAAGCCTTACTTTTCCTCATTCTGAATACTTTTATTCTTTTTTTTCCTCCTTATTTTTTTCTGTCTTTAATAAAAGATTTAGTGGCTCATGTTGCCACAGGAATAAACAAGCATTTGAAACTACCAACTCTATTCAAAACTTACTTAGCAATATAGTTTTGTTACAGCGACACACTACCTTTAATTCATTGGACCCTCTGGATCAGTCTAGTTTACTGAAATTTGACTCAGCGAAGTTAAATCCCCTTATGTCATTCTGCAAGACAACCCATTTTGTGTTTGGATACAAACTGCCAAAGCTGCATAATCAACTCCTGTCCTAACGTGCCAGTTAGCACTAGTGTGGCTGAATGGAAAAAGAAGTTGTGATGGCTTTATAGAAATGCACCTAATTTCTATGGGATGCTCAATGAATATCAGCACAATAGATGGTGTATTAACTACTATGTTTACTCTCATTCCTTGGCATAGGTAATATTTTTATGTAAGGGTATGGCAGCCTACTCTCATTGTTTTAAGCAAAATTCTTGAACGCATATCATGAAGTAGTCTTTTTTTTTTTTTTAATAGCTTCATTTTACTTGATATTTGGGAACTGTTCAGCAATAACAAGCTCAGGAACAAAACCTAAAAGACAGAGCATTTTCTGTGTTTGAAATGTCTGTGATTGCAAACAAGAAAATTATGGAAATATTCTCCAGTTACTCCATATGGCCAAATCAACATGGTTTACTCTTTCCTCTTGCTATATACCCTTGTGTGCCTTGTGTGCAGATTTTATCATGTCTCTCTTTTATTTTTAATATTTATATGTATTTATTAACAAGCAGAACAGCACAATCAGTTGTTTAAGGATGTGGTGGAGTGAAACACTACAGGCAAGTTATATTTATTTCCATGTTCAGGCTATGGAAGGCTAGCCAAGGATACCTCTTGGAACCTAAACATTTTAAGTCCATTGGAAAAAAATTGTGGATTAGTCAAATAAGGTTTTTCTTTTCTTTTTTTTTCATTTCTTTCTCCCCCATTTCTTGTTAAACGTTACAATCTGTTAAAAGCTGCCTACTACCTCAAGCCATAAAGCAGTTCTTTCCCTGTTACAAAGAAATCTGCTTGAAATGTGTGTAGCCTTTTTGATTTGCAGGCTCCCAGTCTGGCCAAACAGATGGAGTGTTTCTACCTAGGCTATTACTTTCTTCTCCTCTTTTCCCCATTGAGCTGAGCCATGCTCCCTAAGCAAGCTGAGAGGAAGGACTTTTGACCCAAAATTCAGCAACATCCTTGGCTGAGCAGAGTACAGAAAGAGCCCAAAAGCTCTTGGTACTCCTCAGTTCCAATACACCAGCTCTTATGGACCCCAAAGTGTAGGTGCACATCTGCCTCATTTTCTTCCACTGCCTGATTACAGCATTTCCAGCCTCTGCCCAGCTGGTGATGGACACAGGACTGCAGCCTGAAGAGGAAAGGACTGAAACCACTTTCATCAAGACCAATATAATATATGAGAGTTAATCATTGGTTGCTTCTAAATCTGAATCACTCAAATTTTAGTGGCTTGCAATATCACTAACACAGTTTCTTTTTTTCCTCTTGTTGAAGTGAAAGAGACCCTTCTCTTTAATTTGAAATATTAGTTTTCTTCAACTCCCTCTATTTCCTCTAAAAGTCCTTAGGCATTTTTCTTCACATAACCCTGTGCCTCAGCTACTGTGCATCATAAGTAATCAAATAAGAAGAGTGTGGTATATCTGACAGGACTACTGCATGACTGATCTGACACAATCCCATAAAGCTCTTGGGATGTGATTCCTATATAGCAGTCAACACAGAGCTAACACAACACTGGTGAGAAATCTTAAAGGCTGCAACAGGAATGCAGCAACATTGGGAAGAAGGCAGTCAAGTGTGGTAAAATGTGAGAAAAGGAATGAAAAGACCGAAATGGAATATTAACAATAAATACACTCACAAAAAAACATATCGAAGGGTGAAGGCTCCTACTGTCTGCAGGTAGTGGAAACACAGATACCGATAATAGATGATTTTTTTTTTCTTTGTTTATAGAAAAGAATGTATGTAAGAAAAATGAGGTAAGAAAATTAAAGGAAAACATTAACAAATGCACCCAAAACTGTCAAAGGTGTTGGCCTGGCATCATTCCAGTGACAAGAGCAGGAATCATTAACTTGAGCTATTTAGCATTTTCATCTTGGCAAAACTGTAGAAAATTATGGAATGGAAAAATTCTGCACTGGTCTATTGGATAACTATAAATAATTCAAAGCAACTTCTATCCTGTCTTTTACAAAGCAGTGGATAACTGAACTATGCTGTTATGTAGTTTTATCATAACTATCTCTTTTTACCAGAAAATGGTGGGATTTTTTAAGATAATGTATAATTTTTTGACCACTCCTATTTTCTGACTATGCTGTTATGCAGTTTTATCATAGCTGTCTTCTTTTATTGGAAAATGGTGTTTTGTGGATTTTTTTAAGCTAATGTACATTTTTTGACCACTCCTGTTTTGGTTGTTAAATTTTCTCAAGGGAAAAGAAGTTGTTGTGTTCATTGCTTGATACTGGTACTATTCAGCTCTGGTTTTACTTTAATTCTTCTCAGTTTGTCACTCACCTGGGACTACCAAGCAGAAACTAAGAAATAAAATTATGTATTTCGTAAAGGTGAACTAAGCTTTCAGTAACTGTGAAACTCTGAGTAGAGACACTAGGACAAACTGTAATGAATTCCAGCTTAGTCTAGTTCTAGCTACTTCGGTGCAGTTATGCCAAGCTGTACTTGCTGATAATCTGAATTTTCAGTATCCTTGGTATGTTTTTCATAATACAGTATAATATCTGTAAGAGTAATAACTTGGGAAAACTTTGTTTTGATCAATGTGTGAAATGAAAATTATGTCATTAGCTGTTAGTTGTCTCCCAGGGCAAAAATACACATAATTAGTACTTGAGACCAAGAAAAAGATTGCAACATTCTCATTATTTCAATCTTTTTCTGGATGACAATAATGGCAAATTAGAAATTACTCCTGAGTTTCAGCTTCATTTTAACATTTAGGACATCTGCTTGCTGCATATTTTATGTGACTTTCAATTGCAACAGTATGTGAGATATCTCAGTTTTTGAGGTCCCTCACAACAAGCCCACGGGACAAGAAAATGCCATTTCTGTACAAATGCAAACTATAAACTCGCTATTTTTCCCAGGGAAGTATGTGAGAGAGAGAGTGATGTATATGTATATTAAAGTCAATCCAGTTGTCTTTACTTCCAGAGTATGTCCTTAATGCATGAACCATCACCCTTGATCCTAACTGAAATGTTGAATGACACCTTCAAAAAATATATTAAAATTCACTATGCTGTAGATTACTAAAATTTTCCTTTGGTGTATGACTTTTTTTAATAGAAGCACAAGAAATAAATTAGGCATTTAGTTAGTTACATATTGTCCACAGTTCTATAGAGTTGTGAAGAAAACAAATCTCAAGTGCTGCATTGCACAACTTCATAATGTTGCAGTTAGATTTTCACCTTTATTTGGAGACTGGTTTATTTTAAAATCTATTCAAGCATAGGAAAATCATAAATATGCAGCTCCACAGATCTGGAGGTTGGGTTTTTGTGACTGTAATACATGACTTCTTTTGACAAAGCTCTCCAGTTTAGGGTCAAACTCTGCTTGCTTTACATTTGACGTAGGATGGAAATACATGTGTGAGTGAAGGAGCATGTTTTGTCACAGTATTGTACGGCAGCATAGTGCTCATGCTGCTCCAAACATAGGCAAAAGTTAGTCTCAAAGCTAAGAGGGGCAGAATATGACAGTGTTTTGCAGAAACATTTCTAAGAAATGTTACAGCACGTTAATTGTTTCATAGGAAATATAACCGAAATATGCCTAATATATGGCCGTTTTTCTCTCCTTACCAGAAGTTCTGAAGGTTCATACCAACACAGTCAAAGTCTCATTTTGACTCCTCTGTTAATATTACAAATTGTCCATGTGCCAGCATGCAATATTTGGGATTATGCAAATCTCAAATCCTACTGATTGCTATACCAGTGTAAAGTAGCAGGAAGTAAAATTTTTAGCTTTTTTGCTTTCCTCTGAAGTCTGTCAGAGGGATACAGAGAATGGACTGCCCCAGTCATGTAACATCCTAAATCAATAGACATCCATTGATCCATGTGAACCACAGGCCTCTGATCTTACAGCTAATCCTTCATTAGCCCATTGTACTGAAGGAGCTGGTTGTGATACTCTAGGGTCTTCCAGCAATGGCCACTCGGTTGAGGTATTTTGAGAGAGAGAGTGATGACATGGAACGAACAACCACAGGTGTGTGTCTTAGCTTGTAGTATTAGAGGAATATTTGTCACCTTATGTACTCTTTTTTAGATTATTAAATACTGTTTCTGATCATAGATGCAATTAAGAATCAGTCCTTTATTTTAAATCAAGAGGAGAGTGTGACTGAGAAGCTGAAAAATAAGCATCACGATATCAATGCTCTAAAACTCTTGTGATGGGACAGTAGAGTTGCCACTGGCATAGTCACTGACTTTTAACGATTTTCTTTCCATCAGTCAGCCAAAGAATGAGAACCCCCTGCTCCATCAGAAAAACTGGAACACATAGCAGTGTTCAGCCATGACTGAACATTTGAGCAGCTAAAGTGGCACCACTTAATCACTGGCACTGTTGCCAAAAACGTTGCATGTCTCATCATAACCCCAGGAGGGAATTTCTGTACAGCTGGAAATTGCGCGTGGAAAAGCAAAGGCGAAGTGAACCCTTCTCCCACCCTTCTCCCCCAGATACTAACCAATCACAGTGACTTTGAGAAGGAAATGCTCTTAGATGTTCAGTATCTGACTAGATAACTGAGGTAACTGAGAGCAAAATGGGGCGGGTTAGATTTTATCTATACAAAGTTAATCTTTTCCATCTAATTTCATTATCATAAAATACCCTAAGAATGAACACCATAAATAGTTTCATTACCATATAATCCCCTAAGAATTAATACCAAAAATAGTGACAGCAGAATGAAAAAAATTGGAAAGAGGCTTAGGATATCTCATCCCTTAAGGTTTGGGGCTTAAATGAGTCATACTGCCATGTCCCCTATGGCAAAGAAGGCTATCATAGCTGAGAGGTGAGATGACAGCCTTGATTTTTAGCCTTGATTTTTGTGTGCATCAGTCTTGATGTCTGTCCAGACAGATGGACAGAGGGCTCAGAAGGTTTTACTCCAAATAATACAGACCTATTTCTATCCACTGTGGCTTTTAGTTGGAGTTGTTACTTGTTTATCCTCTATTTCATTGTCCCACCCTCTTTTCAGAGCTGTTCAGAGAAGTCGAGTAATAAAACAGAAGAGTTGGTTTGCCTCCAGCTGGTCCTGGTGCCTGTTATCCACTGTGTGTTTGGTTTAATTGTGGGGACAACACTTGAAACACAACGAGAGAGAACCTTGACGTAGCTCAGAGGCTTTTGAAGAGGTGAACATTTTATTTACTAACTAGTTGCTACTGCAAATAAAAATGTTAGTACCCACAATGAGCTTAATTTTATCTTTTTGCCAGGAAATTTGTAGCATGCTCCTTTGGCTCAAATAGATAGACTCTGAATTTTCTAATAAGCTTTGCTTCACTGAAAACCAAGTCTGTAAAGGCAGAAACATATAAAAGCAAACAAACCCTTCTTATTTTCCCCATATGTATAGTTAGAATCCTATGTCCAAACAACCTTAAAGAAAGTTTTTGATGCTACTTTTTTATTCTTTTTAGTTCAGCATAGCCAGCAGTAAAGGCCTTGTTGACATTAAGCAAATATGCAATGATGCAGCAAAATCAATTTAGTCACACTGATGCAAATCCCTCATACAGATGTAATGCCTGTGTGCAAAGTAGGGCACTTCTGAATATACACAATATTTAAAATGAAGTGAGAGAGATTCTATTCTTCCCAACTGATTCCTTATCGTGATTCATATAGATGCCTCTGAAAGCCTAAGTTGAAAGAAAGGGCCTTTCTGGTCAAAAATAAGGGTATATTAGGTGTACTCTTGATTGGGAAGGAATATCATGATCTTTAAATTGCAAGTTGAAGTAGCTTAAGAGATAGAATAATACTTTAAAAAACACCCTTGACATTTAAACTGAGCATATTTGACCTTAAAATCACTAGGAAAAGAAATATGTGATTGCATAACCCCATTCTATGGTTACTTTTCAGAGCAGAAGTGAAAATTAATGCATTTTTGATCATGGGCTGTTCTTAGTAATTTAATGTGATCTGCTGTCAACAAGATGGAAAACAAACCTCTGACACTCAGTAAGAATAAGAAGAGAACAAAATGTACCTGACTGTGGGTATTCAGTCAAAAATCCATGGGCAAAAAATGCCACAGCTGATGAAGGCATTACTGAAAAACAGGTGGGGTCAGCAAGGGAGGTGACAGTAGGAATACTGGTAATGGGGTAATGACCACCTTCCCTTGCAGTCTGAAGAGATTTGGAGTTTTTTTTTTTTTTTT